>OY728153.1:492900557-493251401 GCA_963277665.1 Viscum album
GTTCTTCATGAAGGACGATGAAGGACTTAAGGTTTCGGTCAAATCCTCTCAACGAACAACACTCAAGAAGAAAAGTGTTGGTCTTATTTTATTACATGCCAAGAAACGAAAACAGGTTAAGAAACGAACAAAATTAATTCATAGAATTAATTCCAACTAATTAACCGCCCAATTAATTGGGGCATTTAATTGTTTAAGAAACTCCCCAATTGACTTTCATTTAATAGGGGTTTTCGCGGGTGCGTTACTTAGCAGAAAAGAAATGGTGGGGCTTGTGTGGGCCCCACCTCACAAATATCCTACCAAGTGGGTAGAATATTTTTAATTTCACCCTATCCGCTTCATCTCAGTTTAAGTAGCTTTATGTGGCTTTAAGCGGCTTAATGTGAAATAAAATAAAGTTTGTCGTACCACATTATTTTATTTCATAACTTAAAGCCCAAAATTTAAAAACCACACCCGAGAAAACGCAACTCCGGAAAAGGCGTTTCTAAGAAAGTATCAGTGTTGTGATTCCATTGGTGCCCTTGGAATTCGATTCCGAGCATCGGTTCAAAATTTAGAAAAACCCGCTCGTTCGTTCACTAAACGTACCTGAGCCAAACTTCGGAAAATGATTTCGGGCACACCGGGCCTCGGAATCAGGTGCCGTCAGAAACTGTGTTCTTGTAAAATTCCAAAGAAAATTATGAATGAAAAGTTCCTTTAAATTTATGGGTCTTTACATCACTACCACCTCAGGGCTTTATGTCCCCATAAAGATACATCCTAATCTAGGAAAAAAAAGTGGGTACTGAGCACACATCTAAGCCTCCCGCTCCCAATTGTTCTCCTGGAGGTTCTCGTGCTACCATCTGATGCGCACTAGAGGAATCGATCTTCCACGTAGGACCTGCTCCTGTCGATCCTCGATCTCCACCGGGACCTCGACAAAAGTTTCCCCATCATCAACGTCTAGCTCCCCATGGTCAATGATGTGTGTCGGGTCGTGCACGTATCTCCTTAGCTGAGATACGTGGAAGACATCGTGCACCCGGTGCAACTAAGGTGGTAGAGCCAGGCGATAAGCCACCTCGTCAATCCTGCTGAGGACCTAGAATGGTCCGACGAAGCATGGAGACAACTTGCCGCCTTGGCCAAATCTCCGCAATCCACGTCGAGGTGAGACACACAAGAAGACATGGTCACCATCCTAGAACTCTAGTGGCCTTCGCCTCATGTCAGCGTAAGACTTCTGCTGGCTCTAAACTGTCCTCATCCGCTCCTGGATGACCTGGACCTCCTCTGTCGTGGCCCGGACCATCTCTGGTCCCACAAGTGCTGACTCCCCATGGTCTGTCCAGCACAATGGAGATCTGCAAGGTCTGCTGTACAACACCTCGTAGGGTTCCATCCCGATGGTGGAGTGGTAGATGTTGTTGTATGCGAACTCCACCAAGGGTAGGTGGTCCTCCCAGCTGTGACCAAAGTCGAGGACACATGCGCGGAGCATGTCCTCGAGAGTCTGAATGGTCCTCTCCGTCTAACCATTCGTCTGAGGGTGAAAGGTGGTGCTCAGATGTAGCTGCATCCCGAACGCCTCCTTCAACCCCTTCCAAAGCCGGGAAGTAAAGAGGGCATCTCGATCGGATATTATAGATGATGGCACACCGTGAAGCCGTACAATCTTCTGAACATAGAGACTCCACATGCTCTCCACTGAGCCCTGCTCTCTGATGGGTAAGAAGTGGGCCGACTTGGTGAGTCGGTCGACAATCACCCAGAAGGAGTCGTGACCTCTAGAAGTGCGTGGAAGTCCAATCACGAAGTCCATAGGTATCTCGTCCCACTTCCACTCCAGGACCTCCAAGGGCTGTACCAAGCCTGCTGGTACCTGAATCTCTGCCTTCACCTGCTGGCAGGTGAGGCATCGAGAAATAAACTCTGCCACAACCATCTTCATGCCCGACCACCAGTGCTGTCGTCTTAGGTCTTGGTACATCTTCGCCACTCCAGGTTGTACCGCCAAAGGAGGAGTGTGAAACTCTCTTAGCACCTCCTCTCGTGAAGCGACTGGTACTAAGGTACGACCTCTGAAAAGGATGTCGTGCTCTACTCCAAAGGAGAAACCATCAGTTGTCTGTCTTGAGGGTATCTGTGCATGCCGCGTCTCACAGTCATTGTCCCCTCTCTGTGCCTCTCTGACCCACTACAGTAGGGGAGGAGTGACTATGAGAGACTGATGGAAGGCTGCTCCATCTCTATCTACAAAGGATATCTACAATGTGTCTAGCTGCTCTGTCGCCTCCTCGAGTAGCTGAATGCCCGTCCTCCTGCTGAGAGCATCGGCTACTACATTCCCCTTCCCAGGAGTATAGACTATATCAAAGTCATAGTCCTGGAGGAACTCGAGCCATCGTCGTTGTCTCAGGTTCATGTCCTTATGCAAGAAGATGTACCTGAGACTCTGGTGGTCAGAAAAGACTGTAAACTGCTCTCCCATCAGATAGTGTCTCCATGTCTTTAGGACGAAGACCACTGCTGCTAACTCCAGGTCATGGGTAGCGTAGTTCTGCTCATGCGGCCTCAACTAACGTGATCCATAGGTGATCAATGCCTACACCTGCATCAGGACACATCCGAGCCTAGTCCCTGATGCATCGCAGTAGACTACGTAACCTACTCCCTCCTCCGGCAACCTCAAGATAGGTGCGCTGGTCAATCTCTGTCTCAGCTCCTAGAAGCTCTGATGACATCTGTCTGACCACACAAAGGGTTTCCCCTTCTTCGTAAAAGCTGAGAGTGGTTACGCAACTCTGGAGAAGTTTGGAAAAAATCTCTGATAGTATCCATCTAGTCTCAAGAAACTCCGCACCTCCGTCACACTCTGGGGTGGCTCCCAAGCTAGAATTGCCTCGATCTTCTTGGGATCCACCGCAACTCCCGCCTCAGAAATGACGTGCCCCAAGAAGTGGACCTCGCGTATCCAGAACTGACACTTCGAGAGCTTTCCATAAATATGGTGCTCTCGGAGTGTGTCTATTACAACCCATAAGTGGTAGGCGTGCTCCTCCTCAGTCGTCGAGTATATCAATATGTCGTCGATGAAGACTACGACAAATCGATCAAGGTATGGCTGAAATATTCTGTTCATGAGGCCCATGAACACTGCTGGAGCGTTGGTTACGCCGAATGGCATAACCGAGAACTCATAGTGGCCATATCGACACCTGAAGGCCATCTACTGCACGTCCTCGTCCCGAACTCTGAGCTGATGATAGCCTGACCTAAGGTCTATCTTTGAGAACCACCGTGCTCCCTTGAGCTGATCGAAGAGGTCGTCAATCCTCGGTAGCGGATACTTGTTCCTCATCGTCACCTGGTTCAGGCGATGATAGTCGAGACAAAGTCACAAGCTCCTGTCCGCCCTCTTGGAGAACAATATCGGGGAAGCCCAAGGTGAAACACTGGGTCGGATGAATCCCTTGCCCTGCAAGTCCTCCAACTGTACCCGTAGCTCTCGAAGCTCAGCGGGGGCCATCCGATATGCTGGATTCTATATCAGGGTTGTCCCGGGATACATGTCAATATGAAATTCTACCTCTCTGCGAGGAGGTAGCCCTGGAACGTCTTCGGGAAAGACGTCCACGTACTGATCCACCACTGCAGGAAAACTAGGCCTCCGCACGTCAACCGCTCCTAGGATGAGGCTAACCAAATGATGAGTGATGGGATGTCCTATCCTCTTCGGAAGTCCATCCTGTGATGCGAAGGCTCCCTTCTCATCGGTGAAGGTGAACCTGCTCCCGTCGGTGGGTACACATCACACCTTTCGCCTAATACAGTCGATCTGAGCATGAACTGTAGATAACCAATCCATGCCCAAGATGACGTCGTAAGGACTCGACGCCGGTACAAGAAGATCCCAGCTGAATCTCCCACCTCCTAGAGTAAGCTCACACTACCGGAACCAGTGCGTAATCGTCGAGTCCGCTCCTGTAGGAGTATCCCGCAGTAAGGATCGAGCCAACGGCTCTGTCGGAATCTCCGAGCTCTGAACAGGGGAAGTAGCTATGAAAGAGTGACTCGCTCCTCTGTCTATAAGAACTTTAGAAAGGGTGGAATAGACACAGATAGTACCTCGAATCATCTCAGGTGCGCTGTGGTCATAGGCCTCTACTGCCTCGAGTTGTGCTTGTCTCTGCCCACCAGCTCCCTGTGGTCAGGGTGGACCTCCTGGTGGTGGCGGTGGTGGTAGAGCCTCAGAGCATCGCCCACCACCTGCTGCTCGGCCCGCTCCTCTGCCTCATCCACCTGCTCCTTGAGGACCACCACAGTCGACCCTCTGCCTCTTCCTGGGTGGCCCCTCAACTGTCTGCTACTCCTCGGCATGGTGGGTCGGGCAGTCACGAGCCATGTGGCCCTGCCCGCTGCATGTGTATCACTACCTGCCTCTCGAAATACTGGCTCCACGCTGTGTGCCCCACACTGCTGAGCCAGTGTCCTATGTTCGTCTGCGTGAGGTTCTCGTCTACAGGGACACTTGAGTCTTCCGTCGACTGCCTGCTGCGGAAGACTCTGCTACGTGCTGCCCCACGGTAGGTCTCGCCGCTAGAGAAGTCTCAGCAAGAAATCTCTCGATCAAAAGGGCTCACTCTCGTACACCTGCTTGAGTTAGAATGCTGAGGGAGATCGGCGATGCCCTGATCTCATGTCTCAATCCCTGCTCAAAGGTCCGGGCCCAGAAGAATGGGTCTCGTACCATGTTGGTCGAGTAGCACGAGAGATCGGTAAACCTCGCTGAGTACTGGGCGACCGTCAAGCTGCCCTGCCGCAGCTGAAGAAGCTCCTGGATGCGCACTGCACGGAGGGTGGTGGGGAAGAACTCTGATAGGAAGAGGCTCTCAAAGTCCGTCCAGAGGAGAGATGCCTCATCATGCACCTTGAGCATCAAGCTCCACCATCGGCCCGCTGCTGCATGCAGTAGGCTCGCTGCGAGGATCACCATGAGGTCTGCCGGTGTCCTCAGTAGCCTGAAAACTCGTACAACTGCCTCCAGCCAATCCTCGACTGCCTGGGGGTCCATCTCCCCGTGGAACCTGGGCGGTCACTGGAACTGGAACTCTTGCAGTGCACTAAGGCAACGTGCATCGTCAGCGGCTAGGGCTGGAAGGATCGGTGGCTCGACGGGTAGAGGTACCGCCGACACCTCGGCTGTCAAAGGGCCCTGTACCGAGGCCTCGTTGCTCGGCGGGCTGTCGCCACGTACAAATCTCGGAACCCTAGCTGGCTGCCATCATGAGGCCATCCTGAAAAGAAATAGGTTCACCACGGTCAAAACAGTATACCTGGTGAGCTGATACAAAGTAATCACAATGAAAACATGAAACACACATGAAATCAATGTTTTCAGGCATTAAGTTAGAAATCAGAAGTCAGGGTCCTGGTGTATGGATACGTCGGCCGCCGCACCAACACTGGGCTCCCTGGACTGATAACCACACTCAAGACGCTTAACACTATTGCTTCAAATTGAAGAAAGATCAGAGTCTGCGGTTGAACCGAACTCCTATGATACCAATTTGTCACGACCCATCCTTGTTGTCCATGTCATGACTACCCCAAGCCCTCCTTCCATAGGCCAGGGGATGGCGACTAGCACCAAGGCGTAAATCCAGGTAAAAAGGGAAGGTATTGCCTTTGTAAAGTAAACAAACATCACAGAGTAAGAAAGCAGTAGAAGTAAACACTATTTAAAAACTGAGTACAACAGTAAGTGCGGAAAAGTAAGTGGGCCAGAATACAAACCCAGACTGAAAGTTAAGTACAACTCGAAAAGAAAAATAGAAAATGTAAGGAAAGCTGCAACGTCAAGCCGTCCACTGGAAGTCCCACCTGAAGGGTGAGTACAGATAGCCTCCACAGCTCCTTGGGTCCAACCGTCCACTCCGAGTATGTCACGCCGAGTGGTCCACCTTCAGGTACCGTCCTTCTCCGAAAACCTCAACCACGATCAGCGCTGTCCGTCATCTGCAACCAATACAATGTAGTGCGGGCATAGCCCATGCAGGGGTGAGTATAAGCTACCCAGTAGGGACCCCGAGACCCCCGAAGGTCTCCCAGAATCCACAACGGATAAACCAAAAAGGAAAGATACAATCACGAAGTAACATCCGACACGACTTAGGTATATGCCCATATATATACCTAAGTCATCAATTCCCGTTTGGCTCCAACATCCGAGCCCAAGCGCAACTCGGTCCACACAGGGAAAGAAAAATGTAAATCCACACAGGATAGCACAACACAATCCACAAAGGAAAGAAAAACATAATCCACATAGGATATCACAACACAATCCACAAAGGAGAGTAACAGGATTCAGCTCACATAGGTATACTGCTTCAAATGACGATAGAGATGATCACGGATCCATCTAAGTCATCGGACCCATAAAGGATCAAAAGGTACTAACCCCCGCAATGACCCCCACAGGATCGGACCCACACAGGATCGATAGGTAACTAACCCCCGCAAAGACCCACACAGGATCGGGCCCACACATGACCTCTAGGCGCTGGCCCACACAGGACCACTGAGCGCTAACCCACAGAGGATCGGACCCACACAGGATCGGTAGCACTGACCCACAAAGGATCGCTGAATGCTGTAGTCGTCGCCGTCAAATCCACTGAGGATCTCTGCACAGTCGTCGTCGTCTCAGTAGCAGTCACAGCCAGCTCTAGGGTTCCCGCACACAGCAATCTCGTTCGGGAGGGTTCGCTCCACGAGCTGAGAGGCTGATACATCAACTGACACGTAGTCCAGAGTTGATATATCCAAAAGTTCTGTATCGTCAATAGGAACTCAACGCAACAGATGGCGCGTCAATCGGACGCCCGGTCTTAGAGATATTGTCTTTTTCGTCCAAGGGGCCCGGTTGGTTTTTAAGGAAAAACCAACCCGACCGTACTCCACCTACGTCCTAACCTCGGTCGGAGTAAGCCAAAAGATCCATCTCACTTAGAGGAAAATAACAAAGTCGACGGCACGTCAATCGGACGTCTGAAGCTCAATATATGAGTGTTTCCACTCCGAGGGCTCGGTTGGTTTCGTGTATGAACCAATCCGTCCGATCACAAAGTATTCTGAAACCTTGAGTGTGATATAACAAAATGACCATCTCGATCCAAGGATCACATCGCTGCTGACGGTGCGTCGTTCAGAGGCACGTAGCTCATGTTATGAGCAAAAGACCGAAAAGGTCCGGAAATGGGGGGTATAGGACCGGACCGACCCGGCCCGACCCCACTGGGGTCGGCCCGAACCTGGTCGACCCGACCCGGGTCCTGGTCTGACCCGATTGGGCGCGACCCGTCCCGGCAGGTCGGCCCAGCTCGGCTAGGCCGAGCGGCCGAGCGGAGGAACCGCGGGGCGCGCTGCCCCCGCAGGATGAGGTGTCGCGGCCCCGCGTGGGGCCGCGCTTGGCAAGAGGATGCGGCTTTCCGACGTCCCGTGTGCCGCCGGACCCGCGCGGTTTCGGGTCTGGTCGGCCCCCGTCGCCGCGGCTGAAGCCGCGGTGGCAGCCGCCGGCGACCTGCGCCGCCGGTGGATTCCGCGGGCCACCGGAGTTGCTCCGGTGGTCCGATTCCACTTCTGTCTGCGCCGTGGCTCCTCCCGGGTCCCATTCTTCACTGTCAGGCCCTCAAATCGCCATTGCGGCCCTGTTTTTCATCATCTGCCGTTTCGCGCACCATGAAAGAAAAAGTGTGGTGGGTTCGGATTTGTTCGTTAGTACGCACCCACCGCGTTAGCGGTTTTTAAAAAAAACATAAATCCCAGCAATTGATAAACCACTTCCCGCAATAATAATGATCCGCGAACCAACTTGTTAATTTGGTTGGTTCACGTTCCTGCCTTGGAAGAAAACAACATAGTAAAAACATTTCCAAAACGACCCCTACCTCGTAGCTGTCGTCGGATGAGAGTTCTTCGTGGAATTGACCGTTGCGGTAGGAGGTGATCGTCGCGTCGCGGAAGGGCGTCGCGTCGTCGCGGAAGGGCGTTGCGTCGACGATCTCCGAGGGGTAAGGAAAGCACATAGATTAAATTTACAAAAATTAAATCCATGTCAAGTATAAAAACCACAAAAGAAATTTAAATGATTTTAATTCTCCTACCTCAAGATGATGTTCGACGATTTGTTGTGGGAGAAGGGACGTCACAGAAGAACGTCGTAGGAGGAGAATCGTTGGCATTGCGGAACACGGCGTCGCGTCATCGATCTCCGAGGGTTCGGTGTTCTTCTTCGCCTTTTATCGAAGGCCGGCGTTCTTCGTGTTCTTCATGTTCTTCGCGTTCTTCACGTTCTTCGCGAAGGAGGATGAAGGACTTAAGGATTCCGTCAAATCCTCTCAACGAACAACACTCAAGAAAAAAAGTGTTGGTCTTATTTTATTACTTTCCAACATACAAAAAAATGTTAAGAAACGAACAATATTAATTCATAGAATTAATTCCAACGAATTAACCGCCCAATTAATAGGGGCGTTTAGTTGTTTAAGAAACGCCCTAGTTGACTTTCATTTAATAGGGGTTTTTGCGGGTGTGTTACTTAGCGGAAAAGAAATGGTGGGGCTCGTGCGGGCCCCACCTCACAAATATCCTACAAAGTGGGTAGGATATTTTGAATTTCACCCTATCCACTTCAACTCAGTTTAAGCAGATTTCAGTGGCTTTAAGCGGCTTAAAGTGAAATAAAATAATGTTTTTCGTACCACATTATTTTATTTCTTAACTTAAAGCCCAAAAATTAAAAACCACACCCGAGAAAACACAACTCCGGAAGAGGCGTTTCTAAAAAAGTACCGGCGCTACGATTCCATCGGTGCCCTCGGAATTCGATTCCGAGCACCGGTTCAAAAGTTAGAAAAAACCCGCTCGTTCGTTCACTGAACGTACCCGATCCAAACTTCGGAAAATGATTTAGGGCACACCGGGCCTCAGAATCAGGTTCCGTCAGAAACTGCGTTCATTTGAAATTCCAAAGAAAATTAAGAAAAAAAAATTCCTTGAAATTTACGGGTCTTTACAATTCTGACTCAATGTCACCTCCGTCCCTTGGAAAAAAAAATGGAGGCTCACATTTTACTCCCATTGAAATATCACATGGTCCCATTAATATACCTCTTTATACAACCATATTCAATCCATATTCCATAAATTTCAACACCTCACAAGTATGTTGAAAACTTAATTAGGATACAACACAATCCATTTTAAAAAAAATATACTCAATTTTTTCATAAATCCTTCTTTAAGGTATAAAAAAATTCTAAAGAACATTATAATTTCATTTTAAATCACAAAACCGCTTTGATCCATTTTTATAAAATACATAGTGGAAATAAAAGGTACTCAAAATTATAAATATTCCACTTAAAAAAAAAATCAATCGCTGAAAACATGAAATATAATTCCTACCCAAGAAATAAATTATTTATAGGGAAATATTTACATAAAAAATGGTTTGATTAGAAATATAATGAACATTAATGTAAAACACACTTAAATAGATACACTTACCTCATATTTGATAAAAATATCATCTTCCATGAAAAATACCTCATATAATATGTAGAATCAAGACTCACACACATATTCCCTTCGAAATCAAAACAAAATTTCTACATCAAACCTTAGGTTCATCCAACAACACCCACAGGGTTCCAAAAGTCCATAGAATTGGAAAACAAGACATGAGAAGGGGAATTAAATAATAAATCACCAAAAAATCAACTAACCTCAATCCAATCCAATATTAGGATAAGAGTAAATCCACTAAATAAGGGGTGGAGAGAATCAATTCATAGGAGGAGGATTTTCATTCATAGGGGAAGAAAAAAAGATCCCGAAACCATATGAAATATATATAAGAAAATTGTAATATTCCATTTATTTTTTAGTGGGATAGGGTTGCACAGTTTGGATGCATGGTTAGGAAAAATGTGAGTAAATAATGCATGTTTTTACCTCCACCCAAAACAAGATGAACTGTTTCATCTATGGTGATGAATGGATTGAAAAATATTTATCATGAAATGTGAAACCACACTATAAAATCTGAAATACCATTCACATGGATTCCAAAAATGTTTATAAAAATCCTGAACAAATCTTTATCCCTATTATGTATTCCCCAAAACTACCATTTTTGACACCCATCACCTAGGGACACCATGAAGTAAATCAAGGAAAAACTGAGCACTAAATAACAAGTGCCTATTAATGGTGGGTGTAAAAAATGTATTTTTATGGTTTAATAAATTTAATACATCTTTATTTTAAATAAAATTTTAAACCATTGAAGTCGAACGAGTCAGATCATCTATAGTTTTGTGTGGGAAATCTCACCCACAAGGGAATTTCATTCCATGTAGCAACATGGTGGAATAAGAATGTGAGAACCTCTATACATGATGGGTTGTATTGTGAGTACATTGTACTGACATAGGGTGTGTGGTGGAATTCAAGGCTGAGATCATCTCAGTACACCTGCTATCTTATGAAATATATGACACATCTAACAACATATGTGATCATTTAACTAAGGGTAACATTGATTTTGAGTGAAAATATGGGTTATTTATCAACCAATTAAAAATTATACGTATATCAATCGACATATAACATCCTTGTTATCTCTACACCATCCACCAAACACTATGTTTAATATACTATTTTAATATTCTTCTTTTTATGCATTCATGGTCCTCACCCAACAATAATAACCCATTTATATCATACCTCAATATGCCCCTACCTCTATAAACATATTTCTTCGGTGATGCTTCTGTAACCCTCTAACTACAAAATTAGGAATGTCTTCGCTATGATAATATATCATCCCATAGTTATCAATGATTTGAATTATATCTATGCATTTTTCAAATTCAAATAACCCTTATCATAGATTCTTAGTGTGGATAAAATGAATGTGTTTTATAATTAATTTTAACTATAAAAAACAAACTAGAATCATGGACAACATGGCCCTGGAAAATGGAAGATGAATAACCATTGTCTTTGGTGATGGGATAGGAGGTCCAACGGCATAGGAGTTAGACATAAAATGTTATATTGACATTACCACTAAATAAATGAATATCACATGTAGTTCATTTTATTTTTCCTAGTTCATTGGTATATATAAGTTTTATTAACAAATTTAGATATATGTATAAATATATATATATATATTTTCATTGATGAATATTTTACATGTTGAAAAATTGGAATTTATAAATGGTTTTTTAATTCATTGATGAAAATATTGGTTTAAAATGGGTCTCAATAATTATATGCAGTTATAATTTCTATTTGTGTTTCCTTTAATACCATCAAATAAAATTCCAATCACACATATATAATGTAAAATACCCCCATTTTAGAATAAAAATGAAACCATCCATTAAAAATAACATACCTGAGACATGTTATTGGAATCCCAAATCATAGATTGATTATAGTTTATATAATTTAGACATATAAAAATAAACATTTGGTTTTAATTTTTTTATAAATATAACTTTTTTCCACTCATTTCGATCCAAAACTCTTATTACTCAATGTACCTTATATTATCATTCCATATTTTAAATCCCTTGATGTGAATTTAATCTCTACCATCCCTCCTCTCCCCAATGGTTCGAGTCAAGGTGTAATTTCTAATATTCTTCATGTGACATTCCCAAGGTGGAAAAGATATGAAATATATTATAAGTGATTAAATACAATTGGGGAATGATTTTACCTTAGAGAATAAAGCAATCCAAACCAAAAATTCATAACCAAAACCACTACATGATGCATGATAATGATATAAAACAACTCAAAGGAATTCCATTGATATCAATCTGAACTAAAAAGAAGAATCACAACAGAAGATTACTAATATAAAATTACATAGTAGAAGATAGGAAAACAAAACTCAATGATGCCAAACATAACTCTGAGGCTCTTAACCATATCCAAGATCTATCTCCACAAAATATCCCAAATTAATATGATGAACCACTAAAAAATTGTGAAAAATTACTTTTTCATGTATCCATGATGAATAATATCTACAAATCGCCAATGCTCCAAATCAATCATGTGTATTTAAACTCAGTAGGTTTTCCCTAAATGAATTTCCCATTCACATGACTAGTATATAACATCATAGAACATCTATATAAAACTATTAATAAAAAAATCATTAAAATAGATTATATTAGAATGAAAAAAAATTAATACAAAAACTATATTCTAAACTAAATCCATTTCCCATGGAAAACAACCAAACCATGCATTAAAACCATTTCCAAAATTCTATTTTGTAATAATCCATTATGTTCTTTGTATAAACACAACCATACATTCATGAAACCATGGGCCTCCCTATACTCATGAGTGGTGACATATACATTCTCGAAGCCATCACATAATGAACAATTTTTATTGGGGAAATTTCATACCCTTATACATCCCACTAATGATGGTGGAAACTTTATTCCTTTATCTGTCTCAAATGCATATGAAAACACACTAACCCTATATTCTAATATCCAATGAAAAAACAACCATCTCAACAATTTTAGTAATACCATTTTTTATTGAAAAAATAAAAAACCAATTTATATAAATCTCACAAATCAATATTATAAAATAAATTGTTTAAAATAAATTAAAATTCACATTGAAAACCCACTTTTTATATATCCACAAACCATCACTAAATATTTTTACTTCAATGCTTTTCACAATAAATTCCAAATACATTTCAATAAGTTATAACAATATTAAACAATTCATTCATATTATAATAATTTGAGTTAATATTAAAGCCATCTACCTTAGAAATTATAATGAAAATAATGAAAAACAGTTAATCACCAACAAAACAAGGTTTAATATCCAAAAACCTACCTCATATATCTTCCTCTAACATCCAAAAGGTAAAATATAATAATGTATAGTATTATAAAACATAAATATATCAACAATGAACTCTATCAATGAAACCTATAAAGGGAGGAATGTAGATATAAGAGAAACATTGAAAACTACCATAAAAAGAGACTTACCAATGGAATTGGGCTTCAACGCACCAAAAAATGCCTCCGGATAACTTTTAATTTCTATGGGAAAGGAACCATAGCCTTTTTTAGGATGAAAATTAATGTTAGGGTAGATTTGTAAAAAATAAGTTTATTAGAGGTGAAAATGTGTTAGATTAACTTTTAAGGATATAATTTTCAAACTGTATAAGGTTAGTCACATTATTAGGAAAACTGTGTGCTAACCATGCACCAGCCTCTACCTAAAAGAGATCCTCACATGGTTAGAAAAATCATACTCCAACCATGAAATTTTTTTCCCCACGTTTCTTGGTTACTCTTTTGTGGTTGCACAGTTTGGAAAAACTGAGTGTCAAAACATGTACCTTACCAATAGACCCTCTCTCACAATGAATGATTTCTTACATGAGTATAACGATTTATATAAATAATTTACAAATGTTGATCATTTATAAAATCCCTAAAAACATTCCAAAAATCTTCCAAACTCTCCGAAACAACATCCAATCACATTACATACATAAATATCATAAATAGAGTGTTACCTATTTAAAATCTAGGGTATTTCATTATCAATTACTTAAATCGATTTAATATTATGGTCTAAGGTCACCAAAAAATATTTACCAAACCCCTAAATTATTTTTAAAAATGAAATATTATAAGTGAAATTTATTTTTTTATTTCTTATTTTTTGGGTTTGAAACCCTTGTTTCCAATGAAAACATGATCTCTATAAAATATCATTATTTTGTTGAAAATAATATAAAATTGTTTTTTTGTATTTAATACAATTCTTCAAAACTAAAAAATATGGAAATAAATGATTTATAATATTTTTACATTCTTTTAAAGAAGAATAATTTCATGTGTCATAATATAGGATTTTATTTGTTAAAATTATTATTTTAAGAATATAATGTTATTTAAAATTGATAGTTGTTATTCCTGATTTTAGCTATATTTATGCATTATAGTTATCCTTGAAATTTCTTGTATGTTTGTTAGGGAACATGCTAAAATTAAATTTACAGAATGTTCTTACCTGTTATTCCTATGAATGTATTGATGATTTTTAATGGTGTGAATTCATTTTTTTGAAAAAATGTGATAATGTATAATAAATATCTAATTATCTTCCTCTCTATAAATAAATTACCTATAAATAAGGTTTTTAAATTATTTGTTTAATGGATTTATAAAAATAATGGAACGATCTAGATAATATTATTAAAATATTTGGCAAAAATGATATTATTTATGAAGAAGAAAAATGTGGAATGAACCTATAACATCTAGGGGCGTAATCATAAATGGTAGTCATTGATATCCTTAGTGACCCAATAGTTTTTTATAATCTAATTGAGTTTTATTATTCTTCATTGAGATAATTTATTTTCGAAAAATGATGCTTTAAAATTTTAATTGAGATATCAAACTACATTTAAATGGTTATTATATTTTGAAATAAAATTAGATTTTATAGTGATCGGTTTTTTAGATGTTATTTTAAAATATTTCTTAATTATTTTTCTTGAAAACCAAATTAATATCTATGAAAAATTTACTATTATGTAAAAAATAGTATTTTCTTTATAAGGTAAATGTTTTCAAAATAGGGTTTATTGTATTTTCAGGAATATTATTTTTTTCATAGTTTTGCGCCCCCTTACTATGATATTTGTTCCCACTATACATTTTTTTAAAAATCATTTAATTAATGATAGATAGAACAAAAAAGATAATAGGTTTTGATTATGTATCTATATCATTGGAATTTGGATATTTGTTCTAGAATTTTATATATTACTATGATATGAATTTTTTTTTCTAAGTATGTCAATTGTCTAGAACAAAACGATACTAGAGCTTCATATTATGTAGATATATATTTTCAAAATTTTATAATGCATATTTTATTAGTAGATTCAAGAGTGGGAGTCCTGAAGTGTAGAAATTAATATCATAGAAAATTAATTGAATATTTTGGAGATTACGGTGTTTTGATTAAAGATATTATGTGTTCATATGGATATCTTTTTTTAATTAAAAATTCATAATGCTCAACTCTTACAGTTTAAGGATCAGTTACAAAATTGAAGGAGGAAGCCCGTAATAAACTATTCCCTCCCATCCAGAATACATTATTTCAAGGGATGTTATAAATCTACTAGGAGATTAAATTTAGATTTTTTTAAAAATTAAAATTAATTTCAATATATTATGGGATATATAATAATGCTTCCATTTCTCAATTTGTTTGATGAACATTTTTTTGTCAATTTTAAATCTTATAATCTGAACGTTGTCTCTATTTTATGCATGGTTTGTAACATTATTGGATTTTAAACTTCTACACTTTATATCAAACAAATTAAATCATAGTTATTTTTTGGATGTTGTGAAAGAGAGAGACCACTATGTAGCCAACATAAATCTTATTATAGATTTATATATTTGGAGAAATAACAAAATTCATTTGGTAAAACCCTATTTTGAAATATTAGAATGTGAATAAGTGATACTGTTTTATAAAAAAAATTTAAGAATATGTTTTAAAATTATAAAATAAAAATTAATTTTCTCTGATTTATTGATATTTAAATTGATTTAATCCATGCTGCAAATGTTACATTTAGATAATGGAAATAGATGATAATTTTAATATCTTGAGGTATTTTTCTGATTAGTAGACCCTTGCTCCCAAATAGTGATGCTAATAGGGAATCTAAAGTCCTTTTTGAATGTATAATTTAATATTAGAGTACTATTAAATATTATATTACTGTAAGATAAAAGTATAATGTGTTTTCTAGGGATAATGAACCATAGGATTGAAACATGTTAAGTGAGATTTAGGGTTTTATTTGGTATAATAAAATTGATGGAACAATTCCTCAAAGGGGGTATAATGTAACACTGTATAATTTTAATGTATTTACTTCTTTAAAATAGGAACTATAATTAAATAATTATTCAAATTTAAAAACAAGTTAGAGAACATTTTATTGAAGAAATACACTTACATGGATATAGATAATGTATCTATAATTATAAAACTATCTAATGAGTTAGAAATGATAAATTAATAAAAATAATTAGTTATAAAAATGATCAAATAAAAAAAAGATAAAACATATATTGTATCCTTAATTTTTAGAAGCATCCTAGAGTATGTGTCCTCCAAATATGGTGACGCTGTGAATGAAAATTAGTGGGGAAATATGAATAATTGTTACATGAATGTAAACTAGAAAACATAGAGTTTGTATAATGAAATGTTTTATTGGGGGACATATATATAATAAAGGATATAACCATTCATAAATAGATGTTATAATATTTTTTGGAAAAAATAAAAATAGCAATTAAATAAAATAATATAAGATTTAGAATGTTAAAAAAATTAATTGTTAAAATATAATTTAAAATTTTGACTCAAAATGTGTAATACACTAAGAATAATATTTTTTATTTTTGAACCCATTAGTAATATATAATAATAAATGAAATAAAATAAAGATCCTCAATAGTAAAAATAATTTTATTAATATTTATAATAAATTTTAGAAAGATGATTTGATCCAAAATTTCAATTTATTGAAATGATCATGAACTTAGATTAGTATTTGATACTTTTGAAGTATCCAAAATATAAAAAAATAACAAAAAAATAAATTCACAATGCCCAAATCATCTACTCAAGTGAGGGGGGAATCTCAACCACATGGGAGATCGGTTTTGAATAGATTCAAGGTGGTTGAATGATATAAGTGTCTGTTTATATGTATGGATTCATAGTGATACATAGTGTATGTGGTGGAATGAAATAGGGAGAGAGGGTTTCCAAACCCCATGAATTTATTTACAATTTCTTCTAGGTGATGAACCCAATTCCAAGGCTTGAGTAGTCGTTGACACCATTGAAAATATTTGTGAATTCAGGTGTAATAAGAACATCAATGTGGTATGCAGATATGGGTTATTGTTCACTAATTTAAAACATATGCATATATCAATCAACATGTGATCATTTTATTTTGAAGCATCCAATTTCCTTTTCACCTCATCTAATTACCTAATACACTAGGTCTAAACCTCTATCATGGCCTTCTCCCTCTAAGGATGACATCATCATCTCCAAAAATGATTGACCAGTAGATGGAAAAGATCGATATACCACTACCTCCACTATCATTTTCTTTTTTCTATAGGTGTGTGATAATCAAACTATCATAAAATATTCGTATTCCCTATTAATATATCCCAAACCACATTGAAAAAAAACATCAATTTTATTAGTGATATTTTTCATATTTGAAGGAAAATTATTGAGGATTCTTGGCGAGGTCTTAAAAAACGAGGTATGTAAATATGCACTATTGTAATAACTAAACTGGTTGATTGGATGTCAGAAACATAAAAAATAATTGAACTTCCATTCTTTACTGATGTGATATTAGTCCATATTTAGTGGAATAACATTAAATACTATATATCTATAAAACCATTTTATCATGTATTATTACCTACAGTTCAGGATATATTTCCATGTTCATTGGGAAATACTTGTTTTATTGATGAAATAAAAAATGTATAGATATATATATATATTTCCTTGATAAGTAATTTTCCTATCAAACTTCAAACCATATAATTGGTTTTTCCATTTCACAATTAATAATATGGTTATACACCATGACTCTATAATACTACCCCATTATAATTTCCAAGGGTTTCTCCTACAATTAAATCAAATAAAATGGAAATTAATCATTTACCAAATGTACATTGGCAACAATTTAAACATATGATAAAAAATTACAATGAAAATCACATACATTTACGTTGTGATAGGATTATCAAATCATAACAAGATCTCAATGTCTGTAATTTAGAATTATAAAAATAAACATTCTATTTTCAAAACTACAATATATATATATATATATTCTTTTTACTCATTGGGAACACCAACTGTTAGTACATATGTTTTCTCAACCTCTCAAATGATATTTTCAACACCATTTGTGGAGATTATCACTACCTAAGATCAATATATGTTTTTTAGTTAATGCAACTTAAAAAAAATTAGTAAACTCCAAGTAATTTTTTTAAAATAAATATTATAAGGGAATTTTTTTTATTTCATAACATACTATTTACTAAACACCTTTTACAAGGAGAAAATATTTTCTCTATAAAACATCCATTTATTTATGTAATAAATGTAATCTTTTAGTTAACATCATTTATTTTATCTTCCAAAACAATAAAAGTGGAAAATCTTTTACATTATTTTCAATGACATTTTCTAGAAGGTTTTGATTATTTAAGGTTAGTTAAAAAAGTTAAAGTGGTATTTAAGGTATTTAAATTATTATATAATTCCATAAATGTTATTTATTATTTTTTAATGTTTTTAATCATTTTAGGTATGTTCATGCACTAACGATTTTACTGAAATATTATTCCCATTTTAATGTCAATTTTCTAAATATAATATCCAACATGTTATTTCAAAAGTTGTCTCTAGATATACTGATTTTTTATAAAGGTAAGTATTCATATTTTAGAAATAATATGTTAAAGTAAAATTAATATGTATTTATTTTCCACAATGAAAAAATTACAAATTTGTAATGTTTTAAAATGACTACATTAGTGGATTTATAATGTGAAATATAAGTTTTGAAAATAGTTTTCATTAAAACTTTGAAATTAAAATATTGGATATATTGATGAGGAATATAGTGTGAACCCACAACCTTACGGAGAATTTTTATTAAATAGTATTATTTAATATACTTAGTGTCCCCATTATGTTATTAAATATATTTTATGTATCATTATAATCAATAAAGAGTTTTTATGTAAAAATAACAATGCATTTATGATTTCAATAATAAATCTAAGTGTATTTTAATGATTATTATAATTTCAAATTAAATTAAATTTTAATGTTATATAATATTTTATAGGATATATATAGTATTTCATAATGATTTTCTTGAAAACCATATATTCAATTTTGGGGAAAATAATTTATTATATCAATTGTTTTGAAATTTATTTAAAATGCAAATTTTTTCAAAAAGACTTTTTATTATATTTATTAGAAATGGATTTTCCATTAGTTTTGAATCACCTTACTAATAATTTTTTATGATCACCATAATATTTTTAAATTTTTCCAAATGATTTGTGATATGTAGAATATTGATAAAATTTGGATCCGTTTAGGGATCTATGTCATGTATATATTGATAGGTATTTATATAAATTTTTATAAAACTATGATATGAAATAATATTTATTGATTATTCAATAAATTATAAAAAATATACTCATGCAGAATATTTTTCAGTTATATATATTTTAAAATCAATTAAAAAATGTATATTGCCTGTTTTAGCATTGAATATAAGAGTTTGGGTCGTAGATTGTTTAGCACAATATAATATATCATGGATTTATTTTAAACCCATTTAAACAAGGGAATGTTAGATTATGTAAATTTTTCCTTTATATTACTGAATATATGATGATGGGATAATGACATATGAGAATAATATCACCATTATAAATAGTGACATAACCACTTTAATATAAGAAACATGCACGAAGAATTATAAATATTCTCTTTAATGTCTATATAAATTCCCTTACTGATCATATAACTACTCAAATATAATTTTTTAACTTTAAATTCACTAAGGGGTCCAATTAACAATTATTCTATATACTAGTTACTAATAGTTATTAAAAATGTATTATTATTAAAATATTAAATATATAAATTAATATTTATAAAAAGGAACTATTAAAATGATTATAGTAATATTCTAATGTTATGTTCTTATATATCATTAAAATATATTAATAAAAAGTAAAATAAGTGGGGGGGTCTTTGGAAATACTTAAGTTCTTCATACTCAATGAAAACGAGTAGAGTTCCATTGCTAAAGTAGGACATCAGTAAAAATGTAATGTAATTGGGGATTGAATATTGATTGGATATCTAAGAGCCATTATATATATTATATAAGTTAAACTAATATATTTATATTTTCATAAAAGGTATATTGTTTATTATAGTTTATGTGGTCCTTCACATAAGCCATATAGAATACTGGAACAATTATAGCCATCAACATCCACAAAATAGAGACTAGTATATTGAAAAATCTTCTTCCAAAAAGTGAATTTTTATCAAATTTAATCTATAAAGTACCACTCGGTATAATTAATCATCATATATACTATTATAATTGTTTTAATTATGTAATATGGGTAATTAGTATTTTCATTAATTTATTCTATCATTTGTAGACCTAATGAGAATAGATCTACTATTGTATAGATAAATTTAATACCCAAATTATTTCATCCAAAATAAATATCAATATTTTTATATGGATGTGTGGATATTTTGAGATAATAAATAATTCACATGATTTGTTTCTTTGTCAACCATTTGTGGTGTTTTTATATTAAAGGAATGTTTTCTATTGTGAATCATAAAAACATGGTATAAGGATCTGGCCTTAAAACATTATCTAATCGTGAATTTCATACAAGAACATAAATTATTACACATTGAGGATATTTTTTGTTTTTTAGTTTTAAAAAATTAGGATATAATACATACATAACATACCAAATTCATTTATAGAGGATACTATTAACAATAGTATCTATTTTTTTCAAAATATAAAATATTAAAACATAAAGAATGATTTCACTAACATCACTCCATATCAAACATCATGAATCACTTAATTACCTTACCCATTGTTATATCATGTTAAAAACATTTTAAAAACATGGTATGAGTATAAAACTATAAAAGGGATATAAATAATGAAAGAGTTAGTCACGTGATAACATAAAAACCAATTAAACCCATATCATAATAACTTGATTGCATAAAATACACATGTTTTCTACTTGGTACATATTTACCACATCACTCTTACATTAACCCTTACACATGGAATAAACTTTTTATGAACTACCATATCCAAAGATCCCAAAGCCTTGGAGAGATATATTGGGGCTCACCTGTCATATATTGAGCTATAATGGGCTCAACACAACATATCATGAGCTATTAAGGGGCACAACCAAACATATAATGAACTATAATGGGATCATAAAGACATAAATAAAGTATAATTAATATTTCCTCCTAATAAATTATCTTGAAATTAAAGGAAACTAATCATGGAATACACATAAAAAATAATTCTTTTGAATTTTATGAAAGACAATTTTATAATAATTTTAATAGGAAAGTCCCTTAAAATATAATTAGACTGAGAATTAATGGAATGGATATGTGTATAAAATAAAAATAAACATAGTTACGAATTATTAATATACAAAACATCACACCAAAAATCATAGTACCACATAATGAATAAAGAAGATGGTTAACCCATAGAATGAAAATTCAGTTAAGAA
This sequence comes from Viscum album, assembly GCA_963277665.1. NCBI lineage: Eukaryota > Viridiplantae > Streptophyta > Magnoliopsida > Santalales > Viscaceae > Viscum > Viscum album. The sequence goes on from OY728153.1 coordinate 492,922,124, forward strand.
TTCCATTAGATCATGTTATTCTTACATAAAATGTGTTTAAACCAATTGTATTACAGTTGAAAGAGTGTTACTAATATCTTAATGAAACATAATATTGTTTATAATATCTTATAAGATAATTTTACAACATCATTTGACAAATTTAATGGTAACATTTTGTTATTTACATAGTGTTGGGTGCATTCTTTAAATGATTTCCATGATCAGTTCATGATGGATATTCATTTTTAATGGATGAATAACTATGGAATTGGAATGTAATGGTATTTAAATATATACCTAAATATAAATTATAACATTTTGCATTTTAAATTCTTAAATTATTATGATTAATATGATAAAATATTAATGAATTTCGTTTAGATCATTTTAGTGGTCCATTGATAATAATGACCTCATTTTGTTTTTTAAATTACAACCCTATCTACAAAATAATTCATGAACTGTATATGAGACATAATACATATATTATAACCTGGGTCAATATTAAAAATTATTTCATAACATGACTTGAAATAATTAAATCAAATTGAAATCACATCACCCACGATGTTGGTAATGGAACACATTGCATACAATGTTTTTATTGCTTTAATAAGTGGGAGAGGAGGGGAACAATGGTGATGAATTTTCAATTAAAATGATAAAATAAAGAATATAAAATATTTATAATTATTTAATGTCACTTGAATAAGAGGATATTAGGAAATATTAAGAAAAAATTGAACTCAAAATAAAATAACAGTTGAGAAATCCCTTATAAAAATTCGGTAGCTGAACAACTATGCACCATAGTTTTAGAAATCATTAAAAGTAGATGAAGAAAAGGTCACCAATCATAAAATGAATCATAATACATAATATTGAAATAATTAAAATGAAATAGAGACATGGTATGTAAACATGAATGCTATACTTCATAAAAGAGACCATGAATGGAAAAAAAGAAAGAAGTTGGGAATTCTCTTACCTAGTAGAGTGACTACTAGAACCTGAAGGTTGGGACTATGGGGGAATGAAGACAACTTTGTTGGAAAACAAGGGAGTCCAGGAGGCTTGAGATTTGTTGAAGAGGAATTTTGGAAGAATGTAACGAAGGAATGGGTTGGTATTTATAGACAAATTGAGGGAAAAATTTTTAATTTCCAAGGGACACCTCATTAGTGTTATTCACAAAAACCATGGGCACAACCATGGTATTTTCCCATAGTACTAGCCACATGCGACACCTAAAATCTTTTTATATGGTAAAATAGTCGACTAGAATTATTATATCATTATTACATCTTTAATGATACCATTAAACTTACTGAAAACTAAAAACTGTATTTTTACTATTCACCAAAAACTCAACTGTTTAAAAAAAATCAAAAGATTCACCTGAAGCATTTTTCAACGTTTATAATTCAAAAATGAAATCCATTGTTTAAAAATAATTTTCTATATATTATTAATTTAATATTTTAAATAAAATCAATCTTTATCCAAAAATTAACAATTTTAATTCCATAACTGCTTTTATATCACATTGAAAAATTAACCACAATGTCATTATCTTAAAAACGTAAGAAAATAATAAAATAATACAATTTTATATTCATTAGGTTTATAATACTAATCATATTACTATTCATATTACTATTCATAAAAGTATATTTCTATTCACCAAAAAAACATGTTGCATCCATAAGACACCAAATAACTTACTAAACACAATAATATATGAATGTTATTAGAAATTCAAAACGAAGAAGAAGCAAAATTTAGATTAAAGGATAGTCACAAAAACATTCTTAAAAAAAATATTCTTGCATTTTTTTAATCCCCGGGGTGTTACATTATCCCCACCTTCTAGAAATTGTGTCTTTGTAATTTTATTTACTCATTAAACAAGTGAGGGTACCTTCCCCTCATAGAATTTTCATATTCCCATGTTGCTTATTCAACAATATGGTTTCTACATAAAACCTTTACCTGGTGGATTACTTTATTCCACAACACACGTTCCCTTTGATTAGGAATCTGAACGAGTTTCTCTTCATAAGAAAGGTTCTCTTCTTACTGAATTGATTCTGGGCTCAACACATGTGATAAATCTGGCACATATTTCCTCAACATGGAAACATGAAATACATTACGTACCTGAGATAATATCAGAGGTAAAGATAATTGGTATGAAAATTGTCCAACATTCTCAGAGATATCCAAATTTTGATGAATTGCGGACTTATATTTCCTTTCATACAAAAACGCATCACACATTTCATGAGCTAGATTTTTTGGAAAACATGGTCACCTACCTCAAAAGATAGGTCATTCCTTATATTATTTGCATATATATTTTTTCCATGCTCTGAGATGTCCTCATGTGTTGCTGGATCATTCTAACATTATCATCCACTTCCTCTACAAAATCTAGTTCCATCAACTTTCTTTCCCTGAATTCATCGCAAAAAGATAGTGTCTGGCACAACTTCCCATAAAATTTTTGAAAAGGTTCCATCTATATACTGGAATAAAAACAATAATTATAAGAGAACTCAACTAAAGAAATATGTTCATCCCAACTTCTCTAGGTTTCAATTGAATATACTTTAGGAATATCCTATAAATAATGAATCGTTCATTATAACTTCCCATATGATTGAGGATGAAAAGATGTACTAAAATTTAATTTTTTTTCTCAATGACTTTTGATGCCCCTTAAAAAAGATAGAAGTGATCATGAGAACTCGATCAGATACAATGTAAATAGGAACTCCATGTACCCTTACAATATCTCTGAGGAAGAGTCGAGAACAAAAATCCAACGTCATTTTATCCATAATAGAATGGAAATGTGCAGATATTTTCAGTCAATCAAGAATAACCCAAATCACATCATTACCTAGAAATGTATTAGGTAGTCCCTCCATCAATTCTATGGAAATATACATCCATTTCCATTCTGGAACTGATAATGGCTCATCCACCCTCTTCGGTAACTGCTTTCCTGTTATAACCTGTTTACATTTCAAACGTTTCACACCAAATTTTGCAATATCCATTTTCAGTCCGTCCCACTAGTAATACTATTGAAGGTGTATGTACATCATAGTATATTATGGAGGAACTGAAAATGGAGAAATATGAGGATAAAAAAACAAATCATTATTTAATGGGAATCAAAATGCACACACAACCTTTTTCCAAATCTTAAAACATAATCTTTCTCAAGGTTAAATTCTGGATACAAGCCCATTTTATCAAATTCAATATTTTTCTATAGATCACATTCTTTATTCTGTGCTTGAATAATTCTATCTAATAATGATGACTGCATTGAAAACTAAAACAAAATATATTTATTCACTTCACTGACATCTTATAAGACAAGATTCATCAAATCCTTACTAAATTGATCATGTTTTAAACCTAACATGGTTAATGATGCATGATGTTTTCAACTCAAGGAATCCACAAAATTATTTTATTTTCATGAATGGTAATTGATTATGGAATCGTTATTCATTATCAGTTCAATCAATCTTATATGACTCATGTTTGATTTCATTTGTGTGAATATATACATCACACATTTATGGTCATTATATATTTATCATTTTTACCTTATAAATGATGCCACCAAATTTTCAATTAAAACCCCACAACTGCCAATTCCAAATAATGTGTGGTATAATTTAACTCATGATTTTTTATTTTATATGATGCATAAGAAATTAATTGATAATTCTGAATCAAAATACAACCTTTTCCCTTCAATGAAGCATCACAGTAGTTGATAAACTCGCCATTTTGGGATGGAAATGCCAAAACTGGAGCATTCCCCGATCTCCATTTCTATTCTTGAAAACAATCATTTAATTCTTATGAAGAATACTTTTTAACCCCATTTCATGTTAACATAGTTAGAGATCTGGATTTCAGAAAAAAAAATTACAACCCTTTGGTAATAACATGATAATCCAAAAAAACTACGAATCTCTATATCATTTGTAGGTCTTTGACATTTATCAACCACTTTTTTTGGAAGGATAAAATATTATTACATCCTTATTAAAAATGTTCCCATGAAAATTAATATATTTTAACCAAAAATCACACTTTCTAAATTTTCCATACAGTTTATTTTCTTTTATGGTTTTCAAGACAACCCTTATATTTTTATCATGCTCCTCTTTACATTTATAATTTACATGAATTTAATTAATAAACATGGCCACAATATTATCCAAGAACTCATGAAATATTCTATTCCTAAGATACATGAATACAACAGGTGAATTTGTTAATAAAAAAGGCATAACTACAAATTCATAAGGACCATATCTAATACTAAACGCAGTCTTTGGGAAGTCTTTATCCTTTACATTCAGTTGATGGTTCCTCAACCTCCAGTCAACCATTGAAAAGTAATGTGCTCTCGGGAGATGACCAATCAAACCATCAATATGAGGAAAATGATACATTATTTTAATAGTAATATTATAAAAGGCTCTATAATTTATGAAAAGTCTCGTTGAACAATATTTTCCCTTAACAAACAATAATAGAACGCCCCATGGTGAAGTACTTTGTCAGATATATCATTTATCTAATAATTATTGAAACTGTTTTTTAAATTCCAGAACATCCATTTAGGCCATTAGATAAGGAGGTTTAGAAATTGGATTAACATCAAGAACAAAGTCAACAGTAAAGTCATCCTCTTGATTAAAAATAACATTAAGAAAATAATTGGGAAAAACATCCAAGTATTCATTTAACACTAGTACGTAATTATTCTAGATAGTTTCATTATCTTCAAAAAAATAAGCTAGATAACTTTTATTTCTACACATTACCAGTTTCTTAGGATCCTGATATGTTATTAATCATATGGTTCATTCATGTACCCAAACTGAAATTTTTTCTGAATAACATAATATTTTTCTCCGCAATCTATCTTTACACGATAAAAAAGAAAGAGTGTCCATACATCAAATTACTTCAAACTCTACTAGAGGAATAAGAACAAGGATTGCTGGTAAAATTTTCTCTAGATAAGGATATGAATGTTCTTATAATTTATTTTTTCCATAATAGTTTCTCCAGGTGTTCTTATCATGCTATCTAGTTTAAGTGGTTGAATTACCAATTTTTCTAAAAATTTCTCAAAAAGAACTGATGTATAAACCGTTAATCAAGAAAAACATTTTCATAATCTATAAAAATAAGAAATGTACCGGATACCACCTCATTTGACGACTCAAAATCTGCTAAAGTAGTTGAAAATGATTTTACCAAAAATTTCTTCTTCCAATCTTGCTAATTCCAGGCATGAGTTGTTAGCATCAGACAAACATTAGCAAATTGGCCCAATTTTTTTATAGGTAATGCATATGACAATCATCTTCTTATTAATTTTAGGATAATTTTCTTTGAACTATTGAGAGTTGTTTCTAATCTTTCCACAGTGGTAGAATTTCACAAAATTTACAAGGCATTCACTAAGATTTCTTTTATAACAATTTTCACAATAAAGAAAATTCATTTTCTAACATCATGACTTATTTGATGAGTTCTTCCCCACTGCCTCCCAACCTAACCAATTTTTATTCATGTCATCATTAGGATCATATGTTTCAAAAGCACAATCTCACCCTTTTCCTCACAACAAACAAGTTTCTCATAGATTTTAATCTCTTGTGACAGCGAAGCTCTTTGCAAAAACAACTTTAAACTGAAGATTTTTTTTTAAATTTACGTTCAAAATCATTAGTAAAATACGGTACATACTGGGCCAGTCCTTTAAAATTGGCTTCAGAAGCTGTCCCAAAATCATTATCATTCTGCATCAATTCCATGAATTGTTTCTGAATTTTGATTTGAATAGGACTGGGAAAATATTTTTCTAGAAACATTATTCTTAAAATTATCACATTCTATACTATCAAGATCATATATTTCTATCATATTCATAACCAGATGCCACCATTGATCAGCTTCACCTTCCAAATAATAAATGGATTGTATTACCTTTTTAAATTACGGACATCCCATGAAATCAAATATCTTTCCAAGAGAATTGATTCATCATTCAGTTATAACTGGATATATGGTACAACTAAAATTTTGGGGATGTTTCCTCATAAAATGCTCCACAAAATACTTTTCACTTCATGGTTGATCATGTTATTCTCTATCATAGATACCACCCCCGTTTATTACTTCATTCGACTATGCCATTTCTCTCACAAACTCCTTTGTACTTGTCACGAACCGAATCTGGTTGCCCACAAAATCAGCACCAAACCCGACATGTGACAAGGTCTGAAGGGTGTTTCCAATCTCCACGGGTAGTCTCAAGTTTCTGGGTATCATAAATTGAGAATTGGGAATTATTTACACTAGTTTATAAACATAAAATAACAAAAGAATCCAATAAAAAGGAATATGTATTTTTCAAACCAAACTATCATTTAAAAATATGCAGAACTGAATTACATATTTTTTTAAAAATCCACAAGACTATAACTATGGTACAAAACAAAAAGAAAACAGCCCAAGAACCCTGATTTCAAGGGGTGTCTCCCTCAAACTATCTCTAGAAGACTTTACCACCAAGGACTTACTAGAAACCCGCACCACTAGAATTAAAAATTTTCCCAACCTAAAACAACAAAAACAACGATGTCTACATACACCCAACAATGTATGTAGGGTGTGATCCACTTCTTAGTAGGATACCACCACTTGGTGATTCCATGCGATAAACATTAAAATACAAAAACCATGCATGTTTTCAAAAACATGTAATTTCTAGTTACAATTTCTAAAAGATGCAACTTAAAAAATATTATTTTTGAAGTGGGATAATTTAAAGAGTAAACACTTTTAAAATAAATTCCAAAGATGCTGAATTTTCCCAGAAAATATATTGTATGTCGACGGAATGTATAAAGGATCTATTGAGCACAAGCAATTGGAAATAACCCATAGGTGCGAGCTCATTGTGGGTCCCATGTACCTCGTATCTCGATGAGTGTAACCTCGCAAATATCTATTCTCAAGCACGAGCCTCTAGTAGGGAACATACCCATAACTTAGTGGACCCCAATCATCAACATCAGATTTTGGTTAGTGTTGTAAGTGTCAATCTTGCTAAGTTAAATTGAGGTCAAACCCCATATATTCACTAGCCTACTAGTACATGTCCACCCACCGAGATACATGTGTTTTCCCTTTGTTCTCCAACAAGTTCAAAAAGTCAAGAAATATACTTTTCACATGAAAATATCATTTTCATATGAAATATTCACCAAATAGCCTGCATTTATACCACACATGTCACAAAAGTCCACATTTCATTCAAATTGATTTGAAATCTGACTGACACAAAAATAACCCACAACACTTTTCACATGACTTTATCACTTCCACAAATCCACTAAAAAAGTGTATAAAACCATTTCCATATATTAAAACTCACCTAAAATCTAACTCACATGTTACATAACACCTTTTTTCATAAACAAATCCATTTTTCACATCACACTCACATAAAACATACCACATCACTTTCACATTTCTTACTCACTTTAGTAAATCCTTCAAACATTTTTGTAAATCATTTCCAAAATGGAACACATTACAAAACAACCCCTCTCACGTATAAAAGGTACCATTTCATAATATACACACTAAATAAAACATTTTTCTAATATGGTTTCACCACTTACATAAATCATTAAATCATTCAAATCTTTCATAAAACAATTCCAAAAATTATACATAATCATTGCTCATAAAACCCATTTCAAAGCCATATTTCAAAGAAATAAAAACAACAAAACACTACCAAAGTAGAATTGGAATCCCTAGAGGCAATTATAGAACCAATTTCAATTGTTATAATATCAACTAGGATAATATCAAGAAAGATACAAATGAAAACAAACATTTTAATAAAATGCTGTCAAGAAGTATAACATTGTTTTACAGATTTTTTTTTTCCAAAAAACCCTCTTCCAAGGCCCACATGACAATAAGGCATTAAAAAAACAGAATTTTCATCCAATTTAAACTACTAATAAATAAATTTTGTATTTTATAAAACTACCCCAAAATATACCACATGTGTTACATTCGAAAAGGTCACAACTTAAAATAAATAAATTACAAAATTAAATGCATTACCAAATCCCTCAAAATTGGTTTTCACACCACACACAGCATATGGGGAAAATGAAAAACTTCTAAAAAAAGAAAAATAACCCACCACGGAATGGTTATCCAAGGAATCACCTACCGAAAGCTTTGAATCCCTCATAACATGGTACAAAAATATCAACCACACCACTTTTGCACCACAATGAAGATAAATCCTACCCTTGATAGTAATATTTTACCAAAAAGACACCAAATGAAACCCCAGATTAGAACCCTAACTTATGGTCATTTTAGAACATAATGATATATAGAGAAAACCCTAATGGAAAAGGAATAATCCAAGAAGTAATCACTTTCCTTGAAAAATATTAAATAAATCACCCAAAATACACCAATATTTAAATTTTCAAATAGCCAACCATTCATGTGGGATTAGAAAAAGGTTTAAGAGATCATTTATGAACTAGAATTGGGGAAACCAAGTTAGAAATGTATGAGATATGAAATAATATATTTACCTCTTCAAATATGGTCAATTTGAGAACTTCAGAGAAGTTTCATCCAAATTCGGGATAAAACCTAGCTCCAAAAGGGGGAGGAGAGCATGGGGCCCCGTCTTGGGTATCTGGAATTGGGGGAGATTTGGAATCACAAAAAAAACAAATATTGAATAAGATATAAAAAATTAAAAAATTCTTTTTAATGCATGAAATGGGCTTTCAGACAGCCCTGATCACTTAAATAAAAACCTATATCAACCATGATTATGGATTATTAAATGGTCCAAATTAATATGGAGGTGTTAATGGGTCAGGTAATGACAATTAGGAATTGAAATGGATAAAAAAATGTTAAATAATAATGGAGTTATAAAGGAATCCAAATTTGTTTTTAAATCTACATCTGGGATAACAGTTTAGCCCAATTCATGAAAATTCACCGATTACTCTATAAATGTTTGGGAAACCCCCAAAACAAAGCATTAATGGAAATTAAAAGAAATTTAACTTTAAACTAAGCCTTGTATGTGATAGTTATCACCACAATTATTTTTTTGTCCCTAGAAAGCCACAGCAAGGCCTGATACAAAAACTGAACCCACTCGATAAACATAGATGTACTTCATTTCCATGAATCGTCCCCGAGGGCCAAAACACCTCTAGTGGTAAATTAAGGAAGGGTTAATCTCACAACCCAAAAAATAAAAAACATTACTAAAATGATCAATAACATTTATAATTTATCCCAAAAAAAACTCCTCAAACACTATATAAACTAGACTCAAGAAATTTACCCAAATGAATAACAACTTCGAACAAGGTTACACTTACGTAACATTAACTAAACCATTGAGCGCTCTTCAAACCCAGTGCTTACTCAAGGAAGATGTTGGTAGCTAAATTTTTTGGAATGAGGCTACCTACCACCATGCCAAGAACATGGATAAATCTGATTTATTGGTAAAGGGGGACACAAAAAGGCACCCTACCATAAGAGAAAAACTATATTTTTCCAAGACAGAATCAAGACACTAACAAGGGAAGCCTAAATGGACTCCCTAGTTCAAAGGGTAGAATTCCATTCATATATTATGAAGGAATGTAAATGATAATCACAGTGGGTCTCCCCACCATAACACCCAACCATCATAACCAACCAGCATGTGCCAACATAGAATGACCAAAAAAAATTTAATGATATTGGAAGGGCACCGGGTTAGTCCACACAGTTTGGGAAACTGTTAACTAACTGTGAAGATCATTCTTTCCGCATGGATTCTTGGAACACAGTCACCCTTAATCGTGCATAAACGGCGTCCTCATCATGTCTATCCAAATTTCCAACCATTCTCTAATGAATAAATGTACACCAATGGGGGGAATGACATTAGATTATAACATGGGTACCAGGCACTCCACCAATTTCCAGCGAACGGGAAAATATAAAGAAAGATGATGAAGACAATGGTTTCAACACTTCCTATCATTCATACCGAGGATAAGACATTTTACAAGGTTTTAAATTACCAGGGGATTTCCCTTGACTATGAGCTAGCCTTTCTTCGAGACCAATGGCTGGAGATCAAATTATTGAAGCATATTTGCCCTCATAGTTAGGATTTGGAAACCCCCTAAACATGAATTATTTTTTCAGTGCCACCAACAACTACACTTCAATCCCTAATAATATTTCCCAGACATAACACACTACAAACTCAATTTACCCTAACCCAATATTTCACTGAAACTAGGGCTTATAAGATGCACACATGTCACACCTTATTTCATTGGGTGAGAAACAATAGAAGTAATGAGAACCTACTCTCACCTTCCTCTAAAATGGAAGATTTTGATGTTTTTCAAAGGGATAAATTCTACCAACATAACCGGTACTCTCAGAGGATTTCACGTCTTTCACCTTTATGGTCAATTGAGCACATGACATCCCAGGGCATCACTGAACAGGACCATGGTGACTAACGTAAACAATGCATGCAGAGGGAACTTATACAACATCCCAAAACAACACACAATTCAATAAAGTGGCCACAATATCCTCTCGTGACCATATTTCCCACACTGGTAATTTAACATGAACTCCTCCTTCTAAGAGACAACGAAGGACTCAGAGGAACTCTAAGACACCATCTAGATACTGATCCATGTTAACAACCCAGACCACTTCCACCTTCGGCTAATCCGAAAACCTAAGAAGCAATGTTCTCCTTCAACCTTCCATGATCACTCTCTCACTATAGGAAGATATAGAAAACCATTAATGTAAAGGGTGTAGACTAAATCTAAAATGCTCAAGAAAAATATTTCTTACATTGATTAACTGGAAAATCTTCCAATGGAAAATCAACCTGGGATGCACATCAGTTTTGCAATAACACTTAATGGGGGCATACCAAATACAACCAGAGAACCCAAAGACACAAACTACCTAGTCCATTGGTTATGCATACTTCAACTAGATCCAAAAGGATTATGGGAAACACCATAATGGCTTCCCAAAATATTCTCAGAGGTAACCACTAACCATCTCTTTAACCAGGCTTACCAACCAAACAAAAAACCAAAACACTATTCAAACAAGAGCGGTTCTTGGACTCAAAACATCTCAAAACATCATCATTTCCAAAAAACACATAATACACACCATCCTAACCCACTCATCAAGACATCATGTTTTCATTTTAAAATCATTTCTTTGAAAAAAAAAACAGTTTTGCGGTTAGCGTATCCCCCAATGGTACCCAATGGGCCCCACACATGCATGTTTCTATGCCACACTGGGCACCCTCCTTAGATCCATCCCATAAATAATCTAGTCATGTAATTAACCATCCATCATCCCATATAACACTGTGCATTTTTTCTCTCACAAAAATACCAAAGTATAATACAAAAACGCATTACACTTTTCAAAACCAAGACAATCAACCAATAAAACGTTTTTATCTAGATCTCTAACCACGAAATCGAACCCAAATTACCGCATAAAAACATTTCAGAAAGGCACAATCATTCCAATGTAATATAACATTCATGTTATTCATATAAATTTCAAAACACCTAATCCCATTAAAAAACCATTCATTAGTTTAGAAAACACTATTGGAAAAAAATTTGCAACCGTCCTTGACAGAGTTTATGATTACAAAAAAGGTAAAAACACAACATTTTCCATTCCAATACAATTCATAAAATTTAGTTCTTCATCATTGAAAATATAACCATTCTTTATTTATAATATAATAATTTAAAAAAATATTTATGATTCATAAAACCTAATCACTCTAAAACCAATGTTCCAATATTTCAAAACTGATGAACACAAGACAATGAGAGAGGAAACATGTTTCAGTGGGTGACTTGGACATATGGTTGGCAGCTATATTTTAATCACTTCACAGTCACAAAGAGTTTTCTATTGAATATACCTGGATTCACAGGGATTTCTAGTCCCTACAAGATCACCAAGACCATTAACCCAACTCTCTTTTCATTTCTCATAATCATCAACAATCCCAAAAATCCAAAGGACTCATATAAATCTCAATATCCCCTGGCGACTCAAATCCCGTCATGAGGTGTGGTGATCGGGAAAACTAACCATAACTGAAATACCAAGTCCCAACAATCCTAAATTCAGACTATCCCAATTTTTCCCCAAATAACATGACCTAATGGGTTAACCAAAACCTCCTCTGATACCATTTTGTCACAAACCAAATCCAGTTTCCACCAAAAGAAGAACCAACCCCCGCCCTGTGATAAGGTCAAAAGGGTGCTCCCGATCCCCACGGGATGGAAAAATTACCCGGGTATCATAAAATGAGAATTGGGAATGATTTACCTGATTTTATATACCTAAAAAAAGAATCTAATTAAACGAATCTGGATTTTTCAAACAAAACAATCTTTAAAAAAATCAGAACTGAATTACATATTTAAAAACAAATCAACAAGACTATAACCAAGGTACAAAACCAAAATGAAACAGACCATGAACCCTCATGGCAAAGGGAATCGCCTTCAATCCATCTCTTTAAGACTTCACCACCAAGGACTTCCTAGAAACCTAAAACACTAGAACTAAAAACTATACCCAACCTACGACAAAAAAAAACCAATTCTACAAACACACAATTGTGTAAATAGTGTGTGATCCAATGACCAGTAGGATTCCACCACTAATATATTTTATGCAAGAAACATTCAATGATGAAAAAATGCTTGTTTTCAAAAACATGTAATTTTTAGTTACAATTTCTAAAAGATGCAAATTAAAAAATTAGTTTTTAAGTTAAATAATATAAGGATTCAAAACTTTTAAAATAAATTCCAATTCTACTAAATTCTCCAGCCAAATATAATGTATTATGATGGTATGTATATAGGATCTAATGAGCATAAGCAATAGAAAATAACCCCTAGGCACTAGCTCATTGTGGGTCCCAGGTACCTCGTATCTCAGTGGGAGTAACCATCAAAAATATTTGTTCTCATGAACGAGCCTCTAGTAGGGAACAAACTCATAACCTAGTGGTCCCCAATAATTATCATTAAAATTTAGTTAGAGTCATAAGCGTCAATCTTGATAAGTAAAATTGAGGCCAAACCCCATGGATTCACTATCCTACTCGTACACATCCACCCACCTAGATACTGGGGTTTTAATTTTGTGCTCAAACAAGTTCAACAAGACAAGAAATATACATTTCACATTAAAATATCATTTCATCATAAAAAATTCTCCAAAAAGTGCAATGTATAACACACAAGTCAAAAAGTACAATTTTCATTCAAATTAATTTGAAATCTAACTCAAACCAAAACAGCTCACAACACATTTCACATTTCTTTAATACGTCCAAAAATCCATTCAAAAAATTTATAAAACCATTCCAATAAATTCCAACTCACATAACAACCAACACACATGTTACGTAATACCCTTTTTCGAATCCAAAATCAAATTTTCACATCACACTGACACAAAACATCCCACATGACTTTCACATCTCTTATACACTTTAGTAAATCCTTTGAACATTTTCGTAAAACATTTCCAAGATGGAACACATCACAAAACAACTCCTCTAAAATTTAAAATGTACTATTTCATAATATAGGAACTCCACAAAACATTTTTCCAATATAGTTTGTCCACTTACATAAATCATTAAATTATTAAAATCATTCATAAAACAATTCCAATTAGTATACCTAATCATTGCTCATAAAACCCATTTCAAAACCATATTTCAAGGAAAAAAACTCCACAACACTACCAAAGTAGAATTCACATCCCAAGAGAAATTTATAAAACCACATTCATGTGTTATAAAATCACCTTGGATAATACCACAAATGATAAAAATGAAAACACCCATTTTCATAAAATGATCTCAAGAAGTATAATAATGTTTTACACAACAAAACAATTGCAAAAGCCTCCTTACAAATATAACATGACACTAAGGAATTAAAAAAACAAATTTTCAGCCCCTTTCAAAAACTAATAAATCAATTTCACATTTTATAAAACTACCACAAATGATTCAAAATGTGTTACATTTGAAAAGTTCCAACATCAATAATAATGTAATTATAAAATTAAATGATTAACCAAATTCCTCAAAAATGGTTTTCTCACCACACACTGCATATGGGGAACATGAAAAACCTATTAAAACATGAAACCTAACTCTTCATTGAATGGTTAACCATGGAATCACCTACTGAAAGTGTCGAATCCCTCAACACTTGGTGCACAATGTCACGACCCGTCCTTGGGGCCAGGGTCATGACTACCCCAAGCCCACCATCCATTGACCTGGGGATGGCTATTAGCACCAAAGGCATAAATCCTAATAAAGGGGATGGAATTGCCATTATATAGTAAACAAACACAACAGTGCATGTGACAGAAGTAAGCACAAAGTAACACTGTATACAAAATTAAGTGCTGGAAAGAAAGGGGCTGGAAATACAAGCCCAACAGTATGTACAGTACAACTGAAAGAGTAGTACAATAGTAGTAAAGTAAATCAGAAACTGTTGAGTCATCATCTGGGAATCCCACCTGAAGGGTGGGTAAATATGGTCTCCTCACCAACTTGGGTCCTTACATCCTCTCCGAGTACGTCCCTCCAAGTGGTCCACCTCCAGGTACCGTCCAGCTCCACAAGTCTCTACCACGATCAGTGATATCCGTCGTCTGCTTCCAACACAAATTAGTGCGGGCATAGCCCGTGAAGGGGTGAGTATAACAATATTCATTAGTGAACCTGAGACCCCTGATGGTCTCCCAGAATCCACTAAGGATAAACCACAATCAAAATATACAAGAAAAAAGTATCAACCAACTCTAATTTCGTATATGCCCATACATATACCTAAGTCATCAATCCCAGTTCGGCTCCAACTCTCGATCCCATGAACCACCGAGCCCTCACAGGAAGGAAGCCAATCACATCGATGATAGTGATTTAAATTCAAGTCTCAGCTAACACAGGTATACATTTTTGTAAATTTATAAAGATGATCAGTTACAGTCACTGATTCATCTAAGTTATCGGACCCACGTTTGATACTAGGCCACCTATTCTTTCAGACCCACGTATAATACTAGAACAAAAGTCAAAATGTCGGATCCACGTAGAATAAAAAACAATATCAATTTCTGTCGAACCCATGGAGGATTCCAATACGGTAGTCTTAGTCTCTGAACCCACGAAGGATTCCAGTATGGTAGTTGTTGCAGTCGCAGCCAGCTCTAGGGTTCCTGCATACAACACGCTCGATTTTGGGAGGGTCCACTCCTCGAGCAAATGGGTCGATACATCAACAATCACAAAGTCCATAATTGATGTATACCATAGTTCGGTCTCTTCAAAAGGAACCCAACACAATAGATGGTGTGTCAATCAGACTCCTGGTCTGAGAGTTATTAACATTTTTTTCTCGGGGGGGGGGGGGGCATTGGAAATACGCTCGTTCTAAACCCGACCTTTTTCCATAGTTTTCCAAAACTCACTTAGAGTATGTAAAAGGACTACCACATCATGAGGGTCCCAGTGCTGTAGATGGCACGTCGACCGGATGTGCGGACTTCGAGTTATTCACCTTTATGTGAAAACGGGCCCGACCCATTAAGCCCAGTGGGATGGCAGGTCGGGTCATCCCGGTTTTGGAAGGACCGGCCTGGTAGAGGGTTGGACTGGCCCAGTGAATCGTGAATCCCAGCCCGGCAGGACGCAGCCCGGCCTGGCGGGGCGCGGCCTGGCCCAGCAGGGCATGGCCTGGCCCAGCTCAACGTGGACCGACACGGCAGGGCGTGGCCCAGGTGTCCGCGACTCGACTGGTTGGCCGAGCGGTCCGAGGGTGGGGGTGCGGCCCCCAGCTTTTTCAAACAGGCGGTGCCACCCTCTAATACAGATGGCCGAAGACGGTCGGTCTTCCCGGTGCAAGTAGCCCACTCGGTTGTGGCGCCGTCCTACTTCGCGACACCTACGGGTGTCGCAGCTCCTTCACTCGACTAGCTGACGAGCCGGCCGGATCGCCACCGAAGTGGTTTGCGGAGCATGGGCCGCGGTCCTCCATAGCACGGCGCCCTTGTGGCGCCGTGGTATTCCTTTGGCCTGGCTGACGTTATCCAGATGGTTCTTCTTCGGCCGAGCGGCACGCGGTTGCGGGCCGTGATTTTTCCATAAGCGGTCGACATGCGGCTGCCGCCTTTGTTCGTCACCACCTTTCCAATATGATCTCCATCACAAATAAAAGATACTACAGAGAGTCGTCATGCTATGTGCGTTCAGACCGCGCCCTCTCAGTTAGGCGGTATGAATTGGCCATAAATAACCATTCACATTCAACAACGATAAGTGTATAATTTTATCAAACTAAAATTATACAATTCCCCTACCTCGAAAGAAAATTCGTGGTAGTCGAGAATTTCAAAATATGTCGTCGTGGGGAGATGGCATCAAATCATTGACGTTGGGGAAGAAGGAGTCGAGGATGGTGCATCGTGGGCGTTCCTTGTAGGTGGCTTCTCTCCTTTGGATTGGCTGATGATCGAACGAAGTGATCATCGTTCTTCAGCGGTTCTTCGTTAAAGATAGGAAATCCTTCTTCAAAATCTCAAAATCTCTCCCAAAATCTTCTTAACAAAATGAATTCCCCCAAAAAATAATAGCTAAGGATATTATTTTTATTCACACATTTAATTCAAAATTAAAACTCTATAATTAATTAATTGAAGAGTTTGAATTCATTTATTAAAATGTGTTGGAAAATATTAATGATAAAGAGGGGGAGGTGAATAGATCTCATTCAATAAGGGGTAGTTGTTGAATTAATTAAAGAGGGTGTTAATGGGGAGTTGTGGAGAGGTGATAAGATAAGGTTTTTGTGAGCCCCACCTCACAAATATCATCTAATGAGAGGTTTGAGGGTATAGGCCCCACCATTAACTTCCCCATGTAGGATTTAACTACCAAAGTTAAATAAAATTATTCACAACAATTTTATTTAACTTTTTTAATAAACCCCACAAATTAACTTTCAACCCACATAAAATGCCACTATGGTAAAGATCCCCTAAAGTGAATACTGGTTCTGTGTGTTCATCAGTGTCCTCAGATTTCAATTCCGTGCACCGGTTCAAATGATAGAAAAACTCGTACGTACTTTACTGAACGTACCCGAACCAAACATCAGAAATGGATTTCGGGCATGCTGGGCCTCAGAATCTGGTGCCGTTAGAAACCACAGACTCATAAAATTCCAAAGTATTTAAGAAAAAAATTTCGTTGAAATTCACGGGTCTTTACATTACTACCACCTCAGGGCATTACGTCCTCGTAAAGTTACAACACCCACTAGGGAAACAAATGGGGGTATGGAGCTCGCATCTGAGCCTCACACTACCAAGTGCTCTCCTGGAGGTTCTCGTGCTCCCAGCAAATGCACACCTGCGAAATTGACCATCCACGTAGGAACCGCTCCTGTCGGTTCTCGATCTCCACCGGGACCTCCGCAACCGTCATCCCATCATCGATGTCCATCACCCCTTGATGGATAATGTGGGATTGGTTGTGCACATATCTCCTTAGATGAGATACGTGGAAGACGTTATGCACCCGGTGCTACTAAGGTGGAAGGGCCAGGTGGTAGGCCACCTTGCGTAGTCTGCCGAGGACCTAGAAAGGTTTGATGAATCACGAAGATAACATTACACCCCGGCCAAATCTCCATAGACCTCATTGAGGTGAGACCCATAGGAAGACGTGGTCGCCATCCTCGAACTCCAGTGGTCTCTGTCTCCTATCCGCATAGGACTTTTGTCTGCGCTGTGCAGTCTTCATCTGCTCCTGGATAATCTGCACCTTCTCCATCATAGCCTGAACCATCTCTGGTCCTACAGGTGCTGACTCCCCAGGGCCAGTCCAGCACAGAGGTGATCTGCAAGGTCGGCCGTACAGTGCCTCATATGGTTCCATCCAGATGGTGGAGTGGTAACTATTGTTGTACGGAAACTCCACCAAGGGTAGGTGATCCTCCCATCTGTGATGAAAGTAAAGGACACATGCATGAAGCATGTCCTATAGAGTCTAAATGGTCCTCTTAGTCTGACTATCCGTCTGTGTAAGGAAGGCGGTGCTCAAGAGAAGCTGTGTACCAAAGGCCTCCGGTAACCCCTTCCAAAGTAGGGAAGTGAATCGAGCATCCTGATCAAAAACGGTAGTCGATGACACATCGTGAAGCCGTATGATATCATGAATGTAGAGGCGTCCCACGATCTCTACTGAGCCCTACTATCTAATCAGTATGAAGTGGGCTGAATTGGTGAGTCAGTCTACGATCACCCAGATATAGTCGTGTCCTCTAGATGTACGTGGAAACCCCGTCACTAAATCCATGTATATCATGTCCCACTTACACTACGGGACCACTAAGGGTTGTACCAAGCCTGCTTGTACCTGGTGCTCTGCCTTCATTTGCTGACAAGTGAGGCATCGTGAAACAAACTCTCCTACATCCTTCTTCATACCCAGCCACCATTCCTATCATCTGAGGTCCTAATACATCTTCACCACTCATGGATATACCACTAGAGGGGAAGTGTGAAACTCCCTTAGCACTTACTCCTGTAGTGAAACTGGTACCGTAGTACGTCCCTTGAAGAGGATGATGTGATCCCATCCTTTAGAAAATACATCAGGCACCTGTCCTATGGAAATATGAGCACATCGTGTCTCATAGTCACTGTCCCCACATTGTGCCTCTCTGACTCACTGAAGGAGTGGATGAGTGACTGTGAGAGACTGTAGAAATGCTGCTCCATATCTATCTACAAAAAATATCTGTAATACGGCTAGCTGCTCTGTCGCCTCTCCTAGTAGATGAATTCCCGATCTCCTACTGATAGAATCGACTACAATGTTCCCATTCCAAAGAGTATAGGCTATCTCAAAGTCATAGTCCTAGAAGAACTCGAGCCATTTCCATTGTATCAGGTTCAGGTCCTTCTGCGAGAATATGTACCAGAGACTCTGGTGGTCAGTGTAGACTGTAAAGCGCTCTCCCATCAGATAGTGTCACCAATTCTTCAAGGTGAAAACCACTGTTTCTAACTGCAGGTCATGGGTAGTGTAGTTCTGCTCGTGTTGTATCAGCTGCCGCGAACCATAAGCGATCACTGCTCTCTCCTGCATCAGGACACACCCAAGTCTGGTCCCTGACGCATCGCAGTAAACTACATACCCTACGCCATACTCCAGTAGCCTCAAGATGGGTGCACTAGTCATTCTCTCCCTCAGCTCTTGAAATCACTGCTGACATCTATCGGACCACATGAAGGGTTTCCCCTTCTTTGTCAAACTTAAAGCGGTGATGCAACTCTGGAGAAGTCTGGCACAATTCTCTGATTCTACCAAGACAGAACTAGAAAACATTACACCTATGTCATGATCCTAGGTGGCGCCCAAGCAAGTAATGCCTCAATCTTCGCTGGATCCACTGCAACTCCTGACTCTGAGATGAGGTGTCCCAGAATGTGGACCTCTCAAATCCAAAACTGTAACTTCGAGTGCTGACCATAAAGCTGGTGCTCTTAAAGTGTATCCAGTACAACCTAAAAGTGGTAGGCATGCTCCTCCTTAGTAGTCGAGTATATCAGTATGTTGTTGATGAAGACTACGAAAAATGGATCGAGGTATGGTTGGAAGATCCTGTTCATGAGAATCATTAACACTGCTGGAGCGTTCGTTACGCCGAAGGTCATAACCAGGAGCTCATAGTGGTCATACCGAAACCTGAAGGCTGTCTTCTGCACATCCTCATCTCAAACTCTGAGTTGTGATAGCCGGACCTGAGGTCTATCTTTCAGAACCATTGTGCTCCCATGAGCTGATCAAATAGATCATCAATCCTCGGAAGTAGGTACTTGTTATTCATGGTCACCTAATTTAGGTGATGGTATTTGACACACAGTCACATGATCCCATCTGCCTTCTTGGTGAACAGAATCAGAGAAGACCAGGGTGAAACACTGGGATGGATGAATCCCTTTCTCAGAAAGTCCTCCAGTTGTACATGTATCTCATGAAGCTCAGCGGGAGCCATCCGTTATGATGGAGTAGATATCGGTGTTTTCCCGGGGTACAGGTCAATATAGAAGTCTATAGTCCTGGAATTCATTATTAAAAACATTCACATACTGATTTCATCAAAACAAGAAAACTCGGACTCCGCACATCAATTGCTCCAAGGATCAGACTAGCCAACAGATGTGTGATCGACTGCCCTCTCCTCTGTGAAAGTCCATCCCGCGCTACAAAGGACCCCTTCTCACCAGTGAAGGTGAACCTGCTCCCATCTATGTGGACACACTACACTTTGCGCCTAATACAGTTGATCTGATAATGGACTATAGACAACTAGTCCATACACAAGATGACATCATAAGGCCTCGACGCCGCTACAAGAACATTCCAGCCGAAGCTCTCACCTCCTAGAGTAAGATCTCACTGCCGGAACCAGTACATAACTGTCATGTCTGCTCCTGTAGGAGTCTCTAACTGTATGGATTGAGCCAAAGTCCATATCATAGTATTTGAGATCCAAACAAGGGCAGCGACAATGAAAGAATGACTTGCACCGGTTTCTATAATTACTGTAGCAAGGGTGGAGTAGACACAAATAGTACCTCAAATCATATCAGGTGCACCATGGTCATAAGCCTCCACTGCCTGAACTTGTTCCCGCCTCTATCGACTAGAGCCCTGTGGTTGGGGTGGACCTTCTTATGGTGGTAGTTCTAGAGCCTCAAAACGTCTCCCACTAATCGCTGCTCGACCAGCTCCTCTGCCTCGTCCGCCTACTCCCGGAGGACCTCCACGGTCGATCCTCTGCCTCTACTTGGGAGGTCCCTCCACTGTCTGATTCTCATCTGCACGGTGGGTTGGGTTGTCTCAAGCCATGTGACCCAGCCCGCTGCATGTGTAGCATTTCCTGATCCATGTATATCTAGTATTGTTTCGGGTGCCCCACAGAACCGAACTTGTATCCTGAGGTCGCTCTGCTGGTGGACTGGTCCGCATTGACCTCTGCGACATCTGTCTACTACTGGCTACAGAAGACTCTGCTATGTGTCACCCTGCGGTGGGTCTCTCTACTGGTATCAGCTCAGCGAGAAGTCACTCTACAAGAAGGGCTTGCTCTAGCACTCTCGCCTGCGTCGGAATGCTAAGGGAGATCATCGAATCCCTGATCTCATGTCTGAGTCCCTGATCAAAGTTCCGGGCCCAGAATAATGGGTCATGTACCATGTCCATGGAGTACCACGAGAGGTCAGTAATCCTCGCTGAGTACTGAGCTACTGTCATGCTTCCCTTCCATAGATGATGTAACTCTTGAATCCTCACCACATGAAAGGTGGCTGGAACAAACTCCGAGCGAAAGAGAATCTCGAAGTCTGTTAAAATTAGAGATGCTTCTTCATGCACCTAGACCACCAGGCTCCACCATCTACCTGCTTCTGCATTCTAGAGACACATGGCAAGGATCACCATAAAGTCGGCTGGTGTCCCTACCAATCCGAAGACTCTGACGATATCCTCAAGCCAATCCTTGGCTTCCTGAGGGTCCATCTCTCCGCGGAACCTGGGTGGCCTCTGTCGCTGAAACTCGTGCATCACACTCAGGTGGCGTAAACTCT
This sequence comes from Viscum album, assembly GCA_963277665.1. NCBI lineage: Eukaryota > Viridiplantae > Streptophyta > Magnoliopsida > Santalales > Viscaceae > Viscum > Viscum album. The sequence continues at coordinate 492,944,009 of OY728153.1, forward strand.
CTAATGATGGGGCTTGTAGTATCGGTGGATCAGTGGGTAGTGGTACCACTGGTGCCTCCGTTGTGATGGGACCCTGCACTGAGGACTCATCGCTCGGAGGGCTACCATCTCATACATGACACGGAACCCTACCTGGATGCCTTCGTTGGGTCATCCTGAAAAGAAACAGATGATCCACGATCAAAACAGTATACCTGGTGAGCTGACAAAAAGTAATCACAAAGAAATATTTTGAAACACACATGCAATTAGTATTTTCGTGCATTGAGTCAGAAATCAGGGGTCAGGGTCTTGGTGTATGGATACATCGGCCTCTGCACAAACACTGGACTCCCTGGACTAAAAACCACATCAATACACTTAAAATTATTGCCTCATAGAAAGTAATGATCAGGGTCCAGATTTCTGTGGTAGAACCGACTCCTCTGATACCAATTTTTCATGACCCGTCCTTGGGGCTCGTGCCGGGACTACCCCAAACCCACCTTCCATAGGCCAGGGGATGGCGACTTGCACCAATGACGTAAATCCCGATAAAAGGGAAGGCATTGCCTTAAAATTATAAACAAACCCAACATAGTACACGACAGAAGTAAGCACAATGTAAAACAGTGTACAAAAATAAGTGCTGGAATGAAAGGGGCTGGAAATACAAGCCCAACAGTAAGTACAATGCAACTGAGAGTCTAGTACAATAGCAGTAAAGTAAAGAAGCATCCACTGAGTTGTCCTCCGGGAATACCACCTGAAGGGTGGGTACAGATGGTCTCCTCAGCAGCTTGGGTCAGTCCGTCCTCTCCGAGTACGTCCTGACAAGTGGTCCACCTTTCGGTACCATCCAGATCTACATGTCTCTACCATGATCAGTGTTGTCTGTCGTCTGCTTCCAACACAGCGTAGTGCGGGCATATCCCATGCAAGTGTGATTATAACAATACTCAGTAGGGACCCGAGACCCCCGAAGGTCTCCCAGAATCCAAGAAGGATAAACCAAAAAGAAAAGAATCAATCACAAAGTATCAACCAACTCTACATAGGTATATTCACATACATATACCTAAGTCATAAATCCCAGTTCGGCTTCAACTCTCGAGCCCAAGCACAGCACTGCCCACACAGGAAAGAAGTCAATCACATCAATGATAATGATTGAACGTAAAGACTCAACTCACATAGGTATACATCATTTGTAAACTCATAATGATGATCAAATGTAGTCACTGAATCATCTAAGCTGTCGGACCCACTTAGGATAATAGACCAGGTAGGCTCTCGGACCCACGTATGATACTAGACCAGCTACTCTGTCGGACCCATGTAAGATACTAGAACAGAAGTCAAAATGACAAACCCATATTGGATATAAGAACAATAACCATCGCCGTCATACACACGGAGGATTCCATTATGGTATTGGTTGGCGCCAAATCCACAGAGGATTCAAGTAAGGTAGTCATTGCACTCACATCCAGCTCTAGGGTTCCCGCATACAGCACACTCGATTCTAGGAGGGTCCACTCTTCGAGCAAAGGTTTAGGTACATCAAATATCATGAATTCTAGAGCCTATGTATCCTGGAGTTCGGTCTCGTCAAAAGGAACCCAACGCGACAGACGGCGCATCAATCAGACGCCATGTCTGAGAGTTATTAGCATTTTTGCTCTAGGGGCCCAGTTGGAAATACACTCGTTCCAAACCCGGCCATTTTCCAAAGTTGTCCAAAACACACATAGATTATCACAAAAGGACTTCCACATCACAAGGGCCCCATTGCCGCAGACGACACGTCGATTGGACGTGCGGTCTTCGAGTTATACACCTTTAAGGGAAAACGGGCCCAGCCTGTTAAGTCCAGTGGGTTGGTGGGTTGGGTCAACCCGGTTTTGGAGGGTCCGACCCAGTAGAGGGTCAGACCAGCCCGGTTAATCGCGCGGCTGGGCCCTACAGGGCACGGCTCGGCCCAGCTTGGCGCGTCCCTGCCCGGCGGGGCGCGACTGGGACGGCTGGCCGAGCGGTCCGAGGAGGGGCCGCTTTCCCGAACCGGCGGTGTCGAGCGGCACCAACCTCTAATCCAGCCAACCGAAGCCAGCTGGTCTTCTCGGTGCAATCCGCCCACTCGGGCGGGCCACGTTCCTCCACGACGCAGCGCCATTGTGGCACCTCGGTCTTCCTTCGGCCCGGCAGGCTTTAGTAGGCCAGTTCTTCTTCGGCCCAGAGGCCCGCGGTTGCAGGCCGCGATTCTTCCGCAAGTGGTTGGCGCGCAGCCAACGCCTTCGTTTGTCGCCACCTTCCCAAGATGATCTCAATATAATATAAAAGATACTATATAGGGTCGTCGGGCTGTGTGCATTTGGATCACGCCCTCTGCATTTGGCAGTATCAGTTCTCCATAAACAACCATTCACATTCAACAATGATAAGTGTATAATTTTATCAAAAGAAAATTATACAATTATCCTACCTCGAAAAAAGATTCGTTGTAGTTTGGCATCCCAAAAGATGGCGTCGTGGGGAGACGGCTTCAAATCATTGACATCAGGGAAGAAGGATCCAAGGATGGCGCGTCGTCGGTGTTCTTTGTGTGTGGCTCCTTCTCCTTTGGCATGGCCGAAGATTGAAGGAAGTGATCATCGTTCTTCGGTGGTTCTTCGTTAAAGATAGGAACTCATTCTTCAAAATCTCAAGTGATCTCCCAAAATCCTCTCAACACAACGAATTCCCAAAAATAAAATAATAGCCCGGGCTATTATTTTTATACACACATGTAACTCAAAATTTAAACTCATTAATTAATTAATTGAAGAGTTTCAATTCATTAATTAAAATGTGTTGGAAAATATTAAAGAGAAAGAGAGGGAGGTGAAGAGATCTCATTCAATAAGGGGTAGTTTTCGAATTAATTAAAGGGCATGTTAATTGGGAGTTGAGGGGTCGTGAAAATTTACGGTTCGTGTGGACCCCACCTCAAAACTATCCTCTCATGAGAGGTTATGTGGGTGTGGACCCCACCAATAACATTCCCATGTAGGATTTAACTATACAAGATAAATAAAATTGTTCACAACAATTTCATTTAACTTTTTTTATTAAACCCCAAAAATCAACTTTCAACCCACATAAAATGCAACTGCGTTAAAGGTCCCCTTAAGCGAATATCAGTGCTGTGATTTCATCGGTGTCCTCAGATTTCAATTCCAAGCACCGGTTCAAAAGATTGAAAAACCTGCATGTACATTTACTGAATGTATCTAAAAAACATCAGAAATTGATTACGAGCACACCGAGCTTCAGAATCAGGTGTCGTAAGAAACCACACACTTGTAAAATTCCAAACTATTTGAGAAAAAACATCCCTTGAAATTTCTGGGTTGTTACACACAACATCAAACACACCATTGTCGCACCAAAAGGACGATAAATCCAAACCTAGACCACAATATTTGACCAAATGTATACCAAATCAAACCCTTTGTTCAAACCCTAAGTTGTGGACATTTTAGATCATAATGGAAGTGGGAGAAAACCCTAAGGGAAAAGGATGAAGCCAAGAAAGAATCAGTTACCTTGAAAAATATAGATGAAAGCACCTCAAATACACCAGTAACTGAATTTTAAAACATTAAACCATTAAAAGGAGAATCTAACAAGGTTGAAGAGATCATTTAAGAACTAATATGGGGGGAATAGGGTGAGGAATTATGGATTTATGAACTAATCACTTTACCTCTTCAAATCTGGGATATTTGAGAAATTCAGTGAAGTTCCATCCAAATTCGTGATGAAAACGAGCTTCAAAGAGAGGGAGAAGAGCATGATGGTGCACCTTGGGTATCTGGGCTCTGGGGAGAGTTGGAATCACCAACCAAACGTAAATATTGATGTACATATTAAAGAATTAAAAAATATTTTTACTGTAGGAAATGGGCTTTTGGGCTGGCCCAATCCCTTAAATAAAAACCCATATCACCATGATTATGGATTCTTAAATGGTCCCAATTAATACGGTGGTGTTAATACGTCAGGTTAAGAAAAGTAGAAATTGGAATGGATGAATACTGTTGAAAAATGAATGATTTATAAAGGAATCAATATTTATTTTTAAATCTTGATTTAGGCTCACGGTTTGGCCCAATTTATGAAAATTCACCCATTCCCCCAGAAAAACATGGGAAACCCTCAAAACAAAAAGTGAAATGAATATAAATTAAATTTAACATTAAAATATGTCCTATATGTGATTGTACCTATTCTAACTATTTCAGGCTGCAGATTCGGATAGACATCATCCTCTTGGTGTCTTCCTACTTCAGCTTCCCTATTTCTTCTGCGTTAAACCATTCTATAGAATCATAAAATAGGTGAAGAAAAATATTAATCCTTAAATTCTATAACACATCAAATTACCATAGGGGAATAATTATTTATTTTATTTTTTGAATATTATCCCAACCCTCAATGTTATCTAAACCATCATCTGATACAAACTATAAGAACATAGCCTTAAAATGTAACTTAATCATGAATTTTAAACAAGAACATACATTATTACACACCGATGATCCTTTAGGGTTTAGAATTTTAATCGATTAGGATAACATACAAATATAACATACCAAATTCATATAAAGAGGATAATATTAAAAACATTATCCAATTTTTTCAAAATATAAAATATTAAAACATAAAGAATGATTTCATTGAAAACACTCAATATCAAACATCACAAATACCTTCTTTCCCTTACCCATTCTTATATCAAGTGAAAAATATTTTAAAAAATTAGGATGAGTATAAAATTTAGTAAGGGATATAGAGAAAGCGTTAGTCATATGAAAACATAAAAAACTAATAAAACCATTATCATAAAACATGAATGCATAGAATAATCATGTTGTTTCATTGGGAAATATTTACCATATCACTCTTATATTCACCCTTACACATGTAATAACCTTTTGGTCAACTTCCATATCTAGAGTAACTAGTGCATTGGAGAGCTATAATGGGGCTCACCCGTCATATCTCGAGCAATACTGTGCTAAACCCAACATATATTAATATATAAAGAGGATAAAACCAACATATCTTGAGATATAATGGGCTCAAACCAACATAAATAATTATTAAGGAACATTAAATGGTAATAAAGTATCATGGAATCAGGAGAAACTACTCTTTCCATTCACATAAAAATCAATCCTTTCAAAAATTATTTATGAGTTTTAAAATTATTTTAAAAGGAATATACCATAAAATATAATTGGAGTGTAAATTAATAGAATGGGTATGTGTAAACACTTTAAATACACATTTTGAAACACATTATAATAAAATTAATCACACCAAAAATCAAAATACCACATAATTAATAAAGAAGAGGGTTAACCCAGTGAATAGAAATTGGTTTATGAATTTCATCACCTCGGGTTCTTCTTACTTCAAATGTGTATAAAAATCCATTATAATAGTTAAAAGAGTGTTAATAATATCATAATGAAACATATTAATGTTTATATCACATTATATTATAATTTTAAAACATCATTTGACACATTTTTTTGTAATATTTTGTTATTTACATTGTGTCGGGTGTGTTCTTTACGTGGCTTCCATTATCGGTTAATGATTGATATTGGTTTTGATTGGAAGTTAAATTGTCTAATCTGAATGGAATGGTATTTAAATATTTCTATAACAATAAATTATACCATTTATCATTTTGAATTCTGAAATGAGGATGATTCATAAGTTAAAACAACAATGATGTTTGTTTAGATCATTTTAGTTGTTATTTGATAATAACTTTCACATTTTGTTTTATAAATTCAATCTGTGTGTAATAAATAATTCTAGAACCATGTTTGAGACGTAATAAAAATATTATAATCTGGGTCCAATATAAAAATGGTTTCATTACTATACTTGAATAAATTAAATCAAATTGAAATCAAATCATCCACAATGTCGGTAATTCCACACATCATGGACAATGTTTTTATTCCTTGAATAAGATGGAGGGGAGAAAAAAATTGATGATAAATTTTCCATGAACATGAAAAAATCATTAATATACACGATTTCTGGAGCATTCAACCCTCTTGTATATAAGGGGATTACGATTGAATAAGAATAGAAAGGAACTCAAAATAAAATAATAGTTGAGAAATCCATTTCAAAAATTCGGCACCCAAAAGGCTATTCCAAATGGTTTTAGATAACATTAAAAAAAATGGAACAATTTAATCCATCCTGAAAGGAATCATATTACAAAATAGAGGATCAATATAATAGAAATAAGAACATCTTATTGATAAATGAATATTATACCACATAAAAGAGAATATTAATTGAAAAAAAGAAAGAAGTTGAGAATTCTCTTACCTTGTAGTGTGGCTTTTAGAACGTGATGGTTTTGACCTTGGGGGATTTTGGACACCTTGGGAGGACTACTAGGGAGGTATAAAGGCCAGATCAACCTTGAGGAGGAACTTGGAAAGAATGGAATGATGTAATGGTTTGGTATTTATAGGAAAAGTGAGGAAATATTTTATTAATTTCTAAATGACACCTCATTAAAGGTATTTGTAAAACCATGGGCATTCCCATGGTATTATCCACTTGGGACACCTAACATCATTTTTACTATACACATGTTGAGTATAATTATTACATCATTAATTAAGTCATCAAACTTACTGAAACTCCAAACTGTATTTTTAAAATTCACTGAAAATTCAATTGTTTCAGAAAAATCCAAAAAATCCCCCTATCCATTTTTAACATGTTGAATAAAAAAAATATACTCCATTTATAGAAAATAATTTTCTTAATATTTGTAATTTAATTTTTAAATGAAATCATACTTATAAAAAATAAACAATTTTAATTTTATAACTCCATTTATATCACATTGAATAATAAACCAAGATGTCATTATCTTAAAGAATTAAGAAAATAATTTAATAGTAATATTTAATATTCATTTGGGTCATATTACTATTGGTATTACTACTCATAATGGTATATTACTATTCATTAAAAAATAGTTAGTTCCATCAGACTACAAATAACTTACTGAACGCAATTGAATATAACTTTTTTTTTGAAATTCAAAACATAGAAGAAACAAAATTATGTTTAATGGATAGTTATAAATACATTCATAAACCAATGTTTTAAGAATTATTATTTTTAAACCATGGGTTTATACACATGGGCCTCAAATTAATATATATTCCCTTTGTTGTTGGTCATATGAGGTTGAATATATGATTTTACATATTTTTAGTTCAAATGTCATTACCTAAGGATTACTTAATTTTATAGTCTTTCAATGTGAAATAATTATTAATGAATGAGTAATCCACTTAACATATGAGGAATATATCCCATCAGAAAGGAATAGTGATTTTAGAACCAATGTGAGTGATCAAAAAGGATAATAATCATGGATGGACTGGGGATGTAGAATTATAATGCAGATGAGGAGAGGAGATTGGGACATCACAATGTATTAAATATAAATAGCAATGAGCATAAATATATTTCAAGAAAAAATGCATATATTAGTGTAGAATTAGTAGTGGAATGAGAATGAAAATTTTTTAGTGTAGAAAATAGTGTAATGGTGGAATAGAATTGAACATCTATAATGAGAAAATCCTGATATGAATTTTAAAAATAATAATATTCAAGAGAGAAATGGAAAATATATGGAATGTAAACATATATCTTGGACCATGGTTGCATATTTAGTCATCAATATATTCCACACAGAAATAGAAATCATTCCAATCATAGTTCTATATAATATTATTACACTAGTTTTGATTTATTGAATTTTACCAATGATGAAGTTACTAAGGAATCAATCAATGGGGTTAAATGTTTGGAAATTTTTTGGCATGGAAATTATAGAGTAAACAAACATTGGAGGGCATATTTTAGTGTATCGTTGGAGAATAGGGTTTGAACATGGATGTGAATTGGAGAGATAAAACCCAATTTTATAATAGGAATGGTGTAGGCCCCTGTATATTTAAATCAAATATGTGGCGATAATGAGGGTTTTTATTTTATAGTCACATTTTGAATAAATTAATTTTTATATTTTACGTTCATGGATTATAGTGTAATTAGTGTAGTTTATCATTGTGAGGGATATATTGAATATCTTATAGTTTTTTTTGTTTTCACATGAACTTCAAGCCATATAGTTTAGGTTCATTTGATGATAACGTTGCATCACATGGTTTATGATCATTATATAATACATCACATCATGAAATTTAGGGTATCGTAATGAGGACCTCATATTGTCCAGTTTAAGGTCGCATAATAAGGATCCAACATCATGTATTTTAGTGTCTGAAAATGAAGTTCTTATGTCATATATTTTATCTTCATTCAAGAATCACCATTAAATATTTTTTTGAATTTATACAATATACTCATGAAAATATTAAGATTGAGGATAAATACTTATGAAATATTTTTAATGGTTTTTTGATTCCCTACCTTATACTATATCAAGTAGGTTAACTGGTATAGGACCAATCCATTTATTATAAGCTCATGTGGAAAATATTATATACCCTGATTTTTAAGGTCTTGTATAGATTACAATGGACCATACAATTTAAGGTCACATTTTAAGGACCAATGTATGATATTTTATTCTCCATCATATTTTATTCTTAAAAATCCCAACATTTGGTCGAGATGTAATGATCCCTCCATCCATGGTGATCAATGAAATTTATGTATTTGATGAGACCATGTATGTAATATTGGATCCCTTCCATTTTTATCCATTTTTGAACCTACTTAACTAATATCATTTCAATCTTAAATATCATTATAAATTTACTTATAAAATGTGACTGATGGTTGACTATATTTTAAAACCCTGGGGTAACCCTGTTTTGACGAAGAACATTGTTTTTCAAGGACCATAATATCCATTCATGAAGTTATAAAAATCCATTAAAAATGTGTTATTTATTTTCATCATTTAACTGCATATAAGAAGATATTTTGAGTGATGATTTTTTAAAATATAGATTTTGACTTATAAACCATGGAATATTACTTCAAAAGGGTTGTGTGGTGTGTAGTGGTGGTATAATCCCATATCATGTTTAATATAATATTAATCCAAATATTATTATCATTATGCACTTAATATATAGGATATATTATTTTTTCATATTGATGTTTTTTAGCTTTAAATTTAAGTCTCAAAATAAAAAGAAGACTAGATTGAATTATTTTTTATTTTTTTATTTATTATGTAACTTAGGAACATGGATGTTGATTATGTAAATTATAAGGCCTGTATGATGAACTGGAAATTTACTAATGATGTTGGATTTTGAAAATGGGATTGTGAATGTCATTACAATATCAAATGGCAATATTTTTTGAAACCGTTTCATAATGAATGTGGGGCTAGGACGTATGACCATGAATAGTCAAACAGCCCAAGGACAATATAAACCCTTGGAATCTATCCTAAAATTTTAAAAGGTATCATTGTATGTTGAATCAAAGAAAAATATTCCGAGTTAATGAGTGAAGATAACTTGTAATTGGAATTTGTGAAACATATATGTTTATTTCATGTAGTCATTAATTGTTGAGAGATAAAAGTACCTAATTTATATTTATTATATGGTAGATATTTATTCTTATTCAGTGATATGTACGTATGTTGGCCTGGAACTCCTTCATAATAGTAAGTTTATCTCATTCTTTAATTTAATTAAGGCGATCCCCTTATAAAATATTCTTACAAATAATTTATAATTTGGACCCTCTCAAATAATATATTTAGAATATAATTTATGAATTTTTTATTGATCATATAAATTTTATTGAAAAAATGTATCATAATTTTATGCAATTATTTAGCTGTTTTGCAAACCAAATTTTCAGTATTTGAGGATAACAACTATATGTGGTTTTGTTATCATTAACAAAATAAGTCATTTTAATGATTAAAAGTTCTCCAACTCTCTATAACAAAATAAAGGATATTATCCTCACTTGATCTAGTTTAGAAATAGTGGAGGTGAAATCAGACAATACAATTTCTTATGAATTGTGTGGTAATGGGATGTTGGAAGGAACTGGCATAGTGGAAGAATACATCATTTTTTCTCAAGTGTAATCTATTATGGAAACCAAATCATCCTTCTTAATTTGGAAAATGATACTTATTTAGTTCTCAAAATATGAATTTTAATATTCATATTCACATATAAAATCATTATTGTATTTGAAAAATTTAGACCATTGATTAATTTATGATATTATTTCATTTATTAGTGAAACTTGGGGTTATGAATAAGCATATGATGAGATATTATATTAGGTATATGATGATGACTCATAATATGACACTTTTAAATTTAGTACTCTCTATATATTTTTCAATTTGAAATAATGAAACACTTTTTAACTATATCTCTCTAATATAGTAGGCTTCATTAGCTATATATACTACCTTATACAGATGTTCTGTGGATAAGAATATGGATTTTGGTTACATTCTAGTATGTATAAAATCACATGTACCTTGGTCTCCTTATAAAATATGATCATAATAATGAATTAGTGAATTATGATAGCTAATATTATAAAAAGACTAATGAACTTGTGATGATTGGGTATATATATCAGAGAATAATCTAATAGAGAAACATGAGCTCATGAAATATTAAATAAGTAAAGATCTATCAAACACTGAAATCAATAATAAAATATCACTATTGATAATATTATTTATTCCATCATTCTTTAATATTTTAATGTAATGGTATTAATGAGTATTTTCACAAATATAAAAAAATTTATGTGCATGGAGCATACTATGTGACTATTTTAGTGTATCCATATGAAGAAAGAGTGGAAATCAATCCACAGGTTCATCATGACCATTATAAGAAAGAGGTATATCTTGAGATTTTCAAATGTACTCTAGGTGACCTCATAACACTATTAGATTTAATATTTATGTATTTATTTTTTAATGGTAAAATAGTTTCCAAATAAGATTATAATTAAGTACCTTTTATAAAATATGTGACTATTATTTCTTTATTACTGTCAGAGATTCCAAGGGTGTGGCATGACATTGATCATTTGGTTCCTATCAAGATCAAATATGATTCCCTAATAGGATACCATAAATATGAGGAACATAATGTATATGAATTTTAATTCATAATTAAATTGATTTATTATTTCTGATTTCACTATATAATATATTAAATTCAATCATATGATCAAAAACATCATTATAGTGTTTCAGTTATTTGACTACAAGTTTATTGATGTTAAATTTTATTATTATCCATTTAAGTGGTTTGAAAATGTTGTGTATCGCCCGTTTATAGGTGTATCTATATTAATATTATCACAATAACCATCACAAGATATAATTATACTCCATAGACTACACTATTAAATTTTGAAACATTAATATTGAGCCCATATAGATCTGGTTGAGTCCAAAATAACCATCCGTAAAGGATATTTCTCTAATTTTTCTATCAAATTGATAAATAATAGCATAATTAATAATGTAAAATTAATCATTATATGGATAATGTTGAGAAATTGGAATTTCAAATAGACTTGGATTTTTATAATTTTATTTATCACTTAAACAATTTTTTTCTAGAAACATAAGGTATTTAGATTACCTAGTAAAGTTATCCTTTATCAACGTCTACACATTACACTTTAGTATGTAACTATGTTATTGATACATATTTCTATTAACTTCTTCATAGCCATACTAGTTATTTGAGAGCTATAAATGTTGAATCCCCACTATGGTTTTCAACAACATATTTTATGTGAATGTTTTTGTGAAAGCATAATTGTTTTTTGAGTAATATAATATAATACTACTATGTGTTACGTGAACCGGATATGTCAATCCCATGCGAGGTTATATCTTTACATATTTTGAGAGAATGTTGAAATAATAATTGATGGTAAATTTAAAATGGGGAACTTGTTTTAATTATTTATATTCTATGTGAAATCTATGAGAAAATCTAAATCTAGAATGGGAAATAGCTTGTGATACATGTTCCCCAATGTTCTTATTTTAATTCATATAGATGCGACTTGATAATATAGTATTAATTTTTTCTTATATAACCATAATTATCCTGATAAATTCATATATTATTCCATGATTTATGATCAATGATTTATTATCAGTTATGTTTTCCCCTATTGAGCTTCTGATATCCCCTTTAATATGATTCCATCATCTCATGTTGTGAATATAATAAAAATTTAAAGTGTTTTGATGAGTATATAATATGGGGAATTAGTAGGTTATATTGAATAATTCTTATATACTATGTATTTTCATATATAATGGAAAAAATATCCATTAGTTGAAAAACACCTGAGGATTTTTTGTTAATGTTTTTTCCTAAATCTATAAAATTATAATGAAATAAATTATTGGGAATGTATTTTATTAAAATATTTTCTTTATATACTGTAAAGTAGATGTTACCATATGTGGTATTTCATAGTATTTATTAGAGTATGGTTTAGATAACATTGGATATTTGGATGCTATTGGTTGTGGATAGTTTATAATTTTCGACTTTTATCAAACATTGATAAGTTATGTTTGATAATTATTTCAAAGGTATTGATTACCCTTATGTTTTCTAATGAAATATTGTCTATTTTTAGGATTAGGATTAGAGGAACATATTGGAACCTATGTGGATAGTACTAAATAATATGACTATGTATATCATATAATCCTGTTAAATTGGAAAATATAGATTGTGTGGTTCTACGGCTATTTTTATCTCTCTCTACATACTAGCAAGTGGATACTACTATGGAAGAAATTTAACATGCACTAATCCCCCTAAAAAGTCTAGCTAATAATTGAATCAATAATTACTTTGATTGATGATTACACACTTAGCTAGACACTCTTATGCGGTATGCTTTGGTCAATCAGAATCTATATAGAATCCATAATAATGGAATAATTTCCAAATTACCATAATGGAAAAGGTTAATAAATAAATGAGAACCCAAATAAAATTTAAATATATTGAACTGAAATTATCAATGGATGAAATGATGGTTTCGTTATAGAATATATAATATAATTGAGATTTTCAATTTATATGATTATTTACTCTAATTTAATTGATAACTGTGTTGATTTTTATTGTTTTGATGAATTAGGATCTGCAAGATTAATCTTAAAATGATGTGTATATAGAATCCACTGTGAATGTTAATTAAATTTCAACTCAAACATAAATTTCTAGAAATGTTTCTAGTTTCTTATTATGATTGAAAAGTTGAGTTTTCTTGTCATAGATATAGAAGTGTGGATGGTATGTTAATATAAATTAAATTCTGATACTCATTAATATTTTTATTAATGAGTGGAATTTAACGTTTATATTATAGTATAATTTAATTTTTTTGAGGATTATAGGAAACATATAATGATTTTACATTATTAAGTATAATTTAATGGTTTAGAGACTTATATTATATGGTATTAGTGTCCACAATAATTTATTTCATGATAATGTTATATTTCGGGGAAAACTATTGGACAATACATTATAGAGGAATGAAAAAATTTATGTTTAATATATTCTTAGGGATGATTTAAAAAAGTGTTGACTAAATTTGAGAAAGGTGTGTTTGATAGTTTCAATAGCCTTGGAATTTATTATATATTTAATTAAAAAGTGATCAATGGTAATTTTTGTGATGTTTATCTCTTTTTTGGATCATATTTTGAATAGGCTGGTATTTGAGTTTATGAATTACTAGTTGAATATATGAGCATATTTTAAAGGAATATATTATATCACTATCACTTAATATGTTTAATATTCAAATGGTTTTGGAAATGGTATGTAGTGTAGAAAATAATATTAAATTATATATATACAAGGGTACATGATTTAATGAATCATGAATGTTGTTTGAGGAAAGATATGAAATGTGGTAAATCCAAATAGATTAAGTTAGATGTAACATTAGATATTATATCTTGAAAAATGGATATGTTTATATTACTATCACCTAATTTCATCAAGAAGATATATTTTAATTATGATGACAAAATTTATTTAATGGGGATAAAATGATACATCATGTGATTTTGGATCTTTTAAATTAATATAATCTTTAGTAGACTATATCACAGACAACCCTAATGTAATAGAACACATGGATAAAATGAATTGAGACATGTTAAAATTAAATGGTAAATATAATAATTACTATATAAGAATAAAATAATCAAATAAAAATAATTATATATTATAATTATTATGGTTAATATTTATAAACTATTCCTTTTAATGAACCATTTAATAAATCGGGGTATTTTATTTTAATAACTGCAAATGATCAGATTAATAGTTATTTTTAAAAAGTAGTAATTTCATTTATAAACTAATATATAAATATATAAATATTTTTAAATAAATATGAAATAATAATAAGACCACTAATATCTTAAAAACGTACTATTGAATTTGCATTTAAAAGCTAAATGATATATTTTAGAATTAAAATTTGAAAATTAACATCATTTTTAGATTTATCATGGAGATATAATCTTGTGATTGTATTTTTATATTTATATAAAAAGAATTATTTTTAGGTGAATAATACAAAATATAATTTTTAAATATATGGTAAAATTTATAAAATTATTAGTATATAAGAATGAATTTTAAAATTTTGAAACCATTTACAAAGGAATAATAAATATTTTATATTTGGATTAAAATATTTGAAAAGGATTGTTTTAAATTAATAACCCATATTTATCATTTCAAAACATTAGTTACATTTCCCAAAAAAACAATTTCTGAAGACAATATTCATTATTTATACTAAAAATAAATTTTCATAGAGTTAAATAATTTTTTAATATTTAATATATTTCAACTTTTTAATTATTAGATCAAAATTATATAACATGGCCCACTATATTTTTGGGTATACTATATTAAAAACCCCGTTAAATATTAGCTTCTATTGTTAAAAAATAAAATCGAATAAAAGACAAACCAAAGACGTAAAGTGCCCTACATGTTGATAACATGATTTTAATTGAGGATTGGCTTGACCTTATATATTTATAAATACATTAATTTTAAATTTAGGATCTAATTAAATTAAGAGTTACTTCACACTATTAATTTTATTACTTACTTATATGTCTTCACATTTCACTTATAAAAGAATTCCTCCTCGCCTCACTTCCCCTTTCACCACAACCCCATTATATTGACCTGAACTATTCCAAACCCTATACTGAAACTTCTTATACTTCCTTCAGTGTCTTTTTTCCTCTAATAATAGCCTCTCAAAGGGATTAATCAATTTTTATCCTATTAATATTAAATAACCATAGAGAGGGTGATTGAGGGTGTAATATATTAAACCATCTTCCCATTTAGTTATTGTTTCATCATAAAGAAATAAATTATTAACTCCCTACCTTGTAGTAGTGTATGAAAAAATGAAAGCATTGACAAGGCACAAAATTTTTACATGATTCTACATCACTGGGTTACGTCAAATTTTCCTACAAATGCAATGTTCCTATGTTAAAAAGTTATTAAATATCACTATAAATACATTTTTCACAGCAGTCTCACTATCCATCCAAGTTTAAAACCAATTATAATTTGAAATATCACTACCCTCTCAAATAAATTGTTATCACTACTCTTTAAGATGATTATCTATTTTATCACTTGAATCAATTTGTGTTACACCATTGTTGGTGCATTATTTTGTTACACTATCATCAAATTGAAAAAAAATCTTACGCCAGATTTACTGGTCAATCCTTAGTCAACTCTTTTGCAATGAACACTACTTGATTGATGCTCACGTATCCTCTTTGAAAATTCCCAATTCTACATAAGTAAAAACTTCTATCATTAACACCACACCTTTTTCAAAGATCGCCACTTTCATGTGGATAAAAAATTCATTATATGAACCCTAATTTCATGAATCCCATTTATCCTTCACATAGATCAACACTTTTATGAATCTCACACATATATTACAATGTTCAATGCATTCATGATGCTTACAATTTTCAGTCACTCCTCACAGCCATCAAAAAAATCCTTACTTTATAATGTTTTCCACTAAAAAAACATACGAGGAATACTGTCATGAATTTAAGGACTCTGGATTTATGTTAAGGGATTCTCTATCAGAATCAGGGGTATGTGACTATTTATAAGAACATACAACCTTTTATTAAGCTTCCATGTTTGCGACCATCATTTTGTGAAGGGTCCAATTATTATTACTCGAGGGATTTTTTCCCAACAATATCCTCATTTGGGATTCATGAATATACTCCACACATTGATACCTAATTGATGATTATTATATATTAAACAAAAATTTTATTCTTTGGATTTAGATAGTGAAAAATGAATTATTCAACACACTCCCTTATCCCACATGATCCATGCTCAATGTGAGAAACAATAGAAGCACGCTACACTCAACAATAAATCACATCATTCCCAAAAAATCAACTACAATTTCTTTGAAACAATATAGCATGATATATTATATTTGATCAAACATCGTTATCATCATCATATATAACCCCCCCCCCAAATCACTTCTCCCCCAATTATTTTTTCCCCAATACCGATTAAAAAATTTCCCCCATTTTAATTGCCACAACTTTTCCCCCTTTTTGAATGAACTCGGAGGTCACTCCATTGTGGTATGTAATGGGGTAAAACATAGATATATATATTTTGAAAAATATGCTATACCTTGGAAACAAGGGGTCACACCTCTACAATATTTCATGTGTGGGTATTAGACTTGACTCCAAGTACTAGTTGATGTCACTATATCAACTCTTTGGGTAAGGCCTTTGATAGAATAGATGCAAGATGTACTTCTATTAGAACATAATCCAACATCAAAAAGTTGGGCTCCACATTTTCCATGAAATAATGTTACATTATATAAATGAATATTTTCATTGAGTTATTTAATATATGTTTTCAATGATTTATAACACGTGAATTATGATAATTCATTATGATCGTAGTCAATAATTGAACACCAATTTCATCAAGTTATTGCATAATTATCACTAATTGCATTCAAGAATAAGTTTCCTCAATATTTTCATATTTCGCGTTGTTTAATGAAAGAAAATATTGTTTATTTTTTAGAAAAGAATAATAACTCCTCCTGTATTGGATGCACAACCTTAAAATTTTTTTCTATGATCTGTTAAACTGGACCAATCTATATCATTATAAACCAATTACTATTGCTGTTATTATTCATTGTACTTCAAACCAAAAAATATTCTCCTTTAATATACCAAATTATTATTTTTTACTATAATTAAATGGAATTATTGGATATTTTTTTGATACGTTGATGACTTCCATGTGGAGAAAAACAATATTACATCTTGTTGTATTAATATTTAATAGAATGACAATGATATTATTGTAATCCATGATATTAAATTTTTTTGAATTCATAATATCATGATAATTTCATTTGGGTATCTACCAAAGTCTTAATCAACTTGGAATTATAGATTCCAAATATTATGAATTCTTTATAATATTTTTATTAACAAAAAAATATGTCATTCCTTCTATGTGTCACCCATTAGATTTGGGAACATAATAGTTGACCAATCATTGAAATTTCAAACACACTTTTCATGAATTCTACAAACTATTTCCACTATTTTTAATCTGATCCACCAAATATTATTTAATCATCATATAATAGTAACATACTCTTTTGATTAAAATCATTATATATATATATTATAATAAACACTGCCATTCTAAAAATGGAGGTTCTTTAAAAACTAATCAAGCCTTGAATACAATTCTCTATGTTTTTATTTCAGCCCATATAATGCCATCATCGGCTGAAAAATTCTATTATCATATTAATGAATTAGAAAAAAAATATATCACCTTGACATATTGTTTTTTTCATCTAGAACGCCATTTGTAATTTATACCATGATTTCATTCTAAAAAAATAAAATTTATTTACATTGCTATGGATAATAATAATGTTATATTTTCTAGTCTCACAAAAGGTTCATATAATTTCATCAACATTGGTTCCCACTATATATGAGTACCCTAATCATACTAGTCATGGTTTGTTTTTGAATCATTTTACCATTTTTATTTATCTTCTTGCGAGATACCCATTCGGTCCTTATGAAATTATTAGTTGTTTTCCATTAAACAATCTCTAAGGTTTAATTTTTCTCAATTTTATCAATCTCTTAATTCATAGCCTAAACCTAGTTGACATGTCTAGGTACATCTTGAAATTATTTAGGCTCTATGAGAGAGAGGAATGATTTCTGCTATAAGTATTTCATTCTTCATAATTGAAATGGTACTTCAATATAAACGATGATATTTTTCGTATCAATTTCTGCATTACTCTTCAAGTTTTTTGTTGATATATATTTGAGATCTTCTTTATCATCATCAGTATCTTATTCTATGTATGAATTTACTACATTTTCTCCCCATGAGTTTCTCAACTCTTTATCAATTTCATCCAAGAATAGTTCATGATGTTGTTGACGATTATATTCATTCTCTAATATTGTGATATCACTTCATTCAACTACATTACTGAGTTTCTGGTTAAAGAATTTATATGATTTTATTTTTCTTGAGTAGCCATGGAATATCCCCCAATCACCAAATGAAATTTTTTTCCATTTATTAAGGAAAAAACACAGACTTCCAAAGATTTAATAGTATTTAAATTTTTACATCATTACATACCATATATCATAAGAAGAAATTTCTTCCTTCGAAACTAATAGATCCCTGTTAAATATTTATACATATGTTATTACTTCTTCCTCCTTGAATTCATTTAGAATGTCATTTTAAATATGAAATTTTATGGAAATGTTGTTTATAATTTTATTTCTCATGTCAACCACTATATATATTTTTAAATATTTTTTATAAATTAAATATGATGCATTATCCCATGTTTATATACAAAATCATCCACTTTGTTAAATTGGATTTTCATACCATTAATAGTATAAAACATATAAATCTTATGTGAAATATTTATTTTAGATTTACTCTTATATTTTTTATCCATCTGAAAACATCTATCTTGTGGGAAATTAAATTTAAAAATGTATTCCTATTGGAATAATAAATGAAAAGAAAATAATACCTCATCTTATCAAGGTATCTTGGTGAGAATGGTCCTTATACATCTTCATGTACTAGTTTAGGCACTCATGTTACCTTTTGTTCATTTTCCTTATATGTATTTATTATAATACTCCATTGATAACAATTATCAGATGTGTGAGTATGATCACAAGATAGCTTAGGGAGATCTCAAGCTTTTATAAGTTGAACAAATCATCTAGGGATGGTTGGTATATATGGAAAAACATTAAAACAATAACCAGTTTTCTCCCTCTTTGGAGAGAAAGAAAATATATTCTTATCCACTCACAAGGTATAGATTCAATTATACATGTTTTGCCTATAATATTTATACCATATTTTCCCTTATAAATACTCATATTCTTGTTAAATCTTATAACATGTCCCAATTTACACAGTAAACTATCATATAACATGTTGTGATTGTGACCTTGGAAAACAGATACATCATCATGTCATATAAAATTTCTCCCTAATTTGGAATTTTCAAACCTCCCAATCTTCATGGCTTCAACATTTCCAAATTTGAAAACACATTATTCTTCATATAGTTTTATTGTATAGTGATCCATATTTCCTGTCAGATGAAATCTATACCCACTTTGAATTATCTATACACCAAAATGATTTAATGCTTTAATGGAAACATCTTGAACCAGTCCTTAATCCGCTCTATTTTTTTGATCCACATTATTGACATAATAACATTTGTGGATTGATGTTTTTGATCTTCCTTAGTGTATAATGGATAAACAACATCTTCAAGAGTAGAAATCTATTTCTTTCAACTCAATAAATTGTACATTGTGGTGCTTCTTATGAATACAACCACCTTTCTTCGTAACATTTCTCTGTATAGTTCATGAAAAATATCTACCCACGTGTTTGTATCCTCATCACTAGAAACATTGGAAATCATAATAATTCTATGAATATTGAACCTTATTTGGAATCATTTGTTTCTCTTTTTTACCTTTGGTTCCATTTTCCTATGGAATAATTATTTTTTAGAATATTCCATCTTTCCATATTAACAAGACATGATACAAGTTGTATTACTACATATTATTATTGTAAAAATTCTTCCTTGGGATTTATGAGCCGTCCAATTCATATTTGTACATAAATTACTTGCCAACATCATAGTGGGTGTTGGTGGTCTGACAACCATCTCCCCAACATTATTCTTGTGATCAAGCCCCATTCCCACCACGTCATTTAGATTTTAATGTTACTTTTCATTTTATGGACCTCTATTCTCTACATCTATCTTTTATATCTCTGAAATTATCAACATTCCATATTTCATACCAAGATTCCAGGTTTTTTCTTAATTGTTAAATTGTCATCATAGGCTGATGACTTCTGATTAAAGATCATCAATGTTTTTGATATAATATTTTTCAGTGTTATTCAGTCCATTAATCATTCTTTTTTATACCTCATGTATGACCTTATACTCCCTAAATATTATTTAGTTCACTAGAATTTACGGCATAAGATTTTTAATTTTATCCACTACCTCATACTTCTTTATTTCTTTCTACTATATATATAATGTTTATCATCATAGAACACCCTATTGGAACTCTTCATTTTGGCTCTCCAAACATCTAAAACAATTCTTAATGAATTAGAGCACCCAACTTATATATTAAATTGATCATTGGGTATTTACATAAGAATATTTCCAACCTCTTCGGAAGATCAAAAAATGATAGTTTATAGTATCCTAATCACTGGAACATTACTCTTATATTCATCACCATTGTTATAACCTATTATTGATTGAAAAAATGCCTTGATAATATGTTGAAATATTGTTGATTAAATTAAAAAAATATTGACCATGAAAAAGTTCAATGGATGTATACAGGAGATCAATAATGAAAATTTATCTATGTCCATGAAAATACCTAATCTCAAACACACATTCCCTATCTTGTTAACCTCTTGAATCTAGAATATACATTTCAACATCATGGTGTAATGAAAATGTGATTAATTAATACTTATGACTATCACAATTTGTGGAATGTTGCTCCATTATTTGTGTGTAAATGAGAACTTCATAAAAGGACACCATTATGAATGAGTCCAGGTGGGGGTCAATGAAATTTTTTATGAGATAAATGAACATTTTTATCTCATTCATAAATCGAAACAACATAACCATGTACTCATTTAACACATACTTTATCTAAAACATCACCATCATAACTTCATCATCTTTAAGACATAGTTATGACAGATCGATTGAAGAAAAATATTAGTGATTAACTATGATATATGTAATAGAATCAAATAATAACATATGGAGGGAAAAGTATATTTGTCTTTCTTGGTTCTGTATAGTGTTCTTTTTTCATAAAAAAATAATATATATTATGAAATATTATTTTATCTAGGTACTGATATGGCATGTGAATCAACGGTCTGTAGATCACAAAAATAATTTTATAAAAATTCAAAATATAATTACATCATATGTGTATGGTATTTTAAATATAATAAAATATATCATGAATAGTTTATTAGATCCAAAATTTGAGACCATGTATGAATCCAGAGCATGAGGATTACCTAGGAACAATCTAAATATAGTCATTGAAGATCATTTAGATGATTCATCCATTGGCTTTTATGTTTACTGAAAAAACTAATTAATCCATTCATTCATTTAATGCCTTCATTATTTTGGCATTATAAGTAGCCCATTATGTATTTAGTTATTATATCAATAAGCATGAACCTATTCTATAGAAAATTTCACTTAATATTTATTTTTTCAATCTTGGATTGGGATTAGTCATCGTGTAATCCCAATGATTCCAACTCCATCAGAATCTCTAATATAAGGAATTAATAGGGTATGATTATACTGGGTGTGGCCATCAGTTATTTCATCTTTTCATTCTAATGATATCAAAAAAATTAATATAAAAATATTAATGATAATTCTAAAATAATAGTATTATCATTGATTAATATTCTTATTGAACACATAAATTCATCATTATATTTTTTATAATGATCCAAAATAACAAAAAAAATGTTCCTGTGTCTCCTTAACTACACTACTTAATAGTGAATTTATTCATTCAAATGGTTAGTTTCATTTATATATGTTTTATTCGTTAAATTCAAACCCCCTCAATAAATTTCACCCTGAGAATTTATTTTCATAAACTAAATTATATTAGGGTTTTCCAATCGACTCATATAATTTCCATGTTACTTCCACGATCTTGTTGTTCTGCCAAAATATATTGACCTGAACTGTTATCTTATTTTTTAGTCATTGTGTCTATGATATAAGATCTTCATTAGATAATATTAAAATGAATTAAAATTCTCTAAAGGATCCACCGCAAAATATTTAACACTTAAAGGGTCTAGTATGTACGTCCTTTTGATGGATACTTGAAATAGATCATGTACTTGAGAGATGTTAGGTTGGAATGCTAGTCCATAGGGAAAAACTCGAATGAGACCATGTATATTAAAGGGGTAAATGTATATTGAACTATGAATTCCATTCATAATTAAACTTTTGGAATTATTATATGGGTATATATGATGTAAAACTTTATTAGTCATATAAATCATCAGGTCTAATCAATGAATTTCATCATATCTTTTCTATCGTATTTTTATAGATTTCATATGACGTTACATGGTTTGAACCTTATCTATCATATCATGTATTATATTGTGTCCCATAACCATCCAATCCCCAAATTTATCCCTATATGATGGATTCTTAAACCTATACCAATGCATATCCGACTAAAGGTCCATTTGAATGGTAGAATAGACATTTTTATAAAATTATAACTTCACTAAGGTAATATGCTGATCCCAACACCCATGTAAATACATTGAAAAAATCATATTATTTCCTATAATGTTTTTATAGTTCTCTTTGAAGAACAGAAATCTAATTGTGTTTACAATTATTGAATCATATCTCTATTTCTCGTGATTGATGAGGGGTTTTCCAAAACCACAAGTCAATCCATGAAAATCCTTCAGATACAATACAGTGTGGGACTCCATGATGTATTACCATTACCATTTATATCATTCCGATTTTTAGAGGAAAGAAATAATTAATGATAGAAATAATATGCCCCAACTTTTGAAGGTTTATGAATACCGTCGATCTGGAATTATTAAATTTATATGTCTTAGAGAGTCCTATGCTGATATAAATGGATATTTTTTTACATTTCGATACATGTATGGAAAATAGATACATTTTACCCTTATACATCAATCATTCAGTCTTGTATTATTGGAAAAAAATTAATATAAAAATTATGCAATTTAAATCTTCATGTTATCCCAGGAGATGTGTGGTTTTTATCAATATATATCATAGTCATTTTATAGATGAATAGAGAAGGACGATCTCTATTCATTATCAAGAATATTCCTTGTAAACTATAGTCTTGATGGGACATATAACTATAATTCAAACCGTTGTACTCCATCATCAGAAAACTAAAAAAATTGAATATTTCTACCTTTCCTTATATCCCCTCATCCTCTATTTATGCCTTCTACCTATATTTATTGTGGTTCATCCAACATGAGTACACCAAAAAAATATCTTTGTAAATGAATAACTATAGATCAAAAATCATTCGCCACTAGAGGTAAAATTGATTATATGTTAAGGAATTACCCTATTCCTTAACACTTTAATGATGTGTTATCATTTTTTAGTCCATACAAACACCAATACATTCTTATTTATCTTTTTTAGTGGTCTTGAAAAAAATTATAAATTTCTAAGCCATTGATAAAAGTACACGTCTATTTCAAAGAAACATTTAATCTCTTTTATAAATCATTCTCTAGGAAATCTGTCTCTTTTTTGTCATTGAAGGATCCACATATATTTTTTTACTTGTGATTAAATTACCCAAAAATGTCACTTATACCAGCAATATGGTTTATTGAGTACTAAACCAATAATTTTAGGGGTTAACTACAGACTTATTCAAGGATCATATTAGAATATTACATCATAATGGGAATATTATCAAGGATAAACATTTTCTAAATGTCAATTATTTAATGAAGACATTCAAATTAATATGGAAATAATTTCCATTCATAAAAACATGATTTAAAATGATATCCATCATCCACAATAAAATTTTATAGAATCAAAGGGATATTATTTATATAGAGGGTGATTTCATTATTCTGTTATTTTATGTTAGATATATATAATGAAAATATAAAAAAACATAGGATTGAATGAAATTCCACAAAATATGGTATCACAAGGTTCACAAGGTAGTTAATACACAAAATAGTGATTAGGTATGAGTAAAATGGTTGGGAAGAAATAATTTACCCATTTTTTATCATTCACTATAACATGAATTTTAGGTTTTAGGGAGATTTATAAAAAATTATACAACACACAAATGATATTTATGTATTCTTAGAACCATAGTTCAACAGTTGATTTTATGTTTGTGAATGGATTATATGCATTGATTTAAATTTTTATTCTATCTTTAACAATTTTTTTCATTGAAAATATACTTAGGGATGTGAATTTATAAACATTAAAAATCCTAAAAGATAAAATATGATGATTGAAGGAATAACTTATAAATAAAATATATTCATCAAAAAATGAATTTCTATGTCTTAATATATAATTACATGGTAATTTTCCTAATATAAATGTTTATGGGAATTTATATTCCATTTATGAAAATTTGTAAGGAGCCTCTGATTTTTAAAAATTATCTCTCCTTGGAGTGTCATACTATGTGTTAAAAATTCCAATTTTTCATTCACTATGTGATGATAAAGTAAATTACCAAAATTCCATTTTGGGATTATTACCCCTAGGTATGTCTATGTGGGGGCCACATCCACATTGAGTTCCAAAAAATGGATTTTATTTCATGGAAATAACATAATATATATTAACAATATTTAATGACATTTTTCAATGTTTAGTATAAAAAATAAGTATTTATCTATTTTTTTGTAATCTTAACCATAAAAATATCAAAAATATCCCTTAATACAAACTATGAAAATGAAAATCATTTGCGAACATTATTTTATTATTTAGTACATAATGGTATAGATAATACAATACCCAAAGGTTAAAATGCCCAATTTCATTATGAAATTAGATATAATGGAAATAAATTAATACAAGGTTACAACAAAAATATTTAATACCCCATAACATTCTCTTTTAATATGTTTATATTAATTTATCTAACAGGAAAACTTAGGAATGCATATCAGAAATGGTTGAGCTATAAATCTCAATAAGGGAACAATCAACGCACAATAAGATTAAAGTAATACAAATGAGTCAATGGACATATCAAGCTAACCTAAAATGGGTGAAAATCATAAACATGAATATTTTTTCATAATATAAGATGATAATATTACGGAACAATTGATTTTTGAAACAATATGTATCACCACATAATAAGCATATTTCAAGGATAACCATGAATACATCATAACAGAGTGTGTATACGACAACCTCTGGTGCACTATATAAGGATTATCATGGGATGATTTTTTTTCCAATTCATAAGAGATATGTATAATTATGAGTCTATCTTTAATATTCATATCATGGATATGAATTTATGTTCCAAATAGACCATACACCATATGTAGGTATTTAATTACATTTATTACCATTATTATGATGTGTGGGTTACGTACATAGAAATCAAAAATCATTATAGGATATGTATATCAAGATTATAATCCTTTATTGGAAATGAGGATCGATTAGCCTAAAAGTAATGTTTCACGTGGAAACCAAAAGGATAAATTTGGAAGCATAACAAGTGTATATTAGGATTCATAAAAGGGTTTATTGAGAGTGAATTGCAGTATCTCAATAAATGATCATTATAAGTTCCAAAAAATGATTGTGCAAAAATATATTACATCATGAGCAATTGTGAATCAAAGTGCATAATACAATGAATTCGCATGAATAATGTGGAGGAGAATATCCTTTACTATGGAATAAAACCAATTTAGGTAAATGTTATAACAAGTGGGTATATATGATCTCTCATTATTAGAAAATAAATTGGATAGTAGAGTGACATTTATAAATAAATGAACAAATAATAAATAAATATTCATAAGACCATATAAAAATAAGGATATTTGATTGAAAACAAGAGTGGAAGATCCCTAATTTGAGCATATTAATGGCTTATATAATGTTTTTAAATAGATAGGGAAAATAATTATTCACTAAAAAAAATTATATTGTAAATGAATGTTTAATAAAAAAATTCAATATAATAAATTTATATTAAAAAGGATAAATACAAAGAAGGTGATTGAATTAGAACAAATTTAAATTTCCCTTACATTGAGAGGGAACGTATAAATGTTTAGGAGGACATTCTTATGAAATTTGTTACACCATGAGAGTGATTAAAAGATTGATATGTGGAGGGAATTAATTATAACTATGTTTTGAGTGATGTTGAATTATAGGGAATGTGGATATTTATAGAATGAGTGAGGGGAATTATTTATTAATACCTAAACGAACATTTTGGAATATATATAATATAATAATCTAGAACAAATAATTAACATGGTTATTAATAAATTTTAATCAAATAAGATTTATTTTAAATATATTTTTTGTCCATGAACCTAACATATTAAAATCATACCATGGGTGATGTGGAATTTGGTATTTTTTATTAACACCGGATTTTAGAAACAAAAAATATAATATTTATTGTCTGATTCATTAATGGATTATCATTTTAATCATATAACCTCAAAAAAATATTATGAGAAAATCTATATTTTTCTATATTCATTTAATTGAATTTATTACAACAATTTTGAGCTATTATGATTTCATAATATAGGCTATATGTTGATTTTTTGTTTAAGTTTTATCAAAAATTACAATTGTCTTGTAATTTTTTGAAAAAATCACCATTGGGAAATTTTTATGTTCTAAATCTAAAAATAATATTTCGTTTAAGAAAATTATTTTTTTGAATATTATAACTGTAAATTTTAAATAAAAAATTATTTATAAGTTTAGACAAGTTTATACATTATTTACAACATTTATACCAGTATATGAATTACATATGTATTCATTAAATTATATTATAATTTATATTTTAATAAATATAATTTAATAATAAATATTAATTAAAATAATGTTTAATTAAAATAATCTTTATCTTTTTCATTTTATTTTCATAATTAAAACTATATATTTCAAAAAATTGAAATTCTGATGTCGTCATATAAAAATATAAATATTATCTGAAATATTATATAATAAATTATTTTCTAATAATAAATCATGATTGTTATTATTATTAATTTATAAAATATAAAATATAAAAATTGATACTAATAGGGTTTAGATTTATTACACCTTACTAAATAAGCATACACCATATGTGTAATGTGTGAGATGTTGGTACTTTCTTGGGGTGGTTCGTAAAACATTGTTTTTTCCAGGAAACCGAGAATATTGATCTCCTCTCATAAAATTTTTATATGACGCATTATTTTTTGAATCTCATCATGGGATTGGTTACGGGTAATGTCCAGTGATACTATATCCATTAGAATCTCTAAAAAATGATCTACATATGGTACAATCATATTATTCATGACAATCGTATCTGTTATTTTGGAAAATTGGTCTTTATCATAACACATAATATATTAATCATAATGGTAACTATATAGAAACGATATTTGAATTGGGTAAAATCATTAAAAAAACTAAATTTGGCATGAAATATTTTAAAATGATCCTAAATAACAACTATATATAATTTCTTAAGTATATCATCGATTCATAATATGGAATTTATTCGTAAAAAATAGAATATCATTTATGATTTTTTGGGTCCTTATAATTGTAAGGTGTGAGACATGATTATTTATAACATCTTAGTCTATAATTGAAAATATTTTATTAATGGATTCTAATAGACCAACATTCCAAATTAGCATAAGAAGAAAAAACATATATAGAAATGACATGGATAATTTTTTGTGGGATAATATTATTAATGATATTGCTAAATATGCATCCATGTTACTAGTTTATCAACTTGTTATGAAAAAAAGATAAACATACAAGGGAATAATGAAACCATAACCGGTACTGACATATAAATGGGATAATATACATATGGTAACTTTCATAGTTCATCTAATGAAATATAATGAGAATAATCACATATGGTTTTTTATGGTTCATCCTATAGTGAATTAAAACATCATTAAAATCTGTGATTATTTCAACTTGATTATGTTTCCATGATATATATCCAATATGTGATGTGAGTATATGGAAAACAACTAACAATTATATATTATTGAGATATACAATTCAACTCACAGTTTATGATGAACCTTCAAAAGTCATTAAAAATATATCTGAATATTATAATGAAAAATAATCCTCATAAAAATAATCAATCTGAATGGAACAATCAAACCATAGACCACATTATCATAGATATTTGTATGGTCAATAAAAGACACTAGTATAAACAACTTCCCCTCGATAATTTATTATAAAAAACACAAACTCAAAAATAAATATGGAGAGATACTAAGGTATCTAAAAGAGGATATGTTAAACTATAACATGTTGGGATAATTTTGTTGAATCAACGGTATTGGGGTCATAGTTTGTGGAAAATATAAACAAAAAAATGCAAGTTATTCAATAACACATTATAGTAGCTTGTTATTGATAAAAAATGTATGTTAAAAATCAGTGATATAATCTATAGATTGAGAGTAGGGATTATTGTTTCCATAAAATATATATATGGAAGAGAGTTGTGATGTTTATGAATAATTAAAATCTTTGTCCTAGGTAAAATGGCCACTTTTACATTTTTGATTATATTACAACTGTAGTCTATTGAAATTTCAATACACCAAAAATTTCTTAAGTCAATAAGGATATTTACATATATCTATTAAGGAAATACATACCTTATCCTTCACATGTACTTAATCTAGTGTAAGTATAATTGAACAATGATCAATTTTATGAAAAGAAACCGGTGTAAATCATGGATCATAGAGATAATGTTCGACAAAAAAACACATACTGTAAAATTAAAAATAGTGAAATTCTGAGTACAAATAGGTAACATAGGAACATTATTAGTTGAATAATAAAAATTTCCATAATGTATTTTTTTATTTGTGTATTACTTTAAACTAAAATGCCAAATTTATGAGGTGTGGAAACATTAATGAACCAAAATTTTGAGATATGAATATTTACAGCTCTAATATATGAGTGGTATATCATATAGTATTTGTAAAACAAAAAAAGATATTATTTTATTCTATAAAAATAAACCAATAAATATTAATTATAAATATTAATCTTGTAATTTAAAAATAATACAATATGAAAATAAAAAATTAAATAAAAAACAAGTTCATGATATTTTTTATGTTATAATTCTCTAAAATTCGTAGTGATTGTTAAACAATATATATATAAAATATACTACTATAAAAAATATTATAATTTTAAAATGAAAGATAATCCAATTTGATAGAAAAATAAATAGAGGAAGTGGAATGTATTTATATAATTTATTGGGATTATATGAGTGTTACAATATTATATAATAATTGAGAATAAATCCTGACCATTGAAAAAGTAAATATCAAATTATAATATTAAAATAAAAAAAATTGTATTTACATTGATTAACACTATGTAAATATTGGTATTATTATTCAAAAAATGTATATTTAAAATTATATAACATTAAAAAATAATTATATATTTTTATAATGTATTTTTTTCATATCAGGTAAATAAATTATATAAAAAATCTTAATTAATTCTGAGAACTAATTTAGTTACATTTTATGTTAATGTAAATTTCAAATCATATAAGATTTATTAAATAATATTAAAAAATTCATCAATTATAACAAATGAAATATAATTTATTCTAAATATAATTATTCTTCCATGTATTTCATAATTAAATTGGAAAATAACCTATATTTTGATTTTTAATTTTAGAAAATGGACTTCATTAATTGAATTAGACCATTTGAATTTGTAAATGTTGATTTTTATTTTCAAAGAAAAATTATTCATTGGAATGTTTTGTTTTGTTATAATTAGAGTGTTAAATCTTAGTTCGATATAAAAGTGTTAGTTGTAATGGTTTAGTGGATAAGAAAATTATACACAAGGATGATCTTTATTTATTAGGTATTTGTACCTTTATTGGATTAACAAGAATCATTATTACACTTCATTTATCACTAAGAAGATGAATACATTCTGTTAACTCAAGAATGTAGTCCACTATTGTGGGTAAAAAAACTTTTTTTGATATTGAAGTTGAGTTTGAATATCCTATCTGAATCAAGTGTGAGAATATGAGTGATATTAATAATAATAAAGATCATATCCAACCATTAAGGAAAATTAATTAAAATAAATAATATAACTTTATTAAGACAAGTTAAATCATGGAATTAAGAATTTTTATTATTGTGATACTCTAATTAAAATTGATGATATTATAAAATATAATTAACTAAAGTGAAATCATTGAATCATAAAATAGACATTATGGATTAGCTAACTCTCAAATTGTATTTTTTTTATGAACTTGGTCCCCCATTAGATAACAAATGTATTAGATTATCTCATATTATATAGATTATAAATAAGTCAAAATATAGTTACCATACAACGGGGGAGATATATTCTAGGAGAATCGGTGGGAGTTTCTTCAATGGGATGAT
The DNA here is from genome assembly GCA_963277665.1 of Viscum album. NCBI lineage: Eukaryota > Viridiplantae > Streptophyta > Magnoliopsida > Santalales > Viscaceae > Viscum > Viscum album. The sequence continues at coordinate 492,975,127 of OY728153.1, forward strand.
AATGGGGTGAATGCTTCATCATCGAATCATAGAGAGAATAAAAATTATGGCATGTTTTTTCATCAAGATCCTTTGGGTTATCATGGAAATTTAAGTGATTTATTAATGATATTTTTATGAAAAATTTATTTCTAAAGATAATAATGAATCACATTGGATTACAGAACATAATTTATCTTATAATGAATATTATATATTTTTAAGGAATATTTGAGAGCCCAATAATCTTTGCGTGGATGATATCCTAGGTAAATATAATATTAATAGTATGAAAGTTGTGGATGTAATTATTATGGTACATAATGAAAAATATGTTGACATTAATAGTAATTCTTATTTGGAAGAGTAATTTACCATTGGTGAATATAATCAGAATATAAAAGATATTACATTGAATATCAAAACTTATTTTTTTAGATGGTTGTGTCTTTGTGAATGCTTATAAAAAAATGAATGACACTATATGGGATTTTATAGTAGTGGATAATGAAAATGAAGATAAAAAAGGTACTAAGAGAGTTGTTGAAAAAATAATGATGTCTACATAAATGGATTATATTAAAATTTTTAATGTTTGGGCTGATAAGGGTAATTATGGAGTCAAAATAGCTACGAAAGGTATTAAAAAATAATGATTTTGTATTGATAAATTTTATCCATATAAAATAGATCTTGATGAAGATTTATATGATGATGTTAGATAATTGATTGTTGGAATTTTCATAAATATACATAGAGTTATATTTGATGAAAATATTCATCATCTAGATGAGTTTTACACTACATTTGATAAAAATATTCATCAATTTACAATTTTTATATTATAGGATTTTGAATAGTTTAAATTTTAATTATAGGGAATTGAAAATTATGTTAATGAAATTTATAAATTAAGTATAATATTGGATAAATATTTATTTTTAGTAATTAATTTAATTAAATAAAATAAATCAAGGATTAAAAGTAAAATAATTATGAGATAAAATAATTACATAATGAAAAAAGTGAATTATTGTAAGAGAAAAAACCAATTGATATCGGTGAAAAGTATTTAGTTAAGAAAACTCATAAGAACCATAAATATAAAAATCATATAGAATAAAAGAATATAATATTTTATAATGATATTTAAACACTATAATAAAACTAATACATTATAAAATATGGAATGGTGATAGTATACAATTTTAATTATTTGAGTATAAAATTATTATAGTGATGCAATTTGTAAGTATATTGGAATCTATTAATTATTATACGTGTTCATTTATTCGTATAATAATCATGTATTTTATTACATCCAACAGTAATTTCAAATGGTTATTAATGAAATATCATCAAAGGAAACGTAAATTAATTTATGATATTTTTATCAATTTATTTCTTTTATAGACGATTAAGAATCATATGAATCTTAATCTAATGGATATTGTGAAGAAGAAGATAATTCACATAAAACTCTTTCTAGTGATATGCCATTTTAGATTTTCAAATAGAAGTATGATATTGATGATAATTTTATGTACTCATGATATAAATTATTATTATCTAATATAATTATACAAAGTTTTTAAGAATTTATATTTGAGAACCTAGATATAGATACAAATATCTGGTAGTTGGATATGTATTAACTCACTATAGAGTTTATGGACAATGCTGAAAAAAGAAGGTTGTTTTTCATTTTATCACATAATAAAATGGTATGATGTTATTATAAATTACATTAAATATTAAATTGTGAAAAAGTTGGATGTGTGTTGAAATTATTTATATTATTTAGTGGGTAGTATTTCTTTTTACCTATAATATTATACTATACTATGTAACAGAATATTCAAATTTCAAAAAAATATTGGACTGTAAAATTTTTATAATTATCATCCATGAGTGATACAATATGTAGATAAGTAGAATATGTTACTACTCATAAAACTCTACTATTATAACTAATGACCTACTAGTTGTGCTACTATTAGATCCAAAAATTACTCCCAAAACAAACACATGTTCTTTTTCTCAACCAAATTCTTATAAAATGAAACCCATTCATCTTAAGATTTCAAATTATAAAACCATATAATATGAGGATATTTTAGTCTATTTTTATAATTATTTATTTTTAATCTATTTTTAATGATATTACAATTCATGTTTCGTCCAAATCTACTATAACCACCACATTATTTTTTGGAGATGCGTCCTGAATAATTGTATATTACATATTATATAATATTACACATGTAAAAAATAAAGAGAAATAAAAAATATTACCCAGTCACTAATGATAATTACGTTATTTATCTACAAAACCAATTAAAATTCAAAACATTTCATGAGGAAAAAATATATAAAATAGAATAGCTAAAATGTAAAAATAATGATCACTCTAGTCTACTAGATTCATTTTCCCCAATGAAAATTCTATATAAATGTAAAATAATACTTATATAACAGTCAACATCTTTAAATATGAAAACATAACCATTGGGGGAAACTGTAGCATATTGTTTAAAGTATTGAAGTGGTATTTATAGGATATAAAGGGAAATGTGACCATTGAGATTCAAGCATTATATGACCAATGGTCCATATGAGAATTTGAAACTATATCATTGGTTAATATCATTACCATTATAATGAGGGTTTATATTTTTTAATGAATAATGACGATTTATTAGGACATGAGGATCAATGGCCTCAAAAATTAGAGTATTCCCATTTGAAGCCCATTTTTCTGAACACGGTAGGGATGGATCATCATTGGGGTTCTCCGTTGAACAAGCACAAAAAAATCATTAGAATATTAATATTGAACCAAATCACCTATGGTAAACATTCTTGTTAGAGGATATTACCACTCAGTCACTATTATCTAAGCCACTACACTAAACAACGTCCATTACACACCTCACCATTACAGCTTACACAGGTGTAATAAGTGGTTACATGTCTAGAACTATGTTTCATAAAGTGTAATTATTTTTCATAAATGAAGTGGTTATTACATAAATTCTATTATATGAATATTTTTTGATAATAAAATATATGTTTATCTGAGAAAATTTTGATAAATTCATTTTTGGATGCAATTGAAACAAAATTTTATTGGATTTTATAGATAAAATACACAATTTCATAATTGACTCATTTATTATTAATAATGTTTTTTCCAAAAACATTCATTAAAACAATCAAAAAAAATATATTATAATTTAATTTTATAATGGTGAAAGACATTTTTATAAGTGTTAGATGTTTTACTATTCCCTAAAGACTGATGTATTAATTAAATATTGTTTTTTATTTAAAAGATAAAATTCTAATATTTAGTGATTTATTAAATAAAAATTTTAAAAATTAAATTCAATAGGTTAAATTTATATTAGGGTTATTTTATCATATTTTTATAAAATAATTTAATTTTTCATGAATAATAATAACATTATAGTTTTGGGTATGTAGTTAAATTTATGACTTCATGACTATTTAAAAAAGAGTTAATAATTATTTAAGAATAATAAATGACTTAAAAATGTTATTTTATCAGTATTATGTATTATAATTTAGTTTATACAATTTCTAAAACTATAATAGACGTTCCAAATTATAAAATGGAATCTTTAATTTTTTGAAATATTCTTTTTGTGGAATCAATACCTTTATATGTGAAAGGAATTGTTAAATAATATTTTTCAGTTCTAGCAGAATAAAATATCATAAAATTTGACCCAAATGTCCAAAACCATGATAAAAACCCTTGGGTAGGACAATGGATTTTCATTTTCCACAACATATATATCAAATTCAAAAAATTAATGATTATTAAACAATACATCCACTTTTACTATGAATACCCACCCATTTTATCATTCCTATTAATTCCCTAACATTAATCAACCGATTTTTTTAAGAATTTCTTTCCATTCTGTCCCCCAATGTTTTCCTCATGCCCTAAAGGTTATAACCTCACGTTTTATAGACAAATCTTCTAGGTAAGGGAAATATCAACATCACTTTTGATCATGTTCCCTATTTTACATAGCATCCCTTGTAATATAGTAACATGGTTATTTTTCCTCTTTTTATTGACCCCTTACTTGAATAAAAGTCATCTATAATTGGGGATCCTTTATTTTACCTCATTTTAACCTATTCTAAAACCATGTCTTGTACTCATCATGGTGCTGAATTTACTACCCAAATTTCCCTTTTTACATAAGAAATTTCATTTTCCTTTTTTTAATATGTATAACCCATTTATATTCAATATGTATTGAAATATATTTAAAAATGTATTATTTATATTTGTGTTTACATATATGGAACCCATATTTCATTACGTGTAGTAGAAATCAAATAATGATCATGTTATTAGGTTTTTTATATGCTGGGATTTTGATTAGATCCTAATTCATTATTCTCCATGGGTTGTTAAAGAAATAATTTATTATGATCTACGTGGATTACATGAAATTTATTTATATGAAGGGTGAGGCCTGATATTTCTCCATTGCATTGTGTAACGAATTTAATCTACACATATGGCATGTTTTGTAATAACTTGGTTTATAATCATGGTAAATTTCATTTATAAAACCTTTGTGATATGGTTTTGAAAGCCTCATTTAAGTGGTTATTCCATACTTCCATTTTATGATTCATGTTTTTATTATTATTTTATTCCTATTGTTCATCTATTATTATTATGTCGCATGTTCTTATTGACATTTCACACCATCCCGTGTTGTTTTTCATTCTTTTCTCATTACCTTAACTGGATTAATGATTACAAGTTTCCTTTGATGCGTGTCACTAGGATATTAGATGTGGTAATAGTTGATTTGGATGAACCCATTGAGAAGTTTTTTCATGTGGAATTAGAAGAATGTTTTATTTTTTCATGTATTATGTACCTTAATTGAATGAAAAAAACTATTAAAGACCCTATGTTTGTACCACATGAGGAACAATTATGTAATAAAAATGTGGTATACCATAGTAGGTATAAAAATTAATTTAGATGTTGGTGGAAATGTGGAGATTAAAATTTTAGAAAGAAGCCTAGGGGAATCTATTGATATAGGGAAACATCATGGTATATTAGAAAGCAATAAGTAAGTGATTTATATTAAAATTCAACCATTTTTAGATACTAAAAGTTGATGTGGATTGGGTACATAGGTACATATTGGTAACATCTGAACACAATATATTTGGCTAGACTAAAATTGTAACTTGGGCATGAAAATGGTCTTTATGGTACACCTACTTTGATATTCTCAGGGCATATTTTTGTTTAATCACATTATCATTATGAAAATTTATGATGGATATAAAAAACTTATAATTGGTATTAAAAGATAACATCAACTTATTTAATCAATATTCTTAAGACATAAAATACCGTTATAATTTTTGTATTTGTAAAAGTAACACGTATCTCAAAATGGTATAAATATTTTATAAAATAATGATATGAAATAAGAGGAACAGCCTAAATAATGTGTGCAATGGGAGATTCACTGATGAAATTTTGAGGAAATATAGAATAGAAAACATCATAAAGATGATAAATCAACTAACACAAGTTATGAAAAATAACCGGAATCAAGAAGAGAGTCAAGATTCCTGTTGAAGGGAAGAAAATTCCTTTAAATCATTCATTCATCAAATGATACCTTCTTATTTTAGATCTAATAACCCATTGATCGAATAAAAGTGGATAAGAACTATATAAAATATCTTTTCTATAATGTCACGAACTGTCCCAATGGGACCGTTCAATGACTACACGAAACATTCCTCCTAACATCCAAGGGCTGGTGACTAGCCTTGAAGATATCAACATACATGTGGGATAAATTTTCCTAAATACCAATTTTCACACACATTCCGAACCAAGTCACATACACTGACTGTAAGAAAGAACATGTTTACAAAAAAACACCCAGTAAAAAGTAAAGCTGAAATCATGTGGGCCAGAATACAAACCCTACAAAAGGACTAAAAACAGAAAAGTACACAAAGGAAACTATGATGTCCATCTCTGGAAAACCCCACATGGTTGTGACAGTAGTGTAGAAACTCTATTTCCTTGATTTTTGTCATTCCTACCTAGTCATATAGGTTCCTACTTTGTCCAAGGCCACCAAGTCCACTATCATAGCATCCGTCAGTCCCATATCCCAATGAAATGTTGTCGTAATGTCAATCGGCTGCACCAGATAGAAAACGTGCAGGTGTAGCCCCTGCAGGTTTGAGTAACATAGTACTCAATAGGGACCCAAAAAAAAATTAAATACCCCATATTAATTCTTCAATGAAATTCTTGGAATAGAAGACATCTCACACAATGTATATTCAACAATATTAACATTAGCATCATTAGTGACATCGTCAAACACCTTAGTTACTTGAGAAATAATCCTCTAACGAGTATAGTGGGACTGCCAGGTCATGAAAAAGTGATTCCCACAACCTTTTACTTTTTAGGTACACATCCCCATTGTGTACGGTGGACCTTCAAAGAGAGAGAGAAGTGCTTCCCACTAGTCATGGCCAAGTCAGGTACTATACCTCATTGCGTACTATAGGTCGAAAAAGTCATAGAAAAGTTATTCACACCATGGGACTTCATCACATCTCAAATTTCGTGAAAGTCACCATAGATCATGGAAAAATATCCTCCTCGTTGTGGGGGACCCAATGCAGGAAGAATCTTATAAAGCAGATGCACAGTTTGCATGATACGTGTGTTTTAGTAACAATGGGGTCGGTTGAGATGAGGCCCGATCTAACTCGGTAGGATGGACCCAACCAACCAGGTCCAGGAGGTCCCACATACCCTATTTTAAGATCGAACAACTTGACCTAACCTGGTTTGGGTCTGGGTCGGCCTGGAAAATTGTCCAGACCCAATGGGCCTCTCTGCACACACCCAATTTGGCCGAGGGTCCAGCCCGTCTGGTCGCCGATGACATGGTCTAGTCCAACCCACCCTGAAGGGCATGGGTCTGATCTGCCGGTGGGGGTCCAGCCCATCGGTACGAGACTGGTCCGTTGGTGCGGGTCTGACCCATCAGTGTTGGTCCAGCCCAGCGAAGTGGGTCAGGGCCACTGGCCATGGGACTAGCTTGCTGGGCATAGATCTGGCCTGGCACACCAGCCATAGGCCTAGCTACATGAGGTCGCGGTGGTACACCGCCTGACCGGGATGCGGCATCCTCATAGCATCCTGTCCCCTCTACCATTCTAGATGCCATATGGCATCCACCTCCAGCTGTGTTTGATGGACCCAAACTCATCTATCCGAACTAGGTGGCCCAGATGATGGCCACCCTCATCTATATAGCACCCCACCTGGAACCATGTCCTCTGTTGACATGGATTGATATCCGTGATCTCCAACTGTTGTAGCATGCTGACATGTGCGGCGCTCAACCCGGCGGCTGGCCTGGCCGGCGTCCCACCCTTCCACTGAGAAAAAAATTGATGGAACGTGCCTCCCCAGCTTTCGCATGCAGCCACAGACGGCACGTCGGTAGATCCTTTAGGGGACAACTAGATGTGCATCGGTGGTCCATTCTTCATGCTACTTGCGTCTATGACCTCTGGAGTTCTCCATCCTCATTTAGAAGGCCATAAATCACTATATCCATCATTTTGAGAATTCTTCCATCAAGAACTCTCAAGAAGAGGTGCTCAATCCTTGCTCATGTTGGCCTGTTCCCTCCACATTAAAGCTATAATTAGGGGGGATCAGGGATTTTCTATTTGATCGTAATGAAATAATATTTACCCCGGCTAACGAAACAACCAATAGTGTTATACTCCCTCATAAATTCATGAATCACAGGTCAACCTATTCATGGTTTGATCCAAATTTATCATTTCTATGGAAGAATTAGGAATAATATCACAATCATATAAAACTCTTACCTCCATGACGTTCGATGCTAAATCATTCATACTCGAGAATTCATGATGTCGACATTGTCACTTCCTACTCCGTTCGTCAAGGTCTGGCGATGTTAGTGACGTACCACTAACATTTTTTATTAAATAGTAAATTTTCTAGAGTTTCATGATAAAATCCTCTCTGTTTTAATTCCTAATCTCCCAATGTTAGATTATTTAAATAAAACAAAATTTCAAGTGACACTGCACCCATTAATAATGCTAATTAAATAAGCCTCATTTAATTAGAAATTAAGGTAATAGTGACATGGTTTAAAAAAAAATTATTGACCCTCCATTAATGTGCCTCGTCACTGCCCTGTCGCAACACCACATGGTCTCCATCAACCACCCAACAATTAGAATGAAATAAAATAATTCATTTATATTATTTTATAATTTTTCTCGAAAAGTTAGAAAAATAACTTTTCTGCTCGACCCTTTCCAGCCAATGTTTTTTCCTTTATTGGTAAATATCAGCATTCCCAGTTGAATAGTTCCCTTATATTTTCAATCTGAGAACTATTTCAAATTATAGAAAATCCCGCTAGCACATATACTAAAATTAATTTTAAAAAGTGTTAAAAAAATTTCTTTCACACTTGACCCGCACCAATTGTGGTTAGGCACCGCTTAAGGGGAACACTCCCTCATGAGCTCAACCGTACTCTCAGATTTTCAATTTGAGTTACTGTTTAGGAATTATTAGGATTTGAAAATAAAATATTTGTTATTTAATTATTTTATTTAGGGAAAGAAATTAACTTCTACCATTGGCCCGCGCCAGCCAATGTTATGATCTACCTAAGGAAAGCATACCCTCATGAGCTCAGTTGTGATATCAATTTTTTTATCTATGTCACCATTCATGATTTGTAATAATTTGAAATATAAAATAAATTTTATTTAATTATTTTTTAAAGGTTATTCCCTTTTTGGTTTTTATCAATGGGGGGTTACGCCGACTAAACATAAGTCACACCTAGGGTAAACCCGCCATCCCGTACGCAATAGTGCCCTTAGATTTCTAATCTGGGAATCTGCTTAAGGGTTATTCCATATTTTGAGGGGAACTACTCATGCACACTATTTATAGCTATACATTTCTCAAAGGATCATACCAGGCACTTCGGGCCTCAGAATCACATGCCATCAATATTTTTACGTCTCTAAATTATTCCATGTGGCTATTGACCACGAATATGGTCCTCCGGCTCCCATGTTCTCTCTTAGAGATTCATATACTGCCATAGACGCGCTCTAGAGGAACTGATTTCCCACATAGGACCTACTCCTATCAATCCTCTATATCCCACAGGAACTCTTCAAAGATCCCCAATCATCAATGTCCATCTCGCCCAAGTCAATGAAATGTGATGGATCATGCACATATCTCTTCATCTACGACACATTGAAAACATCGTGCACTCAATGCATCTGTGGGTAAAGAGATAGGCAATATTTCACCTCACCAACTCCACTAAGAAACTGAAATGTCCTGATAAATATCGTTGATAACCTTCCAACAAGGCCAAAACTCCAAAATCTCCAATTAGGTGAGAACTAAAGGAAAATATGGTCTCCCTACTCGATCTCCAAGGGTCTCTGCCTCATATCAGCATAAGACTTATGTTTTCTCTATGTCGTTCTCATCCGCTCCAAGATGATATATACGTTGTCTATGGTAGCCTATACCAACTCTACATCCATGAGTGCTTGCACCCCTGGATCTATCTAGAAAAGTGGTTATCTACAAGGTTATCTATACAAGGCCTCAAACGGTTCCATGATAATTGTGGAGTGATAGTAATTGTTTTTTAAAAACTCTACCAATTGTGGGTGTTCTTCCCAAATATGAACAAAATCAATGACACAAGAACAAAGAATGTCCTCCAAGGTCTGTTTGGTTCACTCTGTCTGACCATATGACAGGGTGTAAAAGATGTTCTCAAGCATGCTGGAACTGGATGCTTAGCTTCTACTTGCTGACAAGTGATGAATCATTAAACGAAATATGCCTCCACTTTCATCATCCCTAGCTACCAGTACTAATAATAGAGGTCCTAGTACATCTTTGTCACATAGGGATATACTAGAAAATGGGTTTTATGTACTTCCCTCAACACCTCCTCCTACAACTGCACCAGTACCATAGTGCATCCTATGAAAAAGATGATGTGATCCCCATCTATCAAAAATCCATCAAGAGACTATCATAAGGATATATGAGAACATCATGGCTCACAGTCAACACCCACAATCTATGCCACCATAACTCACCAGAGGAGTGGGGGAGTGAATGATATATATTGGAGATAAGCTTCTCCATCATTACCCAAGAATGTTATCTGCATCCCAGATAGGTGCTCTGTCGCCTCACTCAGTAGTTTAAAAATAGACCTCTTGTTGATCGCATCATCCACCATGTTCCCCTTCCCAAGACTACAGATTATCTCAATGTCATAGTCCAAGAGGAACTCAAGACATCGTCATTGTCTCAACTTTTAAAATATATATGGGAACCTATCCATGCACATGAAAGGATAATACTTTTAACTAATTGATGTTCCCATTGAACCTTTGTTAGTGGGTTCTCTTTCTTGATTACCACATGATTAAAGTGATGGTAATCCATAGAAAACTTTGTTCACCGGTTCTTACTAAGAACTTCCACTGCATGTCCCCCGCCTATGCACCCTAATTGTCATGATCCCCAAAATCCCTCCAATATATTGATGCTGATATCAGTGTCATCTTGAGGTGTTCAATGATACAGAATTCCCTTCCCCTAAGAGGAGGTAATCCTAGAAAAATATTTTGAGAGGATGTTCCCGCACTCTTTAAGTACCATTAGGAACTGAAAACACAAAACACATGTTGCCATGAGGGTAAGGATGGCCGACCCAAGAGATATCGGTTGCACCTTCCTATTCACAAGTTTATCCTAAACTAAATGGGTTTCCTTTTTTTCACAGACCATGGAAATCCCCATTCCAACGTTACAGAACACTACATACTATTTCCTAAAACAGTCAATATGAGAGTGAACTTTGGATTACCCTTCTATACTCAGACTAATGTCATAAGGCCTCAATGCTCCCACCATGTCTTTCCAACTGAAATTATCACCTGAAAGATCAGGACACATTTTCAGCATAAGTGTGATTATCATGTCTTTTCCTATAGGTATCTCCAAACAAACAGATCATGTCAATGGTTTAACTAAGATATCTAGGTCTTGAACATGATTCATGAATGGAATGAAGGATTAATGCCTATTTTTAATAATACAACAACTAGTAGTAGACATAGACCGTACCTCAAATCATTCATGGATCCCTTGGGTCATACTCATTGACCCCATGTACCTACTCCCTTCCCATATCCTGTAGCTCCATAAGACTGGTGGGGACCACATTAGGGTGCTTCTTGTAATATGTCAAAATTAATACCACCTCATGTTTTTCTCAAAGATCAAAACAAAAGTAGGAATTCACTGAGGAAGACTGATAGCTCTGATTTCCCTAAACACATCTCTCTTGAAGGTCTGTGCCATTATGCAATAGTCGTATCATATTCATCGAGTACCTGGAATGGTCGGTACGCATCAACGAATACTAAGCTACTGACATGTCATCTTTCCAAAGCTGTAGATGCTCATGGGATCACATACCGCTTAGCTTTTTTATGTCAAGAAACCCCTTATATGGCTAAGGATCTCAAGCTCTGTCCATGGAAAAGTCACATCATCATAAGATCAGTGTAATCTAAACACTATCCTCGCCCCATTGATCCATGTAAAAGGCTCACTACCAGGTCCACTATAGGATCTAATATTGTAATGGCTAGATTGTAACTCATTCACCACGTCAAGCCAATCCTTAGAAACATGTGAGTTGGGCTCACCTCAAATATTGAGGGGTATGTGTCGCAGAAACTTGTGTAAGACACTCTCCCGACACATGTTCTCTACCAGAACCGCCAACAGTTGATGCTGACCGTCAGGTCATGGTGGAAATGGTGGATAAGATGGTGGGTCCATCATTAGAACTGGTCCCTAAAAAATAGCCGCATCTCTAGGAGGGCTATCTTCAGGTCCTCATATCAGCATCCTAGCTTATCAACTGCAAGGAATAATCTTGAATGATTTTCAAGATGAACCATGGTCAAGTGGTTATACCTTGTGAGATTAATTTTATTAAAAAACACAATGAGACACTTATGCAAAAAATGATTTCATTTATTCAGTTGAAAAGAAGACTTAAAGGTCATGTTGTATGGATATGTTGGCTACCACACCAACATTGGACTCCATGAATGAGAATGTCAGACTCACAACTCTTAACATTGTTTTCCGAAAAAAAACATAGACTCTCATTCTTTGTGGTAGGATCGAACTACCACTCATACCACTTTTTTTGACCCGTCACTATAGGCACATGCTGTGAATACCCGATGACCACCTCCTGATGGACAGGGGAAAATGACTAGCACTGAAGGCATCAACCTGCAATTGGGAGGAATTTTCCTGAATACCTATACGCACACACATGCCTAACCATGTCCCACACACTGACCATAGATAAACCCCTTATAATAAAACAAGAAAAAGTAAAAATTATATCTAAAAGAAAGTGTGATAGAATAGAATCCCAACTAAAGGCCTGAAAATGGAAAAGTACAGAAATAAATCTCTGAGGTCCATCTGCAAAACACCCCACCTAGTTCTGAGAGTAGTGTAGCTATTGGAAGCCGTAGATGTATGTACATCCCGCCTAGTCCTATTGGGCCCCACCTAGCATAAAGACACCAAGTCCACCATCACAGTGTCTGTCGGTCCTGTCCCTATGATCCCCTTTGTCAGAACATCAACTGTCTGCACCATACACAACAGGTGAGGGGGAACCCCATGCTGGGTTGAGTAACAAAGTACTCAGTAGGGACCCAAAAACAAAAAAGGAATGACCTCCTAGAAATTCCTCAATGTAAAGCATGAAACACAAGGAAACTCTCACCAGTTATATTCAAGGGTAGTAACAATATCATCATCAGTCACATCATTGAACACCTCAGTTACTGGAGAACTTCTCCTCAAATGGGTATTGTTGGACTACCATGTCACAAAGAAGTGGTCCCCACTAACAATGGACTTCATAGGTACACCTCCCCATCATGTATTGTGGGCCTAAAAAAGTCACAAAAAATTTCTTCCCACTAGTCATGGCCATCTGAGGTATTCCTCCCCATCACATATCTAAGGCATGCAAAGTCACAGAGAAATACTTCCCACCATGGGCATGAAAATTCATAGATAATTACTTCCAATTGGGACATGGACGTGTCATCCAGAGTTGGAAGTCAAAATTCCAATGGTCTCAGTCAACCACATGGTTCCGTATGTAGGGTGATTGGGAGAACCCATCCTTACGACCTTCATCACATCTCAAATTCTTGTAAATTCATCATAGAGCATTCCAAATGGTCCACCTGGTTGGGAGTGTCTCAACGCCACAAATGGTTCATCAATCATATGCGCGTTTAGCAATATACGTGTGTTTTATTATCCAGAGGGTTGGTTGCGATGAGTCCTAGTATGACCCGGTCAGACGAACCTAACCAGCCCATCACGTGAGTCTGACATACCCTAGTTTAAGATCGACCAACTAAACCCAACGACCTGGTCTAGTCCAGCGTGACACGAAGGGCTCAGGTCCTGCCTGACGATGCAAGTCAGGATCCTTGGTGCAAGTTTGGACTGTTGGTGCAGGTTTGGCACATCGGTGCTAGTTCGGTCCATCTGTTCGGTTCCCACTAGTCGGTGCGGGTCTATCCCACTGGGCATGAGACCAACCCACTAGGCGCGAAACTAGCCTGATCCTCTGGGGGCTCGACCCAATAACCCGAGGCCCGATCGCATGAGAAGGTTAGGGTGCACCGTTTAACTGGGATGTGGCAGCCATGCTGCATCAATTCCCCTCTTCCCCACTAGATGTCGCATGGCCTCCAACTCCAGCAATGGTCGACAAACTGCGGCAAGTACGACAGAAATGGGTGGGAAGAATGCGGGCCACCCTCCTCCACATTGAAACTCACCTTGTGTTTCAGCGGCCTGATGGTCATGGTCTCCAGCCGTTGCGGCGCAATGCTCCACCCTACCGCTGGCATGGCCAGCGGCCCTCCTTCCTAATGAATGGCACCCGGCTGGCACCTGCCTCCACCAACACGGCAGAAGATCCTTCGGCGGACCACCAGACATGTAATGGTGGTCCTTCCATCATACCACCTACATCTATGGCCATTTGAGTTTCCCTTCCTCATGACGTAGGCCTTAAATCACCCATGCTACCATTTTGAGAATGCTTCCATAAATAACACACATGTGGAGGTGCTCGAGCCTTATTCGTGTTCACATGGGCCCTCCGCATTAGATGTTTATAATCAATGAGGGTGGCTCATGGATTTTTTGATTGACAATACAAGAATAATCTCAATAATGGATAAAAAATCACCAATAGTGTTACCCTTCAACATAAACACAAGTTGCGCGGGTCAAAATGATCATGCATTGATCCGCCTTCATCGTTTATAGAATAGAACGGGGAATAAAATCAAAATAATAAAAAAACCCCTACCTCGTTGACATTCGATACTGAAGCGTTTGTTCTTGAGGATTCAATATGTCGACGTCATCACATTCGGTTCCATTCTTCATTGAGCATTGACGTCTGTGAAGTCTTGTCGGCGTTCATCATTTCTTATCATTAGAGAGGAAATTTGACAAAAAAATCAGAGAACCCTCCATATTTTTATTCCCATAATCCACACATCAGATTATTTAAATAGAATAAAAAGTATTGCGATGATGCGCCCATTAATAATTCTCATTAAATTAGCCTCATTTAATCAACCACATTTAATTATACATTATTATAATATTGTCTCATTTTTAAATGAGATATTATTAACCATCCATTAATGATCATCACTGTTGCCTCGTTGCTACCTTGATGCATCACAGTTCTCCACAGAATGGTGAGAATGAAATAAAATAACTCTTTTAAAATATTTAATTATTTATCTAGAAAATATCCAAAAAAAACTTTTTTACTCGGACCTTTCTTGACAACGTTAAGTCATTTCATGGAGAATCATTGAATTTAGAATTCAACGGTGTCCTCAGATTTATGATCCAAGAACCTATTCAAAATATAATAAATCAACTTTGCTGCTTTAATGATTTTACATTAAAAGATGATTAAAAATTAACTTTCACCCTCCTCCCGCACTGGTCAAGGGTAGGCTCCGCCAAAGGGGTATTCTCCCTACAGATCTCAACTGTACACTCACATTTTCAATCCCAGTTATAGTTTTGGAGGTATATTGATTTTAAAGTAATATAATTTTAACTTAATTATTTTATTTACTTCCTAAAACTAACTTTCACTATTTTCCAGTGTCGGCCAATGATAGGATATGCATAAAGAAATCATACCCTCTCAAGTTCAGTGGTGGTTTCCGTTTTTTATCGGAGTCACAGTTATTGAGTAATAATATTTTGAAAAATAAAATAATTTTTATTTATTTATATTAGTTACGGTTGTGCCATTTTTGGTTTTTCTCATTGGGGGGCTGCGCCGACTAAACATATGTCGCGCTTAGTGTAAAAGAACCATCCCTTCCTCAATGGTTATCTTAGATTTCAGATTCAGGATACTGTTTTAGGGTTATTCCAATTTTTTAGGAATACTGCGCATGAGCACAATTTCAAGCATAACATTTTTTAATGGATCCTTTCGGGCACTTTGGGCCTGAGAATCACATATGGTCAAATTTCATGGTCTCTATATAATTCCAAAAAATAAAAAAACTACACCTAAATTTTGATACATTTGATATAATATATTCTTCAGATTAATAGAAATTTAACCGTGATTTATACCACTCATAAGGAGAAGCTGATCAATAATGATAATTGATTAAAAACATGATTCCATGAAAATAAATTGATTCGATTTAGTGGGGATTTTTCGTGGAAATATTTTTTCATAAATATCTCTCCTTCTCGATGTGAATGAAAATAGAGAAGTAATTCCTATTTCATAATCATAAAAATAATGATTCGATGGGAATTTATATAATGATATTTAAAATAAACCCTTGATAAATTTCTATCTTTTTTATGGATCCAATGTTGATGTTTGATAGATTCTTTGGTGTACTGTGAACCCTGCTGTGTAAAAATCTAGCTAGTCCAGACAACGAAAGATATGTGGAGAGATTGTGGAGAACAATGAAGGTTGAATTGGAGTTTATAGAGACATAGTTGTCACATAGGTCAAATGAAAATTAGATAGAATTGGATTTCAATTTAGGTAATAAATTTGATTACATCAATGGTGGAAGGAAAAAAACATCACGTGTGCAAAAAAAAGAAGGAAGAAGCATTCCATGAACTGCTTGCTTGGGAGTGGATTGTGTTAAATATTTCGAATTTATAGACATATAGCACAATACTATCGTGGTGAGGTGAGGGATCATAATATCAACACTAACAATAATGGGACAACATATCATGACCATCATGAAGTACAATGATTTACATGTTGATAACTTGGGCAGTTTTCCAATCAATGTCCAAATCAGGTGATAATGTAGTGAAACAACCATCAACCATAGCATTGTCTAAGAGAGAAAGGTCATGAATTATCAATCACGATATAGGATGTTGAGGATCTGAATATAGTGGCAGGTACACTATTTGTTCTATCAATGCTAGAATGTAATTTCTTTTATTTTGGCTCTATACATTCCTTTATTTCATCAATGTTTTGGAAATATTATTGAATGGATCCTTGAACTCCTAGATGTAGAGTAATAATTATGAAATCTAGGGGGACTATCTTAGTATCGACGATGTATAGAAAATATTGGATTTACTATGGAATGTAAAATAACATCAAATATATAGTAGAACATCACTTATGGGAATTTGAAACAATAATAAGGATGGATTGGCTCTCAATGTATTATGTTATGATAAAAAAGGTGCAAGGAAATATCAGTAGTATTGAATGGGAAACATATAGTTATTTTTAAAGGACATATATCCCAGTCATTGAATTTTATGTAAACATATACAATAACGTTTTTAATGTAGTTGATTGGTGAAGAGGGAGAAGAAGATTAATGTTTAAAGATAAATAATAACACCATAATCTGGGAATATATTGATCTATTTACTTTATTTTTTAGTAGACCTCCCCATGAAATATAGGTAGATTTCTCCATTGAAATCATTATTTTATCCATGATAATATAAATGTCCCACATATAATAGAAAATAGGGAGTTAGAGTAATTAATGAAAAAAATTCAATATCTTTTTGAGAATTGATTGTTCCAAACATGTGTGTCTACTTGGGTAGAACCTACGTAGCGACCCCCAAAAAATGGGGTGCTTAACGAGACATGATATACTTAACATTACATCTTTACAAATTAAATATCATGTCTCATTTACAACAGAAGATCGCGAGGCTCGGGATTCTGGTAAACCAGCTACTTTCGATTAACTTCATAGGTATCAACCATGCCTGAAAATTTTTAACAAAAACGTAGGGTGAGCAAAAATGCGCAATAAGGGATTTTAAAACATTTTTAGAAAATACATTCTCAAAGGAGTTATTTTTAAGAGAAAAAAACATTATCTTTTCTTAAAACATGAAATTCATCTTTCTTTGAAAACCACTTTCACAAAGAAGCACGTACTTGAGATGATCTTTAATGTAAACTTGATCAGAGTGCGCAATATAAGAAAAATAAACAATGCATAATGTTAAAACAAAATTTCTTTAATTCTAAAATAATTCTATGACTAAGTAGGGAAAACATGCATATCATGGTTCAAGAGTAAAATGTGTTTCATCTAACAGTTTACCATATGAAAAACAGTTCTCGTTACATAAAGTACATCTTCATGATCTTGGGTGCTTTCAACTAGGGGTTGTCCTGTTTGTTGAACAAACCCCTGGTTAACCTTTATCATTACATGCAGAGGGAATGTATAATCCTAGACTTTGTCAAGACTTTTAATCATGACCGTATAACATAATTAACAGGTCAAGGCTCACTGCCCACCATGTTTCCTTAGCACAAGTCAAGGCTAACTACCAAGACTGTCGCACATGTTCGTCTCATGAGACTCTTGCTTTACCCAATGCATTGGAGCGCTGTATAATTCCAGGCGCACCCGTCACATCATTCTTATTGTGCTATATAATTCCGGGTGCACCCGTCACATGTAAGTCCTATACATCCCTCACATATCTTGATATGGCCATACATTCATAGGACTTCATACATTCATAATTGAATCCCATTTTTTTCACATATGTGTTCATAACATGAAAACAGTTCTATCATGAAAAACATGATGACATGCATGCTAAAACATCGAGCAGATAACCAGTTATCTTAACATTTGAAAAAAAACATGGGTTTTCAAGAAAATAAACATAACACTTAACATTACATAACATCATAATACCCAATTAAAGAAGGGTTGTTCATAACTTACACTTATGATGATAAATGGATATCAAAAGTGTTTAGCATAGGCAGTTGAGGTTACAATGTGCATAGTCAAATCCATCTTGGGAAATCATATATATAATTTTGTAAACTCTTCCATTATCACTTTAAATAAATGTGAGTACCTACCTATTAATACATGAATGCATTTATAAAAAATTCAAGAAGTCCGTACTATCCATTCTAAGAAAAATTCTGATTATCCAAAGCAGTGACAAATGAAAATTCTCAGTTTCACGAAGGAATTTGAAGTCCAACTAACCCATAAACCTCGTCATTCTTTATAAAAATTGTAAACATGGTCACTAAGTTCATATTGAGGTATATACACATACATGTGTATATATACAACAACAATATACATCATTCACTTGCACAATTTTACCTATTCATCCATTTACTCAAAATATCCATTTTATAGAAGGAATGAAAAATCATGGGGTATAAACATTGAGAAAAGAATGAATATCATCTTAAAATATGTGTGTATGAAAGTGTATATATATATATATACTTATATATTTATATAAATGGAAACCGAAACATAATCAAACTTTGTAAAAAAAGAGTTTGACCCTTACATGTATTTCATACATTAAGAGCATCATTTCATAAACAAATTATCATCAATTGTAAATCATAAAAAAAATGAATTGGTTTGTTTCACATATACATATATAAGTATATATATATGTATTCATATTTATATATATACATACAATGTATATATATATAAACCGAATTGTAAAAAACACAACTTAAATCTGGTCTCCTACGTTTTTATTTCGAAACATAAGTGAGGTAGAGGGGTTTTCTCTATCATTCGTTTATGCATACACAGGGTGAGTATATTCATATGGGTATATATACATATAATCTTGTATATGTATATATATATACACCGGGGTTTAGATTTTAAAGGAAACCCGAGATTTCCCCTTACCTCCATTTGGTACTTCAAATAGGTCGAAGAAGGCAGCGGGTAGAAACATTGGTTTTACATATTTGTATACATATGTATATATATATATAGAATTTATATGTCAGCCCAAGGTTTTTATATAACCGAAGAAAACAGTGGGAGCTACACCCTTACCATGGCTTGGAGGGGAGGAAGAAGGTGCTGGCGACGTCGGATTGGCGGTTAGAGGTAAGGCAAGGACCCTCCCTCGGTGCAAGTTCTCCTCAACCGGTGCAGAACCACCCCTTGCGCGCGGTGCAACCCGGGTCTTAAAACCGGAGAGGACTTCGCGTGAGGGAGACGACAGGAAAACCAAGGCCGAGATCAGTACAAAACTGCGTGGAAAAGAGGGGCGTTGCTGGGTCTACATGGCGAAGAAAATAAAAGAGAGTGCAGCAGTGCTGCTAGTTCGGCGCGAGGAGAAGGAGCGCGACGTGGAGAAGGAGAAAACAAAAATGATGGCTGAGATTAAAAACGGCCCGATCGACGGCTGAGGTTGACGTGGATTTAAAAAAACAGTGGGCGGTTGTGATCGAAGGGGAACGATCTGGTGGCTGTGGTGCGATGCGGCGCAAAAGAAGGGAGAAACACGGGCTTCTCCCCCCCTACCCGCAATTCGTTTTTTTTAATTCTTTTTAATTTACTATTATACCTATTATAAACTTTATTATTATTTTATCCATCAATTCTTCGTAGCTTTTATTATTTTAACAAAGGTCAAGATTCATTTAATATGTTTATGCGTTAATTATTCTCTACCCATCTTATTTTACAATAACATTGTTTACACCATTAAACATTCAACACAAAACATTAAATAAACTACACCATTAAATGTGAATTAATGTGAATTTCAACATTACACCACAAAATTTGAAAATCAAAGAAACCGAAACATTGACATAATTTCAAAATATTAATTATAAAATTAAGATATAAACATTTGTATTATTATTACTTATATATAATTTAGAAAATAGGTATAAATCATTTAACATACAGTTTGTCACAACATAAATATATATACATGTACATCTACAAACCGAGAGTTTGCACATATATATTTGTAAAAGAAGTAAAACCTCACCAAATTCACTATAGTCAACCATTTTTATAAAAGAAAATAAATTAAACAAATAATTACTTGCTCAAGTTAAATGTATATATATATATAACAATAGTGGAAAACTTAGTGTCAAATACCATTGTTTTTTAAATTAAAACATTAAAATATAACAAGTTAGGAGAGAGACAACGACTACATTTTTATCCGTTGGTGTTTAACGGTCATATCGAGATGCTTATAAAAAGGGTCTGGTCTCGAGGTGTCCTTACTCAAAGTGAACGAAGGAGAAGAGGAAAGATGGTCCGTGTGATCCCCTTGGTGCTGAGCACGGTGGCGGTGGCTTCATCCATCCTCATGTTTCTTATGATGGACGCTCGAAACCCCTACCGCATTCTTGGGCTCATGGTGGTTTTAAGCAGTCTACCCATTATTGTAATTAGGTTCTTGGTTGGGATCTTTGGTTATTGATCTTTTGATCACGGGAAGTTGTAATCGTCAAGGTGTTTCTTAATAAAGGAGTATTTCATTCATGCTTGTTGCTACGGTTTTTCATTTATTTTCATTTTACTTTTATAGAAAGATGGTCCAATTAAAGGGAAACATATCATTATGCGAAACATGAATTCTCGGGGTCGTTACATTACTTCCCCCTATAAAGAATTGCGCCCTCACAATTCTATCATAAAAATAAAAACTGAAAACCCCATACGTACAACTCTACCGAAACAACGGATCAGGCTCGGTTAATGGGACACCAAAGTTGGCACACAGCTCTTCAGTTTCCCTAGTCCAGATGCACCTCAAACAGTGCTCCTTGAACTCCTGGTCGTGAGTACAACACACGGGCTTCCAATGGGAGGCTCGTGCAATGAAAAACTCGGAAACGTACGAGTAGATAAACTCCCTGATGAGTCTTCTGGCCACATCATGCTCGAGGTAGTAGAGAGGGATGATGCGGTTGAGGAGACTGAGGTTCAGGACTTGGAACATATAAGCTGCACTGAGCTGGCCATCCTCGGCGGCCACGAGGAAACACGCTCTGGCAGAAAAATTTTGTGCCAGAGTGAAGCACTGGAATAGGCCCTCAAAGTATCTTCCCCTTCGCCTGTAGCAGGGAAGTTGAGCAGCATCAATGAGGTGAAAGACGCGATCAATCTCTTGGCATAGCCGTAGAATATCTGGACCATTTTCTAGGTTGAGCAAACACTGGCAGGACCCTCGCCGATGGAGAAAGGACGGGTAATCCACCATGCATGCCTTGATCAAGATGACTTCTACTAGCTCATCGGGTAGGGATGAGAAGTTCATTTGTCCAGCCATCTGAAAACAAACATCGAGGGGAAACTCTAAACAACATAGATACGGTGAAGACATGAAAGGAAACAAGGAACATCCATTTATGAAAAAGATTACATGGAAAAGTCTGAGTTTACAAGACGTACGCCACAAAGAGTAGAAAAACATCCTAACTCTTCAAACCACACACAAGATGAAAATACATGACTAAACACATGGGAAAATTTATAACGCCTCCTGAGTTTAGTGTGAGGGGTGTGGAGTTGGGAAACGTCGGTGTGCAATTCTTGTCTAAGAGACACATGTGTGGACTCATTCTCCAATGCTCTGAAGTCCATTAACTGGCCCCAGAAGCCATAGTTCAGGACCTGGCACATATAAGCCACTCGGAGGTCTCCGGCAGCAGCAACTTCTTGAAAATGGTTATCTAGCATTGTGCCAAATTCCTCTCCAGTTGTAAACACTCGGAAGAGTCCTTCGTGATACCTTCCCCGACGTGCATACGAGGGAAACTGGGTCATCATCATTAGGAGATAGTCCATCCCCATTCCCCGGTGGAGAATAAGCACCCTAGATGAGTTTGACACATCGTCCAAGTGCTTACACGTCATGCGAATTTGGGCATAGTTCAGAATGTTCTCGCGACTGGCTAGAGATATAATGTTCTCCAGACCCTCAATGGGAAGTGACAAAAGTTCGGTAGGTACATCAGCCATCTGAAAGTTATAACATTTTTACTTAGTTAGTCTTAGCAATATTTTTATATCACCTGGTTTTCCAGAGTTTCCGGAACACATCCTCTGATACCAATTGTAGAGACCCCCAAAAAATGGGGTGCTTAATGAGACATGATATACTTAACTTTACATATTTACAAATTAAATATCATGTCTCATTTACAATAGAAGATCGCGAGGCTCGGGATTCTGGGAAACCGGCTGCTTTTGATTAACTTCATAGCTATCAACCATGCCTGAAAATTTTTAACAAAAACGTAGGGTGAGAAAAAATGCCCAGTAAGGGGTTTTAAAACATTTTTAGAAAATACATTCTCAAAGGAGTTCTTTTGAAGAGAACAAAACATTATCTTTTCTTAAAACATGAAATTCATATTTCTTTGAAAACCACTTGCACAAAGAAGCACGTACTTGAGATGATCTTTAATGTAAACATGATCAGAGTGCGCAATATAAGAAAAATAAACAATGCATAATGTTAAAACAAAATTTCATTAATTCTAAAAGAATTCTATGACTAAGCAGGGAAAACATGCATATCATGGTTCAAGAGTAAAATGTGGTTCATCTAACAGTTTACCATATGAAAAACAGTTCTCGTTACATAAAGTACATCTTCATGATCTTGGGAGCTTTCAACTAGGGGTTGTCCTGTTAGTTGAACAAACCCCTGGTTAACCTTTATCATTACATGCATAGGGAATGTATAATCTTGGACTTTGTCAAGACTTTTCATCATGACTGTATAACATACTTAACAGGTCAAGGCTCACTGCCCACCCTGTTTCCTTAGCAGAAGTCCAGGCTAACTGCCAAGACCGTTGCACATGTTCGTCTCATGAGACTCTTGCTTTACCCAATGCATTGGAGCGCTGTATAATTCTGGGCACACCCGTCACATCATTCTTGTTGCGCTATATAATTCCAGGCGCACCCGTCACATGTAAGTCCTATACATCCCTCACATATCTTGACATGGTCATACATTCATAGGACTTCATACATTCATAATTGAATCCCATTTTTTTCACATATGTGTTCATAACATGAAAAAAGTTCTATCATGAAAAACATGATGACATGCATGCTAAAACATCGAGCACATAACCAGTTATCTTAACATTTGAAAAAAAACTTGGGTTTTCAAGAAAATAAACATAACACTTAACATTACATAACATCATAATACCCAATTAAAGAAGGGTTGTACATAACTTACACTTATGATGATAAATGGTTATCAAAAGTGTTTAACATAGGCAGTTGAGGTTACAATGTGCATAATCAAATCCATCTTGGGAAATCATATATATAATTGTGTAAACTCTTCCATTATCACTTTAAATAAACGTGATTACCTACCTATTAATACATGAATTCATTTATAAAAAATTCAAGAAGTTCGTACATTCCATTCTAAGAAAAATCCTGATTATCCAAAGCAGTGATAAATGAAAATTCTCAGTTTCACGAATGAATTTGAAGTCCAACTAACCCATAAACCTGGTCATGCTTTATAAAAATTGTAAACATGGTCACTAAGTTCAAATTGAGGTATATACACATACGTGTGTGTATATACAACAATAATATACATCATTCAGTTTCACAATTTTACCTATTCATCCATTTACTCAAAATATCCGTTTTATAGAAGGAAAGATAAATCATGGGGTATAAACATTGAGAAAAGATTGAATATCATCTTAAAATATGTGTGTATGAATGTATATATATATATATACACTTATATATTTATATAAACGGAAACCGAAACTTAATCAAACTTTGTAAAAAAAAGAGTTTGACCCTTGCATGTATTTCATACATTAATAGCATCATTTCATAAACAAATTATCATCAATTGTAAATCATAAAAAAATGAATTGGTTTGTTTCACATATACATATATAAGTATATATATATGTATTCATATTTATATATATAAATACAGTGTGTATATATATAAACCGAATTGTAAAAAACACAACTTAAATCTGGTCTCCTGCGTTTTTATTTCGAAACATAAGTGAGGTAGAGGGGTTTTCTCTATCATTCGGGTATGCATACACAGGGTGAGTATATGCATATGGGTATATATACATATAATCTTGTATATGTATATATATATACACCGGGGTTTAGATTTTAAAGGAAAACCGAGATTTCCCCTTACCTCCATTTGGCACTCCAAATAGGTCGAAGAAGGCAGCGGGTCGAAACATGGGTTTTACATATTTGTATACATATGTACATATATATATATATAATGTATTTTTCAGCCCATGGTTTTTATATAACCGAAGAAAATAGTGGGAGCTACACCCTTACCTTGGCTTGGAGGGGAGGAAGAAGGTGCTGGCGACGTCGGATCGGCGGTTAGAGGTAAGTCAAGGACCCTCCCTCGGTGCAAGTTCTCCTAAACCGGTGCAGAACCACCCCTGCCCGCGGTGCAACCCGGGTCTTAAAACCGGAGAGGACTTCGCGTGAGGGAGACGAAGGGAAAACCAAGGCCGAGATCAATACAAAACTGCGAGGAAAAGAGGGGCGTTGCTGGGTCTACAAGGCGAAGAAAAGAAAAGAGAGTGCAACAGTGCTGCTGGTTCGGCGCGAGGAGAAGGAACGCGACGTGGAGAAGGAGAAAACAAAAATGACGGCTGAGATTAAAAACGGCCCGATCGAAGGCTGAGGTTGACATGGATTTAAAAAAATAGTGGATGGCTGTGATCGAAGGGGAACGATTCGGTGGCTGGGGTGCGATGCGGCGCAAAATAAGGGAGAAACACGGGCTTCTCCCCCTACCCGCGATTCGTTTTTTTGTTTTTTGTAATTATTTTTAATTTACTATTATACCTATTATAAACATTATTATTATTTTATCCATCAATTATTTGTAGCTTTTATTATTTTAACAAAGGTCAAGATTCGTTTAATATGTTTATGCGTTAATTATTCTCTACCCATATTATTTTAAATTAACATTGTTTACACCATTAAACATTCAATACAAAACATTAAATAAACTACACCATTAAATGTGCATTAATGTAAATTTCAACATTACACCACAAAATTTGAAAATCAAAGAAACCGAAACATCGACATAATTTCAAAATATTAATTATAAAAGCAAGATATAAACATTTGTTTTATTATTACTTATATATAATTTAGAAAATAGGTATAATTCATTTAACATAAAGTTTGTCACAACATAAATATATATACATGTACATATACAAACTTAGAGTTTGCACATATATATTTGTAAAAGATGTAAAACCTCACCAAATTCAGTATAGTCAACCATTTTTATAAAAGAAAATAAATTAAACAAATAATTACTTGCTCAAGTTAAATATATATATATACATAACAATAGTGGAAAACAAAGTGTCAAATACCATTGTTTTGCAAATTAAAACATTAAAATATAACAAGTTAGGAGATAGCCAACGACTACATTTTTATCTATTGGTGTTTAATGGTCATATCAGGATGCTTATAAAAAGGGTCTGGTCTCGAGGTGTCCTTACTCAAAGTGACCGAAGGAGAAGAGGAAAGATGGTTCCTGTGATCCCCTTGGTGCTGAGCACGGCGGCGGTGGCTTCATCCATCCTCATGTTTCTTATGATAGACGCTCGAAACCCCTACCGCATTCTCAGGCTCGTGGTGGTTTTAAGCAGTCTACCCATTATTGTAATTGGGTTCTTGGTTGGGATCTTTGGTTTGTGATATTTTGATCGCGGGAAGTTGTAATCGTCAAGGTGTTTCTTAATAAAGGAGTATTTCATTCATGCTTGTTGCTACAGTTTTTCATTTATTTTCATTTTCTTTTTATAGAAAGATGGTCCAGTTAAAGGGTAACATATCATTATGCGAAACATGAATTCTCGGGTCGTTACAACCTATTCTCGTTGAAATGAATGATGATTGAAAAATGTGTCTATGAATTAATTATAGAGATCATAATGATATCATAGTGTAGTAAATGTACCCACTCCCAATGATTGATCATTCATTTTATCACTTTATGATGCTCAATTATTCTTCAAGATTTAGCTCTGATGTGGGTATCATCAATTGATGGTGAATAATGAAGATATTCCAAAGACCACCTTCTAATCAAGATATGGGAATTATGAGTTTTATGATATGAACTATGGCTTTATTAATGCTCTAGTAATATTTATCTATATGATTAATAGTATCTTTATGAATTCCTCGATAAATTCATGCTAGTTTTTATTATTGATATATTGATATACAGAAAATTTGTGAGGAGTATAGGGATCTTCTAAGGGTTACATTGTGAACTCTGAGTATGGAGTTTCTATTTGGAAAACTCAGAAAATGTTAATTCTATTTAAAAAAAATTCATTATTGGGGAACATTATCATTATTGAATGAATCACAGCTGACCCTGTGAAGAGAATGGTTATAGAGGAGTGTCATCATCTGATAACTGTAATTCAGATTCATATCTATCTTCGATTATTAATATATTATAGGTGATTTGTGAAAAAACATTCCTAGAATTATTATCTATTAAACAGGTAAACTCCAAAAGGGGATAAATTCATCTATAAAAAGGACTGTGAATCATATTTTAAAAAACAAAATAAGTCATTGGTCAATGAACCTATATTAACTCAGCCCTCTATCATAGTATGATTCATAATTTAAAGCGATGCATCATTAAGAAGGGATTTGGTTAATCATATTGAAAAATGACAAGGTGATTTCTTATGAATCTAGATAGTTAAATCCTCATGAAATAATTATATGATACAAGTCCTTAAGTTAGGTACTATTATTATTTCCCTGAAAATACAGTGACACAATCTTTATGGGTTGAAATGTAATATATATACAGACCATTAATGTTTGAATTATACCTTCACAAAAAATGAGTATAACATGAGAAAGAAGAAATTGATTGATTATTTAAATACTATGACTGTTAAATTCATCATCTCCCCCGAATCGAAAAATATCATTGATGCATTTTGTATGAAATAAAAAATTGAACTAGAAATGATTTTGATTCATAGAGATCCCTTTATCAATGACCAAGTGAAATTGGATACGAGAATCATAAGGATAGAAATATAATCAACCATATCCCATATAATTTCCCAACCATCTGCACTAGATAAGGTCAATAATGATGAAAGGTAAGATTCCTTCTTACAAAAGTTAGTAGAGGATGTGATGAATGTGATGTTTATTGAGTTCGATATTTATTAATAATGTGTATTGAAATTTTATACAAGGCATTGTGTGCCATATATCATAGTGATAAAGAAGGATATGATGGAATGAGCCCTATATATAAATTTTGTATACATATCAGAAAAACTAATGTTTATAGGGACCATCATGATAATTATTTGTGGGATAATATAAAAAATTGGATTTTAGACTACATTGTATGATTCTTGGTGGGTCAGAAAATCAAGGTAGAGTGATAAATTTATAAATGGGTATTTTAAGAACTTCTCATACCAGCATGGATGTGAGACAATTTGACTATGGACATCATCACTTTTCTCCCATGAACATCGAATGTAAATAATTTGATACGGGTTTTAGTGGTATTCTCTCTAAGACTTCCAATTTCATTTATATTGATTACGATTTCACTCTTGGCCAATATTCCATGATTTACATAAAGGATGTGGTGAGGTTTCAGGGGATTATACATTCTATCATTTCATATCAGGATCGAAGGATAACATATCAATAATGGATATATCTTCAACATGAACTGAATACTGAATTGAATTTGAATATGGATTCTCACCCCCTTACTAATAGCCAATTTTAAAAGACTATTAAATCACACGAGGACATTATGAGAACATGATCAATGGAATTTATAGGAGGGTGAGATCCATGCCTCCTATTAGTTGGGTTAGAATAAAAAATATTTTTTCCACTCAGTTTTCCAAATGGTGCCATATTATGTTCTATATAAAAATATATTTAAATGTCCTCCATATTGTGAAGAAGTTAGAGAGAGAAAGCTACTTGGTCCTGATCCTGTGTAAGATATGATAGAAAAGGTTAATTCAATCCAATAATATATAAAGGATGATCAAAGTCAACATAATAGCTATACTAACAACCATTGAAGGGGATTGGAGGTCTATGTCTGTGAAAAAGGTTTTCTTTTATATATCATTATGGAAGAGACTGATATGACATGGTACGAAAGGTAATATTATCCCATGGTTTACTGGACCCTTTGAGATCCATGATCTCATAGAAACACTGTCCTATCAACTATAACATCAACCAAATCATGATCAGGATAATGAGGTATTCCATGTACCTCTCTTGAGGAATTTCATAACTGATCTCTTTTTTGTACTAAACCCATAGGTGGTATTACTATACCATGTTCTCTATTATGAGGAGAATTAGGTTGAGATCGTGGACCCCAATGAAAAATGTTTTATGCAATAAGTATACCCTTATTTTCAATTAGTTGTGAAATAACCATAAATATGATGAAGTGATATTGGAACTAAAGGAGACTAATAGACATAAGTACCATCACATTTTCTCAATTAATAGAATCAATAAAAATTTTGAGGATAACATTTCTTACAGGTGGGAAAATGTAATGTCCTATAATTCTTAAAAGATATTTTCCCCGATTAATTGATTGTTATATAATATCGAGTATTTTACACATTAAAATTATAGAGAAGAAAAAAATACCACATTCATCATGATCACATCACGATTTATCAATGAAACCAATAAAAAACAAACACAATACAATTGGGAAATAAATAAAAAATAGAATAGCTAGAATGGATAAATATGATTGACCCAAATATACTAAAATAAAAGGCCCCACTACTAATTATAGAGAAATGATACAAAATATTAGTAAACAAATAATCTTAATTATAAATTAAAATATAACCATAGGGATTTATTTTGGTGAATTTTAAAGAAAATAATGTAGTGTTAATTGTATGGTATAAATGGATATGTTCCAAATTAGATTCACCTGTTATATGACAGTTGGTCAAATATTATCCTAGGTAAATATGAACATTGGTCATTATGAATGTTGGAAACTATACCCTTGGTCGATAATTATACCATTATAACTATTGTTTATACGTAGAAATGAAGAAGGTTAATTGAAACATAAAAGAGGATCGATGTCCTCAATTATTAGTGTCATGTCATTTGGAGCCCATATTTTAGAAAATTGTAGTGAGGTGTAGCCACTAGGGTTATTCCATGACCATTCACATGAAGAGCATAAACAATTTAAGCTTTTAAAAAATAGCATATGGGAGAATTTTTTGTTAGTGAAGATTACCACTTGGTTGATGTTAGCTGAGCCAACCCACAAAACTATAACCATTGCACACCTCACCCATGTGGAATAAACATGAGTAATAAGAGGTTATGTTTCTAGGAACTATCTTTGTCAAGATTAATTTATATTTAATAAATAAAATGGTTATTCCCTGATTTCCTTTTTAAGAATAGTTTTTATTATCAAAATATATGTCTAATTGAGATGAATATTATATGTTTTTTAGATGTAAATGAAATATAATGGTATTTTTTTTCTAAATATTATTTAAAATTTTATAATTAACTCAAGAATTATGAATAATTATTTTAATCAAATAATCTTTCAAACACAGTCACCTAAATATAAATTATAAAATAATTTTAGAATAGACTAGGATTTTTTAGATTTGTTAGAGGATTGACCAGCCTTAAAAACTATTATTTTTAAATTAATATATATTTTTATAAAGAAAAGATAAAATTTTCATATTTGGAGAATTATTCTAGGAAAATATACATTATATTTCAAATTATTATTCCTAAATTAGATTATGGTGTATTTAAAATTATATTATTAAATAAATTATTTTTTATGAATCTTGAAGAATATCATTTTATATTTCTATATATGTTATGAATTCAGAACTATTTCATAATAATGTATTAATTAATTAATCAATATCCATGCCCTGAAATATGTTATTTTATTAGTATTAACAATAGAAATACATTTTAATCAATTTCTAAAATAATATGCAACATTCCAAAGTTTCAAAATAAATATTAAATTTTCGAAAACATTTCATTATTGAATTATTACTTTTCCATTAAAAATATGAATTAAAAATTTGGGTTCTATTTTAGTGGATTAAAATATCATAGAATGTTACTCAAATTTCAAAATCCATAAATGAGAATTATTGAAAGGCTAATGGTTTTACATTTTACACAACCTTGATTTCAAATAATAATATATTGAAATTATTAGGCAATTCTTCTACTTAATCTATAAATAACCACCCATTTCACCATACTATTTGACTCCTCATCCATCCTCCATGATGTTTTAGAGATTTTCCTCTCAATTATTCCCACAAGTTTTCAAAATTCCCTCATGATTCCGTCCTTATATTTTAGGAACAACTCTTCAAGGAAAGGGAAGTCTCCACTTCTCTTTCAATTCAAGATCCCTTTTTATAGGGTATATACTCTAATTCAAAATATAGAGTCTATATATCCAATTTCTATTATCCAATTACTATAATAATTGTATTTTATAATTTGGAGGCCTTATTTATACCTTATTATACCTTATTCTAAAAACATGTTTTATATTAATCGTGCTACCAACTTTACATATGATATTTTCCACTTTTACATGATAAAATATATTTTTTTTATTTTAAATCCCAAAACACTTTTATTTTCAATGGGTATTAAAATATATAAAAAAATTGATTTTTTATTTTTGGATTTACATATATTGAACCCACATTTTTCTTTTAATGGGTTCAAAATTACAGAATGATCATGTCCTTTAGTATTTCATGTATGTGAATATTTTTTTATAGGAAACCCATTCATTATTCACCACAAGTTTTAACGTTAATTATTTATTATGATATATACATCTCACATGAAATTATGTTATATGAAGGGTGTGCCCTAATATCTCCCCAATGTGTTGGGTGAGTAATTTAATCTTTACAGATGACATTTTTGGAAATAACATGGTTAAAACATTGGTAATTTTTTATTTATGACACCATGGTGATAAACCATAGTGATATTCTTATTAATGTATCATTTAAATGTTATAACCCCATTTTCCATGTTACGATTGAAGTTGTTATTATTTTTTTATTCATATTTTTCATGCCTTATTATTATTCCTCATGTTATTATAGATATTTCCAAAAATTAGATTCTCTTTATCTCTCTTTCGTATTCCTTTAATAGGCTACCTGAACACCCATTTGCATTGATGTATATTTTGAGGATATGAGAAACATCACAAGTAGTATAGGGTGAACCCATGATATTTTATTTCAAGTGTATTTAGAATAATTTTTTATGATATCATGTATTATGTACCTTATTTCCAAAACAAATAATAATTAAAAGATCATATATTTCTACAATTCAATGAATATTTATGTAATAAAAATGTGGGATGGAATACAAATATCCATTTTACTAAAAAATACATCAAATTTTCATTAATATTTCCATATTTATTATTTTATTTATTTTATTTTCAACTATCTTGATGTATTAAAAATGGGGTAGATGATTATTTATATGAAACTGTTATATTGTTTGTTTCAAATTTAATTTTATATTTGATAATTTTTAAAATATTATTGTTTTTTATTAATAAAAATGTGGAGACTATTGGGGGTTATTGTGACAAGTTGTGGTTTATTTTAAATATAACATATCATAATTTTACATTCTCACAAATGTTAATTATTTAATCAATTACATTACATAATGGGTTTGATAATATATTTATTATTTTTTTATGAATTTCTTATTTTTTATATATTAAAATATCATAAAAACTTTATTTTTAGAAAATTTATCAAGAGATATAATTTTTTTAATAATATTTATAGTTATTAATTTATTGATAAATTTTGTATTTAAAAACATATATAAAGGTTTGATTTAATGTTACGATGTTAGTTAAATTAAAAATTTACTCTTGATTAGAGAAAACTGATTGACTATAAAATCCTAAAAAATTTATCGTTGTATTTTTAGATTAGCTCATGTTTAGTGTTATTCATTCATCATTAATATTACGCAATGAGAAAACATTATGAAAAAATAGGATTATTGTTTAATCCAATGTGTATAATGTTTTACTTTCATGTTAGAAAAGAAATTATTTTATATTCATGTTACCATATGTTAGGTTCGATTGTTATTAAATGAGCTACATATTTCATGATTAAAATTATATAAAGGTTTGAGATTATTTTTTTAATTAATAAAAATGATTTTTTGGAAATTTTATTCAGTTTATTTTATTTATTTATTTATGAGAAGGATTTAAATATAATTGAAATGGGTTCATAAGAATAAGTTTATTCTTATAAGGAAGATTGGGCTTATTAACAAAATTATTATCATTGAAGACGAAATCATCTACAACATGTGAAATGATTTAATGAATTTTTTACGAAAATAATGGGAGTTGTTGAGTCAAATAAAATGGTTAAATAATGGAAATTATTATTTAACACAAAATCATGGATATAATGAATATAAATGATTAATAAGAAATTTATGCTATTTGACCAAAATATTATTCCTGTATAAAAACTATCATTGTATGTTCTAT
Organism: Viscum album; assembly: GCA_963277665.1. Taxonomy (NCBI): domain Eukaryota; kingdom Viridiplantae; phylum Streptophyta; class Magnoliopsida; order Santalales; family Viscaceae; genus Viscum; species Viscum album. The sequence continues at coordinate 493,008,413 of OY728153.1, forward strand.
TAATTATGTAATAGAAAATATTTTTTTCTGATAATTAATGGTTTATGATATAAGATAAATAAAAATAATATGGAAATTAAATATTTTCCATTTTTAATATTCTTTTCAGAAGATTAATCTAGAACTTTATACCCTATATAAAATTTCTACAACTATGGAATTTTATTTTATATTGAAGATATAATAATTTTGAATCATTGAAATTGATTATTTCATATTTGTATTATAAATCATACTTTTTTTTGAGTCTACACTTCATGTACTTTTTATGCTTGATAGGTCAGTGATAAGCCTTGTCAAAAGATCCTAGTTCAATGTTATTATATTTTTAATGAATTTATGGGTATCTACTATTACTCAACTACGAATACTCTTAGAAATACGATATTAAAAAATGTAGAAACCATCATTTTGTGTTCTTGTAGTGGAGAAGAAGATTGTATATGAATCTTTGTACATGAGTCCAATATTAAATAAATATAAATTTTCTCATTAAATTATATTTTAATAACTTTTATTAAAGAATATAGATTAGGTTTAAAGTTTCATATAATTATCTTATCAGCCATATATAAATAAATATTACATCACAAAGTGCAAAAATTAACATAGTATATATTTTCCCACTATATGATACTTTTATGTTGTTATTTCAAAATACGGGATGACCAAAAAAACCATAATAAAGGATACATAAAAATAATTAAAAATAATAATAAGTCATTAAATACCCATAAAAAATTTTTCACTTTTTTCTAATTCACATTAAACTGAATATAAATTTTCCCTTTCATAAGAATTAAAATTCTCTACCCAAATATTTTTATAAATTCATTTACAAAAAATATTTAAATAAAAATAAAATTCATTAAATTAAATATCCAATAATTAAAATATAAAGAAATATTTTAGATAAATTTATACGTTTCACAATTACGAATTATCACAAACCTACCCAAAAACTGATGCACAATATCTTACCTTGTGAAATCATAATATTTCCATAAAATACTATAGGAGGAATTCTTAAATTATATATGTTACTAGGTACCATTTTTTTATATTACTCAGGAATGTAATATTTTAAATGGAATAAACTACCCTATAAATTCATAAAAATTATGAGGAGAAACCATTAATTTAGCTAACTCGACCCCCAGATATTATTCATTCTCGAGAAATATCTGATACAATATCATTTAATCTCTATTATGATTAATTATCATTATAAAAAAATTCCCAATAACAATAATATAATCCTAACAGATGAAATATTTTATTTAAATCATCATAATAAAGACTATATTCCTTGTTGTTATTTGAAAATTATTTATTGAGATAAAAATATACATTTCATTTAAAACAATTTTTGAACATACTACCAACAAAGGTATGTAGGGATTTTCATTGAAGAAAATATTGAAAATATGTGATTTAATTGAGTCATCCAATAATAGATATGTTAATGTATAAAAATAGTAGATGACATAAACATTAAAATATACCATTCATTTTTCATTTTAGATGAAATGTTACTTATAATAAATGTAAAAACATTCCATTTGAATATATTTTGTTGAAATTCAAAAAATAAATAAAATTTATTTTAAATTAATTTCATGTCCTTATACATAAATCCTTGTGTTTTTATCGTTAATATTATTATGAATGAAATATATTTAGAAAAAAATAATTAATTCATTTAAAATGTGGTTTTTTGGGTAACAAGAATGATGCCTCATGTCTGACTCAACACATAAATTTTTTATCTTCATGAATAATAAAAATATTTTAATTATTAAATTTATTAACAACCTTATTAGTGATTATTATTCCATTAATTTTATTTATTACTATGTGATATTACGTTACATAATCAATTATAATCAGGATAGACATTTCAATGATATTAGACTCATATGTTCAAAATGAATTTGATAGGTTAAATATTGTAAATAATTTCATTATTAAATCATATAAAAATAATAATCAATATATAATAATTTTTATATTTTATTTATAAATTTAAAACCTATAATAATATATCGTTGTTAATAATGAATTATGTTACAATCATAAAGATGGTAGATCATACACACACCCGAGTAATGATTTTAATTTTCAAAAAGAATTTGGGAAAGATGTTTCGCATCATTTTATATTTATATTATTATTATTATTTCATAAATATCATATATACTCTTCCTTTAAATTTTTTATACCATCCATGTGTTTTTGTGGTGAAAAATGAATCACATCACTATGTGGAGGTGATAATCCACATGTACACAGGAAAAAAATTATCATATTTCAATGGATAGAAATATATGAAAATAAATAGTATATTATATATATTAAATGATAATAATTTCATGAATATCATATATATATATATAAATATAATAAATTAATCACTATAACCATAAATTAGAGGAGGTAATGGAAAATGAGTTACATCGGGTTTTGAGGATATAGTCCATGATACACATGATTTATGGTTTCATTTACTATTTTATGGAGGAGGAGAAGGGTATAGTTTTTGAAGTTAACAAAAAAATGATTATATAAATTTTATTTAATTTTATAATTTTTCACTGATAAATATGTTTTAATAGTGCTATAATAATAATAAAAAATTTGTCGTTAAGGGCTATTCATCATCTTCATAAAACCTCTTCAAGATCATATTATAGGATAATTCTATCATCCAAAACGGCCCTCTATGAAAAGGGGAGGGTTTTGAAGAAGTAATTTTGGATGAGACTAGATGACCCATATATTTATTAAATTTTGGATAGGAGAGGAAAGGGGTGTCTTCTAGTAAATGAGGGGTAGGGAACTCTTGAAATTATTTAATCTATAAAAATATATTAATACATTACTCCATACAAATATCTCGAAAATATAACATTAAAAAATATTATATGAGATAGAGGGAAAATATATCCATAAAATAGTATTTAAATATGTTTATAAATCATGTTAACCCCCATCACTTTTTTTTTCACCCTGAATAAATTTTTTTTAATCATAACAATGGTAACATATTTTCACTATTTTTGATAATAATTATGAAAAAACATAATACGAACAAAATAAAAAATATTAATTATATTAATTATGAAATGTTAATCCATATTATTGGATTCAATTCACATAATTAAAAGAATAAAATTTAAAATGAACCCCTCAAAACAAGAGCAAATCCAATTTTCTAGAATAAATTTCTTTTATATTATAAAATGTTTTCATACGAAAATGAATAATAAAATAATTTCCAATGTTTCTTATTAAATTTTTAATAATTTAAAGAAATTTATTTTAATTATTATGGGTTTTGTATGATTATAAGATGACCATTTGTAGAAAATAAATACTCATAAAATAGTAGATCTTTTATAAAAAATGAACTTATAAATATTCCAATTTAAAAATGTTCTTTAAATTGATGAACATAATATGATTAATTATTCTTTATAAATATAGTATTTGAATAATATTATGATTATAATTGAAAACCTCCACCATATTAGAAATGGTTTATAGTTGAAAATTGATCCATGATTTCTTTATGAGGATACAAATTATCTTAAGGGGTACTAGTACCAACCTAAATAAGATAAATATGTTATGAGAGGACAATAGTTATGAAGTGGTTTATAAAAATAACAATTAACACACACCATATATGATAATATCACATAATTTTACAGAACCAAATTAATATTCATGTCAAATGCTTCATATTTATTTATGATTTTAGGGTATTATTCAATGAATTTGATAAATGAATATAATGTAAAGCCCTTAGTCCATTTGTAATGGATTATTATTGAGGAATAAATCATATCTGAGGAATATATATATATAATTTTATATTAATGTATCAAATTCTTGAATTATAAAATTTATATTATAAATATATTATAAAATGTGTTATATATAAATATATATCATGATTTATGTGCATGTATATTTTACTTCACTTCAAAAAATATCCCACAATATCTATCATCTGATAAGTATATTATAAAAAATATGGATACACTTTATGTATCTAACTATATTAATTTAGATAGAAATTTTCATTAAACACACTTCCTTTTGAACAAAAAAAATTATAAAAAATCATTCTTATATAATTCCCAATATATGTGACACTATAGACCTTAGACACAGTTAAAGCATTATTATGTCTCAATTTCAATGATGTATGAAAAGAGTAACCTCTAAAAAAATATTAGTGACAATCATGCAACTGAGGGTCCAATTGTGATGTGTATAAAAACATATATATATTTAAAATAACATATATAATTCCATAACATTTAGGGTGTTGATTTGAACATACATTCATGTAATATATCTTCTATATTAGAGTAATTTTTTTGAGTTTTACTATATGATGAAAATTGTGAAAAATGGATGAAATATGGGATGTACACTATTGGAACATGGTTAGTGAAAACCGTGTGACCCAGCTCAACATACCATGTGCTCTCAGGAAGGGGTGATATTCGTGGCTAGTACATCATTTTGGAAACCATGAGCCCTATTAAGACTTATCATGCACTCGGAAAATAAAAGCTCCACAGTTTAGGTGCATGGGTATGATAAATAATGAGCCTCAGCACATGAAACATTTCCCATGAATTAATTTTTCCCCAAAATTTATTTAAAAATTTCCTAAACCACATAATTAATCCTAAGTTGACACCCATTGGACCCTAGGTGTCCTTTCGTGATTTTGAATCTCATTAGACGAATTCTAGGTCCTCTAATCTTGTGTTCTTTAAAATTCAACGCCTGGATCGAAGACCTCACCCTCTCTAAGTAAGTGAATCCAATCCCATTGTATTCCTACCCATCCTTCTATAATCTCCACTTCTTGTGGGGTTGGAAATCTCTTATTTTCACTATATAAAGATATATATTAGATAAATATAGATCTAGGATTTTAGATAAGTAAGTAGATCTAAGAGATTATGTTTTCTTGAATCGTGGTTTACGTTAATTTTTAAGTATGCGATCTACTTTGTAATGATTCTCAATTCTGGGGATTTTTGTTGGGAAATCATCTGTCAATGAATCAAGTTAGGTGGTTTAATTATGAAATCCCACATACGTGATTTGATTTCAAATATCCAAGGTATTTAGGTGCAAATTGTTTCAAAAATTGAAATCCCTAATTGGCATAATAAATTTCATGATGTATTTAATTATGATATTTGAGAAATTTTAAGATTTTGGGATTATTGAATAGGATAATTAATTGGTGAATTAATTCTGAGATTTGGATATTTTTGACTAGATAATTAATTGTCATAATTAATTATGATGGAAATACTATGGTTTAATCAAGAAATTAAATGTTGATTAATATTAATTAAAATGTGAGTTAATTATCTATGTAATTATTGTGATATTGGGATAATTATTCATTGATTTAATTTCAAAAATTATTATTTGGAATTAAAAATAATTTATTGTTGAATTACTTATTAGATATTGAAATTTAGAAATGGTTAATTTATTTCTGAATTGATTAATGGAATTGATATTGTTACATAAATGTTTAATTAATTAACAAACATGGATTATTTAATTTATGAAATAAGTAATGGACGTAGTGGTGGTTTTGGTGATAAAAATATTAATGTTGTCTAATAATGGTTTTGAAATGTGGTGTTATATATTATGATCTACAGCCATGTTATTGATATAAATGAATGGTTATGAAATGGGGCATTAGACATGATGGTCAACACTAAAAATAAAAATAGAAATACATGGTTTAGATTTTGGTTCTTGACATGGAGTAACACAATTATTGGTATTTTGGGTAGTTAAACATGGGGTTCTACAACAATTCTGATTTTGGGAATTAGAAATGGTGTTTTGTATCAATTGGGATTTTGGGTTTTAGACAATTAATTCCACACCAAAGATATAACTATCCGTATTATTGAGAATGGGGGTGCTAGACATGGAATTATACACCAATTTGGATTTTTTTTGTGTCGGACATGACATTTTGCACCAATGATAAATATAAATGAGTATGATTTTCTAGTTTTTGATACAGAATTATAAAGAAAATAAATCATATAAATTATTGTGATTTGGGGTGTTAAATATGGTGTTCTATACCAATGAATAAAATAAATGACCATGATTGGACACAATAGACATGGCGTTCTACAGAAATGATAATTATAAATAAATTTTCTAGTTAATATGTGACATGATTTAATCATAGGACTATGTTGTTAATAAATATTAATTGATAATGTGATAACTATTTAATTATCCATTGTATTAAATTCCTTATACAACTACATACACTTTTTATTGATTGGATTTTTAGACACCATTAGTGTTGACCCACTAAGATGTACTCACTAATAACTTAGGTTTCATAATTGGTAATGAAATATATCTCATGGATGGAGGAGATACTAATGGAAAGGACCCACTGTTAGATTGCTGATTCGGGATGGAGCATGGTTGAGGGAACCAAACGTGGTTCAATACCCACATGGGATTTGTTAGTGTCATTATTTTGATTATCATTTAATACACTTGACACATGTTTTGGAATGAAATGTTTTTATGTTCTTAGTTGGATATTGAATTACCTACATTTATTAATATTAGTTATTGATATTTTTAAAGTCATATATGCTTCTGTTATTGTTTATTTATACCAACTAGTGTATTACTATAAAAAATCTGGTATAGTATCAAGATGATTGAATTACTAGACAATCTTTGCTATTCGACATCCCCTAACATTTGTGGATGCCCGCTTGCGGTCATGTGAATGACTGGATTGAGGCACCGGTGCATGATATTTAGGCTAGAAAATTATAGAATTGTATTATATCCTAGTTTACATTACTTCTTATTTCATTTTATTTATTTGGAATGGTATACCAAAGTCATGGATGAGTCATAGAATGGTTAGGATCTCGTTATTGGGAGTAGCTACCCCATGTGTGATAGGGAAACTTATTGAAAAGGGTGAGATTTTTTGTAATTGTTTTTTATGTTAATGTTGAATATTATTTCACCTTGGGAGATGCAATTATAATGTGACATGAGTATTATTTTTGAGATTTTCTACGGTTGTCTAGTGGAACAGAATGGAAGCTTAGTTGAGTATAAATGTGTCATTTTAAGAAGTCAGTATTCTTTAGGGAACAATGATCTTTTTAAGCACGCACATGAAAATGAGTTTTGGGTAGGTTGTTGAACGTAAATCATTTTCTTGAAATATAAAATTGAATAGTAATTGGATACCAATATAGAATTTGAAGTCGTAAAATTATGAAATTATGGGAATAAATGGGTGTCTAATAGAGAAACTTGAACTATGAGAATATGATTACCATTTTGAACCAGGACCTCAGTCTAGGATGGTTAAGGGTAGTGATAGCGCTGTGACGTTGACCACATGGTGAGTCTTGGGGAAAAAAATTGCAGTTAATTGGTGGTATTATCCTCTAATTTAATTTTGATAAGGTTGTGTGATTATTCATAAGATGTGTGTTTGTAATTATAATTTTATGCCTCCATGAAAACACCTATTGAGAGGATGATATGAGGATATTGTTGGAGATTATTTATCAGTAGTGAATCCTAAGGCACCTATAGTGCCATGTGAGGATGTATGGGAGACGTTCCAATAGAACGTCTATTAATTCGTGCAATTCATAAGAAGAGTCTGATGTTGGGTTGAGAATAACATTTCTGACCTGAAAATGGAGTTTCAATTACAACACCCTCCTACTTTTACAATAGATAGGGGAAACAAGGGAGATTAATTTCGGATTGAGTCGACCACAAAAATAGTTTTCAATTTGGAGTCTATGAAATAGAAGAGGGTCAAGTTGGATGTTTATATGGTATGAGAATCATCTAAGCACTAATGGATTATTTAGACGTGAAGTAGACAGATTGAATGTATTCTATAGAAGAAATTTCGGGATATGTTCTTGGAGATCTTTTACCTATATAAGATGAGATAGGAGAGAGTAGCTAAATTTATGAGACTAGATTAGAGGATAAATTCTATGATAGACTATGTTGGGTGCTTCATAGACTTGTAGTGCTTTGTTCATGTGCTAGCGTCAAATGAGTCTACATCAAAAAATGATTTCAGGATTTATGTAAGGGTGAATCAATGTCCCATTTGTTTATCATTTAGACGAAGAAGATTTTTAAATTTTTAACTAAGGATTTCATCTTAGAGGTAAACCTGAAAGATGCTTCCAGTGGTAGACAAGTTGATTCTTTTGGATAATTTGGAGTTACATCATTCAATATTAGGAAGCATCGTTTTGAGAACATTGGAAGGAGTAGTGTGAATCATAGTGGATAGTTAGGAGGATTAATTTCTATGGATCATACCCATTTTATTTCCCACCAGTGTGGTAGGATGGGACACTTTAATAAACATTTTCGCCTACCAAAAATGGATTTATATGACTATGGAATGCTGGGACAACAAAATAGATTCTCCAGGAACCAAAGATAATTATTTTGTGATGGAGGACCCTAGAAGAAACAAGGTAGATAAAGGGGATAATCTCTACCATATTAGTGTGGTAGCTATAGTACTATTGATTAAGGAGGTAGAGGTAGTGGAAGCCCTTCTTCTGGGAAAGAGCACCCATATTAGAAGACTGGTGAAACTCAAGGGAGTCACACGACATCACATTGTATAGGGGTAGTATAAGGCCCCATCCATAAACATTATATAATCTTGAGTTAAATCATGAATTAATATTGAGTATCATTTCACATTTAGAGTTTTAGAGAAATATTCCCTAACTGTAAGTTAACAACTCAAATTTTTAAAAATTATACACCTCTACTCACTATTAATTTTTTCTAAAATGAAACTCCTTAAAATAAGACTTTATTTCCTTTTATTAAAAAAATATTCTTAAAATTCATCTTGGCATCAACCTTTATATTACTCATCCTTACACCATGTAATTTTTTTAAAAATTTGGGAAGAGAAAAACAATCTCAGTAAGGAAAATCATATATGGAAAGAAAATGATCATCCATTAATACATATAATCCCATGACATCATACCTTTCACCCATATAACATAAGCTCGTTAATATAGCACATGCATAACTAAGATCCATCAAAAAAATTATTAATAATCATAAATATTAAAGGATTTTGTGTAATTCTTATCATACTTACGTTGTAGCTTTCACAGCTACAAAGGGTAAAATCATCATGGTGACATTTCAAATAATGTCACAGTGTATTTCCTAAATCTATTAGGAGATATCTTTTTGTTTATCTCTATATCCCTACCCAATTCTTTGTAGAGATATCACAGGCTCACTTTCCCATGGTATATAATGTAATAACCCATATAAATAAGTAATTCCCATGAACCATAACATAATAATAATAGATAAGACCAGAATAATAAAAAATAACATTATCACATTAAAATCACAAGATATCATTTCAAGAAATAAGAATAATGAATCCCATAAAAAACCATTTTCAATTAAAAAAATATTTGAAACGGTTATATGGTATTTAGTTTTCTTTATATAACCATTATAGCTTGTTAAAGAAGACCAATTTCAAAAAATGGCCATTAACATGGAATGGTCATTCTCACTACATACGTTAATAATCATTACTTTTTTCATTTAGTAAAATGCTTCGTAAACAAAGATTCCTTTAAAAAACCATTGTATTAAATTAATATTTAATGTGGGTTTATTACAAAATATATAAAATAGGATGGTGTATAATTTCAAAATATGCCTAAATGAAAGGAGATTGAGACGAAGTCCCTTACATGCATCTGAATTGTCACATTCAATGATTATATTATAAAATAAAAAACTTTGGTTAATTTATAATTTTTGGAGAACCATTTACAAGTTTATTATTTCTTTTTATCACTTATTACCATGTTATAAAATCTACATTATTATTTATTTTCATATATATCATTTTGTCGACATTCTCTACTTATATAGAAAATGAAAAAATTATGAAGTAAATTTTCCATGTGGTCATAAGAACATCATCTCTAGAATTGTATTCATTGAATATTAATCATATTTATGCATGAATAATAACTTCTAAATCAAACCATTAATTATGGTTATGAAAAATGAAAAATGTTACAATCATGTAGACGATAGCCCATACATACACAAGTGTAACATTTTACATTTTTCATTGATACTTATTGAAATAAGATAATTATTATTTTTTATTTACAGAATGATCCTAAAATTATTATATTAGTAATAATTGTTTATATATATATATATATTATACATGTTATGTATTGAATAAAAAATATTATCATCACTACTTAGATGTGATCGTTCACACAAATTCACGAATGACGTTATAATTTTTATGTGCAGGGCAATTAAGAACAAAATGAAATATAATTCTTCTAAAATGATAAATATTTTATGAATATAATATATAATCATTTATACAATCAATATAAATGGTCTTGATAGATGGTATGGAAAAAACAAACTATATCGGTTCAAGAGGCGATAGTCCTCCATACACATGAAGAAAATGTACATTTCCCATTTGATGAAATTGGAGAGGAATTTGGGTGTTGATATTAACAAAATAATATATCAATATATATCATGGGACCCCAGCTTTAAAAATTATATAATATTGAGTTAAATCATGTATTCGAATTTAGGATCTTTTCATGATAATAGTTTTAAAAAAGTTTACCATAACTATTACATAAAAACTAAAATATTACAAAGTAGACACTTCTACTCACTATCTATATTTTCAAAAAAATATTATACTCTTTAAAAAATGATTTGTTTTACATGATAAAAATATTTTTATCGTTCATCTTGACATCCACCATTCTCATTTCCATCCTTACACCATGTAATGTTTTTTTAAATGTGTTGTGAGAACAAAAATATCAGTAAGTGAAATAATATAAGAAAATAAAATGTTAGTCCATTAATACATATAATCGCATGAAATAATACTTTTCACCAACAAAACATAATATATTTAACAAACAACATGATGTCATAAGATGCATGAAGAAATTATTAGAAATCATAAATCATAAAAGAATATTGTGTAACCCATATCATAATTACATTATAGCTTTAATAGCTACATAAATAGTAACCATCAGGGTTATATTTAGAAAAACCATAACAATATATTCCCTAAATCTCTTATGAATGTTTTTTGTTTACCTCTTTCTGATTACCCAATGCATTGGAGATCAATCATGGGATCACCCACCCTTAGTTTCTTATGGAACCATCTCTATAAATAATTAATTCCTAAGGACTATATCATAATCAAAACACAAAAAACAAGTATAATGTAAAAAATATCATTTCCACATTATAACCATAAGATATCATTTCAAGAAATAGACAAAATGAATCTCTTCTAAAAACCATTTTTAGTAAATAAATACATAAAAATGAAATTTTTTATTTATTTTTTAGCTAAAAATATTATGGATTTTAGAGGAATCGAAATATCAAATAATGGCCATGACATCAGAAAGGTCCTTTTCAGCTCGTACGTTGAAAAAAAATAATTTTTTATTCAGAAAAATTATTATTAAAAAAGAAGTTCCTTCAGGAACATTGAATGAAATTAAAATTAAATGGGGTTTATTATATATTTTATAACATAATGTGGTTTATAACATCAAAATATGCCTCAATGATGGGAGATTGAGACAAAGTCTTTTACCTTGAGTCTAACTCGTCACATACAATCTTTATATTCTTGAATAATAAAAATAGGATAAGTAATACTTGATTAAAAAATCAATTTTATTTTTCCTTTTTTATCACATTTTATAATGTTATAAAACATACATATTTATTTATTTTTATATCAGACGTTTTTTTATATTAGACAGTTGAGTCGAAAATGAACTTGTTAGGGAGCAAATTGTCTATGCGGTCATAAGTCGGTCATCTCTAGAATAGTATTCATGAAAAAATATTATTTTTATAAAGTAATCATTATTTTTACAACAAACCTTTAATTATGGTTATTTTAAATGAACAATTTTATTATCATAGAGACGGTAGGTCATTCATACACTGGAGTAACATTTTACATTTTTCATTGAACATTATGGAAATATAGTAATTTTTATTTTATATTAATAAAGAGATCATAATAATATTAACATAATAAGAATTATTTTAATATACTTATATATATTATACAAGTGATTTTAGAATGAAAAAGATTCACATAGCATCACGAAGGTGATAGTTTTCATGTACGGGCGAATGATGTTATCTATTTTATGTGCATGGAATGTAAGAACTTAATAGAAATATAATTATTTTAAAATGATAAATTTATCATTAATATAATATATGAAAATTTATTCCATCATTATAACCATTCATGATATAAGATAATGAAAAAGAATTATATCAGTTCGCAAGGTGGTAGTACGATGCACACACAGATGAAATGTTTATTTTTATTTAATGATATTAAAGACGGATTTACAAGATGATATTAAACGAATAACATATCATTATATATAGGATAATGGATATATTATTTAATATTTTATGAGTAATATTCTTATGATGTGGAAGAGAAATAAAATTTGTTCACTAAATAAAAGATATGTATTCATAGGTTAATAACCTTTCAATAAAACCTTAACACATGCAAGAGGGTTGTTTTTCCTAATGTAATACCTCATGAAAGTGGGGAGGGATTATAGATAGGTGTTTGGGTAGATCATGGATGAACCAAATAGTTTTTGATTTGTGATAATTACATAAGTGTGGGTACCATTTTCTAGGGTTGGGGAGTGACACCCTTGGAAACTCTTAAACGATTATTTTATTATAAATTAATTATTTAATCCAAATGACTCAAACATGAGATATGTATAATATAAGGTAATTATTGTTTGAAATTCTCTCACCCAAAAATTTTTATACTTGAATTGGTTTTATTTTATTCCTTATCTTTTTGGATTACCATTGATTATTATCATTTAATTTTAATTGTTGTAAGAACATTTTAATTATTATGATGCTATAAATTTTAATTATATGCAGTCAATTTTCCATAATTGGTCACATAATTAACATTGTGAACATATCATAGTATCTTTTTAATTTTAAATTTTTTTTATGTTTAAATAATTTTATAAATTATAATATTATTAAAATATCAACTATATCAATTTTAAACTATTCATTTCAATAAATATCAATAAAATTCAAGGAGAGATATATATTCAAAAAAAAACTATTTCATCGACTTATAACATCACATAACCACCTATAAAATTTTTATATTGCATAAATTATGTGAAATGATTACTATTTTTGTATTTATCTAATCATTTGTTTTATTTTTTAAAACATGAATTTATTTTTTCATCATTATTGTGTCATAAATATATTTAATTATTTATTTATTAAACTTTTTAATTAAATTATCTTGAGGTAGAAAATATTTTTATCTTTCTAAATACTATTTATTTTCCTATAAATCCCCTTTATATATCTATATGAAAATACCTAAATCTTTTAAAAACAAAAGTGTAACAAAAATGACTAGTCATTCAATATAATATTATAAATGTATTTAAGTAGTCCAAGTGGATCAAAAGAGCCTAAAAATTTACCCATGGATTCTCACTGTCTGTATACAGTCATCTAATCAAATTGTGATTTTTTTGAATAGTTTTATATTATTATTATATTATATTTACCTTTAATTACCTGATTTACCCTTTACCATGGTAAATAAAATAATTACAAATGTTACAGTTCATAATGTACAAATAATAAATTGGACCTATTTACATAATTTGTACCCAATGATTCCAAATGTGGATTCCATTTTTCTAAATACCAAACAAAGATGTTTGAGAAATTAATTTAATATTAATCTTCTTTGTCAATATGAAAAAACAATTTTTTTAAAAGTAAAATCTATAAAAAAATTAACATGTTTTTTCAGAAAATCTCAATGTGAAATTTATTCCAGTAAAAAAAATTGCATGAAATGATTAATTTTTTTTATTTTAAAACCAATAAAAAATATAGTCTAATTATATAAATAAATTATATAAAGAGGATTCTTTTAATTAAAATGAAGTATTTTTCACTATTTATTAAAAAAATGAATATTATCAAAAAAATACAAAAAATATAACCAAAGTAAAATTTTATGACCTGATTCTAAAAAATAATTTTACATTGACTAATATAACTTATAAAATATTCAAAAAAACATTTAAAATGGCTTCTCTATAAAAAGGCGGTAAAACTACCTTTTAATAATATTAGATTGTTTTATGCTTAAAATTGGACTTCTTCCAATTATTATTTTCTAAAATTTATTAGAATAAAATAAAAAAAATTAATAAAAATATGTCAACGTAATATAGGTATTTTGATTCACTCCCTAAAATAAAATGTCTAGGGGTTAACTAACATTTAAAAAAATGATATTACTAACGTATTATTTTTCGGCATATCTCAGTCTTCATTGCAACATAATATTTCCAAGAAAAAAATTATTTTGTGTCAGGTATGATATAAAGAAAAATTATCCATTATAAAATAAAATATATTTCGAATTCATAAAATAAATATATAAGAAACTTTCTTGTTATATAACTACCGGGGATATTACAGACATGGAAGTGGCATGCAGTGCAGCCTAGACATTTAGAATGCTAGAATGGGCCATTGATAGTGAGATATACTATTATAGTATAATTTACATTATAGATGCCCTTATTTGAAACTTCTACCTCTTATTCCATTATATCTACAAAAATTATTAATGGTTTGATCCTAGATGTACAGTTTGTTAGCGGGGTAATGACTATTGATACATTATTGTGAGTATGGTCTAGAGACATTAGCATGCCCATGGTTTGTTATCATAATGTTAGGGGGTATCATTTCCTATGCGATATATATATATATATATATATATCCTTCACATTTCAGGCTTTGAACTAATTATGTTAATGGTCTGGCTAGTCGCATACTAATCACATATATATTATTACCTAAGGATAGTGACTTTTATATCTACAAACGGAAACCAAAATAATAACCCTGGGTAGTGGGATATCTAGGTAGGACTAGTAGGTCAACTAATCCATGACTAGGATAGCTCGTAGCACATGTTTTTATTTTATTACTGGAGGATGGTTTCGTAAAGTATCATGTATTTTTAGCAGTTGTGTATCAGTTTCCGGATATTTTTCCAAATATTTCTAGGGGTTTCTACCTGAGAGTGATGTGGAATTCGTAGCCAAGCTAAGGCATATGGCTTAAACAATATTTATTCCACCATAAATTATGGCACTAATAAATCTTTAAGAACTCAAGAATCAACTAGATTAATTGGAGGATATGGGGTTTATCTATTCGATTACGTCACTTTGCGGATCACTGTTTTTGTTCATATTGAAAGATGAAAGGATGTTTCACTTGTGTGTCAATTACTATATGGTGAAAAATGAATGTATTGAATCAATATCCTCTACTATATATCAAAAACCTTTCTTACTTGTTAAAAGAAGAAATCATGTTATCGATGATTGACTTGAGATTAGGGTATCATCAGTTGAGAGGTTATGAATTCTGATATACATTTGAATACTTTCAGAAGCAGGTATGGGATATATGAGTTTGTCGAAATTCTGCATGGGATGAAGAATGAACCTATAGTATTTGTGGCCTTAATGAAACAAATCATCCATCCATACAAAGATCATTTTCTTGAGGTGTTCATGGACGAAATATTGGTGTACTCCAAGACACATGATGATGACTTCCCACATATTGACATCGTCCTGAGTACACTATCTGATAATTTTCTATACTCCATTATATATATTTATTAGTTCTTGATAGACTATGTAATGTTCTTAGGGATCATAATTTCAGATGAACATGTGTTAGTGTAACTAGTGAAGTTTTAGGTATTTGTATCATTGGAGCACCCTAAGAACATGTTTAATATCCTAAGATTTCTGGGGTTTACAAGATAATATATGATGTTTCCAAGGAATTTTCTTATTTGTTAGTGCTTCATTTAGGCATTACAATGAATTGAGTAATGTTTTAATGGATGAGTTCTTCTTGGAATTAAATCAAGGAGTTGAAGAATAATTTTACTTCGTCACCAATCTAGATCAAACATGAGCCATGTGTGGAGTAGACATTATCTTATGACTATTATGGGACTGGACTATGAGTTGTGTTGATGCAAGGAGATTGAGTTGTTGCACATGGGAATCGGTAGTTAATACCCCATGAATAGAAATGCCCTATGTAAGACCTCAAACTAGAAGTAGTGGTTTATTCTCTCACGTGTGGTGACACTATCTATTGGGTGAGACGTTTATGTTGTATACCGATCAAAAGTACATAAGGTATATCTTATCACAATAGGGATTCAATCTTAGTAAGTGGAGATGGAATTAGTATATGGAGTCAAAAAGGAGGTTTTTTTGTTGTATCCTCGATTAGGATAACACGTACATAGATGGTTTTGGAATCTAGTGCTGAGTAGAAGATGATAGATTTTATGGTTAATATGGGTGTAGAGGCTCAAAAGAGTAAGGAGTAGACGAATCTTGTATCAGTTTCCATGGAGTCTGACATTTGAACTGACTCTGATATAGGGAGTATGAGGATACATAATTTTTTACCTTAAGGTAAATCCTTGAATGTGGGGAGTCACCTTACGATTGAAACATAGATAACGATGAGATAATCAATTTCAAAAATCAGTTTGTTGTACCTACAAGCACACGAGAGAAAGTCATAAGGGAATTTCATGCCTCAATGTGGGTGGAAAATCCATCTATGAAAAAATTATATAGTGACCTATAATGATAGTTTTTGAGGCTGGGAATAAAGAATGAGATAGAAGGATTCATGACATGATGCTACGACTACTAGAAAGTAAAGGTAGTGCATCAATGACCTGGAGGTTTTATCCAATTGTTAAATAATTGAGAGTAGAAGTGGGCTGAAATACATTTCATATTGTGGTGGGTATTTTGGAGACTCCAAGACGAATGCCACTATTTGGTATTTTTAGGATTTTCTGTAGAAACTATCACATTTATTGTCTATACGAGAAATATTCTCAGTGGAGTAGTTATGAGATTTGTATATTCAACAGATATTCTGTCTTCATGGGGTAGAAAAGAATATTATTTGTGATGGTGATTAGTATGTCACATTATTCCTCTGGATATCTTTGAAACGATTCAATGTACACAAGTTTTACTATGTATGGTTTTCTACTCATAGATACGTGGGCAGTCAGAACATACCATACTTGTTCCTTAACATGTGCTATAGGTTTGTGTTCATGACTTCTGTATATCATGGCAGAAAGAACATTGATTTAGTGTATATTTTATATTAAAATAGTTATCAGGACACTGTACATATGGAACCATATGAAGCTATTTATGGTAGTCTATTCAGATTAAGATTATTCTAGAAAGTTGTATGTGAGTCAATGTTATTGGTACCGGGTCTGATGTAGGTGACATAGAAATATCTAAATTTGATATAGAATTGTATGATTATAGAAAATAATAGGTAGAAGTATTATTTTTATAGATATAGAAAACCCCTATAGTTTAAAAAGGGTGATCATGTATTACTTCGTGTGTCACGATGGTTGGGTCACCATAGGATATATAGATAGGGCATGATAGCACACAAGTTTGTGGGACTGTTTGGGAGTGTGAAGAGAATCAGTTTGGTGGCATACCAATTGAATCTTCCATAGATTTACATTGTTATCCATGATGTTTTCCCAGTTTTATAACTATGGATGTATCACACTGACCCTTCTGATGTATTTTATGTGGATGATAATTATCTTAGGTTATACATGTCCTTTGAGGAGCATCTGATAAATGTGTTAAGTCACAGTGAGAATGTGTTTCTTGAAAATATTGTTCCAATCGTTCTCATATATGGGAAATATGGGCTTGTATAGTAGGAAACATGGGAAATGGAAGAAGATATGCGGGACCAAAACAATTATAAAATTGACTATAAATTGCCTTTATGTACTCTTTTTTTCTATTTGAGTAATTGTAAATTTTCCTTTACTATGGGATGGTTGTGTGTGAAAAATGAGGTAAATGGAAGAATGATGGGTTGTTCATGGTTGGTGAAAAGTTAAATAAAATTGTGTGCCACATCCAAGCTAACCTTGTGAACCTAGGTATAAGGGATTTTCTTGTCTGCACATGGTTTTGGAAACCATGTTTCCTTTTAGCAATAACCATACACTAATAAAACAATAGGGAAATGGTTTAGGTGCATGATGGGGAGAAACCATGTGACTGAGCCTAGGAAACTGTGTGCATTAATTAATTTATCTTGGAAATTTATTTAATATATTCATAATACCCTTAATTATCTTTATGTCAAAATCCATTAAATACAGAGATGCATTTCTCAATTTTTGAGATTTTTGGATGATTTCCATGCCCTCACAACCTCCATTTTTCATGATTTAAATCCCATATCAAATAAATTCCCCTCTCGCAGTACATGGATCCAATCCCATTTTCCCACTCATCCTCTTATGATATCCATTTCTTAGGGTGGATGAAATATTCTATTTTGGAATGATCTAGATATAGATTTGATAAATCTGTATCTAGGTTTTTGAATCTATATATACATCTAATAGTTTGTTACGTGTTAAATATTTTTTTTCGTGTAAAATATCTAGGTCCATTCTTTGTCGTTATTTAGACCAATTTTGGGGATTTTTATTAGGCAATTATACATCAATGAATCGAGTTAGGTGGTATAATTTTCAAATCCCAAATGAATTATTTCATTTTTAATATAAATTTTTTAGAGTTTATATATATTTTTAGAAATTTAAATCCCTAGTTATATTAATTTATGTTGTAAATTAATTAATTGTGGTATTGATGAAATTGTGTGATTTTGGTAATTTGAGGTTTTTCAAGACGATAATTAATTGGATAATTATTTATAAGATATTTGGATTTTTGAATCGTAAATTAATCTTAATAATTAGTTATTATATAATTGGGGTGGTCTAATTGTGTAATTAAATGTGAAGTAAAGATAATTAATTTGTGAATTAATAATTAATGTAATTATTTTGAAATTTCGATTATTAATCAATGGGTAGATTATCAAATTGTAAAATTTGAATTAATAAAAATTATTAGTTGAATTATTTATTGAGTTTTAAAATTATGAAATGGTTTATTGATTTCTGAAATGATTAATAGAATTTATAATTTAAATTAATTACTTAATTAATTAAAATACATGGATTAATTAATTTATCAATTAAATAATCAATGTAATTGTCGTAAATTGTGCTAAAATGATAAAATTTATTTAATTGTTATTGTAAAATGGGGTGTTAGAACTGACAATCTACACCCATGATAATGATATAAAACAATGGATGTGAAATGAGGATTTAGACATGAGGATATATTCCCATAATAATAACATAAAAAATTGATGAAATTTTGGGTTCTAGACATGGTGTTCTACACCAATTTTGATTTTTGGGAGTTTGACATGGAGTTCTACACCGAATTGGTGTTTGAGTTTTAGACATGTAATTCTTCACCAATTAGGATTTTGGGTGCTATACATCGAATTCTACATCGATCATAGATCTATTAGTATTGTTTACAATTAAAGTGTTTGACAAAGAATTCTACACCAATTTGTATTTTGGGTATTGGACATGGAATTCTATAGAAAATGGAATTTTTGGGTGTAATACATGGTCTTCATCACTGATTGGGATTTTGGGTTGTTAGACAAGTAATTTTACACCAATGATAAATATAAATAACCAAGATTTTGGAGTGTTAGTCATGGTGTTCTACCCTAAGGAAAATTATAAATGATTTTTATTTTGAGGAGTTGGACATATAATTATTCACAAATGAATAATATAAATTACAAGGACTTAGGGTGATATACATGGAATTCTACACCAATTATATTAATAATTTTATTTTGAAGTGAATATGTGACATGATTCCATACCAGGTCAACGTGGATAATAATGAACAGTTTATAATATGATAAATGATTAATTATGAATTTTAATTATATCTTAATATTTCTACATACTCATTTTACTGATTGGATTTTTTTAGTCACAATTGGTGGTGACCTACTTAGTTGTAATAACATCCTACCCATTCTACATGATATGTACCTGAATAGATTTTATAGATGCAGTATAGGTTAAGGGAATGAGACCATTACTATATGGTTTAGTCTGGATAGATCATGGTTGAGGGAACCAGACATCAGTGACACCTTCTTGGGAGATAATAGTTTCTTTATTTTCAGATTCATTTCTGACACTGGACACATATATTGGAATGTATGTTTTCATGTTCTTAGTTGGATATGGTATTCCCTACATTGATTATTATGATTCATTAGCATTGTAATTCTTATACATGCTTTCTCAATTGTGTAATCAATAACTCTAGTGTTTTACTCAAATAAAATAAGGTATAGTCTCCCCATTATTGATTTATCATACTCTCTTGGGTAGTGATAATCCTATTGTATATCAAGATAGACACTTAAGGTCATGTGATCGTTCAACTTGGGGCACCGGTTCATGGATCCCAGACCAGGATGTTACAACTTGTCTACCAGAAAATATATATTATAAGTTATATTTATAAATATATAATCCATTCATCCATGAAAATGTGTGACCACTAGACATTGAACACATCAATATATTTTAACTAAACCATATTTTGTATATTTTTACAAAGAGAATGACCATGATGATGAATACATAATATATTAGTGGTCTAATGGATGAGTACGTCACATGCATCTCATCCATGTAGTTCTAAACAAAAATTTTGTTTCAACTATGAATATACATGAATTTACTCAATATAAATCAATAATAGGATATATATCTTTTATTATCATACAAGTGAAAAAATCAATATTAGATACAGTAGAACAAATAACATGTTCAAAATGATGTCCACCCTCCCTAAATTTATTAATAATTATAAATTGGCTTGTGTTTGAAGGATATCAATGTATGATGGTTCTCATGATATGTATATGAAAAATATTAGGTTTTAAGGATTGATAAATAGAATACCCCCAAATTATATCTGTGAAAATATAACATTCAATGAGATATAATTTCATAGATAAACCCAAGAAATAATTCTTTATTTGTTAACTCAAGAATATATTCTTTCTATCTCATATAAGACCCTTTATAATGGATACATGAATATATTCAATCTAATTCATATGATAAAAATCCATAATACCCCATATTGATCATCGATTAGGGATTAATCAAAGATGGAAATTAAAGGGGATATTTATCATTTCACCATTTTTTGTAAGGTAATTTCATCACACACAAATTAATGATAAAAAGTGATTACCATAATTATAAATACATTATAATGTTTCAACCATTAATTAAAAATATCTTTATATCAAGATATTATACATGACATATATTATGTATCTATAGAAATTGTTTTTCATCATTATATCTATTTGTAATTCATGTCGTATCCCTATGAGGCAATCTAAAAAAATAATCACACTAACAACATAGGGAGAAAAAATTTAAATAGATAACTTATTATAATAATTTGAATACATTATATTCATATTCATTTTTTTTACTCATTGACCATATAGTAACATTCATTAACTCCATAACATTAAATGTTATAAACTTATTGTCTATTCTCTAAATAGAACTACTTCGAATCACATCAACATTATCCATTAATCCATTTACATCATACATTTTTCTTAAAATATATTTTAAATATTGCAACTATTTATATTATAACTTTAACAACACATCCTAATCCCTTTACATGATAAATATTTATGCAAACAACTATGTTAAGTATGGTAACCTTTTGTATTCATCATTACCACCATACCCTTAAATCAATCAACATGACAAGTCATACACTTTTTTTGCTGGTTGGTATAAACCATTAATGAATAGTGATGTTAATTTGTTATGATATCTATATGAAACTATTTTAATTTTGATTACCATGTCATATCATAATATTCTATAGGATATTAAGTGACGAATTTCAATAATCCTAGAATAGAATTATCCTTTATCTCAATTTTATTTTCACTTATCATTACATCCAAATGTAACTATTTATATTTTTCATTACTACCACATAAATTAACAATTTTTGACAGAAATTATGTACTCACATAAAATAAATCTAGTACATTATTCTATTTGTTAGAATTGAATGTCTCTATGTTAAAACATACTCAAACAATAATCCTATATACTCTATTCTAATAGAAATACCTTTCCATCACACAAGGAAATCGAGTTTTTCATCAATGAAATAACATTTATTACCTATTAGTATGAATATTAAAAAAATAACTATTTTCTATATCATATATGGTTGTTTATTTTACTTGTACATATTCAAATTTAATTATGTATTTTTAAAAATATACCACCAACGGATGTCAGAATACATTTCAACATATTTTAATAAATATTTAGAAAAAAGTTATTTTACTACATAAATAATTTTATCCATATCATATCATATTGTAATTTTATATAAATTTCTAATTCACAATCCATGATAATTTATTTAATTATCTCAAAAATTAAAAAAACTCATTTTTATTGAAATTATTCTCTTACTAGATTAGTGAAATAAGATTAATATACATATTTTTTACATAGATTCATTTGATATTGATAAAATATTATAAATTTAAAACATAAATGTAGTAATTGTTTACTACATCTTTTGAATATAATATACATGATCAATTTTTCATTTTATTTTTATTTCCTTCATATTTATAACACTTTATAAAATATACATTTGTAATAACATGACCCTAAAAATTAATGAATTATTATCTATAATTTTCATACAAGAAATATAAATTCAATGGACTTCCCAATCCCTTTCCAATATTATAGATAATCCCATCTTATGGAATCATTTATTATTATTGATTACTCTATAATATTTTAAATAACCTCAACCAGAATATTGAGGAAACATTATTGGTAATTTTTAACTATATCCCTTATAGAATTTCACTTTTACTTGTAAAATCTATATAGTTCCATAACATATACATCATATTAAAAGTAAATATATAATCAACACATTGAGAATTACGCGTAATAATTTATTAAATTCATCCATATTTCCAAAAAATTTCCACAGTGGACAATAGCATAAATTATTTAACCAAAATAAA
Source organism: Viscum album (assembly GCA_963277665.1). Lineage (NCBI taxonomy): Eukaryota > Viridiplantae > Streptophyta > Magnoliopsida > Santalales > Viscaceae > Viscum > Viscum album. The sequence goes on from OY728153.1 coordinate 493,031,786, forward strand.
TTTTATAATAATTATTATGTCTCTTCAAACATATACAATCATCATACCAAATCAAATTGAACAAATAAGATAATAATATCTTAGGTCAATTTTCATCTATTTCTATATAAACAATAAATAAGTCATTTCATACATCTATAAGGATCTATATTTTCTTGTCAAACTTATTTAACGTTTTATTACAAAGGAAAGAGGTTTTAAACACCTACAAAACTTCTCATACTGATGAATTTTTCATAATATACTCCTTTTATGAGTTTTTTACAATAATATTCATATCTTTATGTTTAATATTTATTATATTTTTATGATGATATTGAATTTATATATAACATATATTTATAGAAGATAAAAATTGTGTATTATATTCATTCATCAAGAAATATTAATAAAAATCCTACCATTAAATCTGATGACCCCATACAACAGATATATTTAGTAATCTATGATCCATATATCCGAAAGAAAAAATTTTGTTTTATCATTCATCTCACTATTCAATTATTTAAGTAGGAAATCATCCCAATCAAAAATATTATAAAAATTGGATAATTGTTTGATAAATATTTATCTATGTCCACCATAAGGAATCTGTCACATCTTTTATAATTATAACATATCTATTAGGGTATACCATCTATGTAACATAATTAAAATTCCAAAATAAATCTTACCAAACACAATATTGGGGAACATGAATTCAGTATAAAACTAACTTTGAAGATAATTGAGAGGAATAATTCAATTTATTATCCTTATAAATATAATCTAGGGGAATCCAACATTGGTAAAAGATACCCTTGAAGGATGATCAAGGATTCAGAAAGCGTTTCTCTGAAAGGAATCCCAAGCATAGTATTTTAGGGGTTTATATTTTTAATGTCTCTATCATTTCATATAAATAATTGTAATATAAAATTCATAACTCTAAAAAAGTACATAATAATTATATTCTCATTTATAATTAAATTTTTATATGCGTGTCTCTATCAATTTTTATGAATATTTATTCAAAAAACCAAATTAATGTTCTGATTTCACATTAATTTGTTACTCTCTATATAACACATAATCCTATATTAGTCACCCAAAAATTTAAGTCGTGTATATTCACACATATCCAAATACATCATATGTATATGTTACATAAATTCTTAATATAATTTAATAGAGTTATGTGAGATTAAAAAACTCCACATGAGTAATCTCAAAGTGATAGATAGCCAGCCACGTTTACATTCTTAGTTAAGAAAAGACTCTATAAATGAAGGTGGTCCAACCACATTTTCCACCACATGAAGAGAACATAATCAAGGTTTAATTCAATTCATGATCACAAAAACACATAATTTGATTGGACGATCACAATTAATTATTCTCAATACCATAACTAAGTTAGAAAACCAAGGTCAATGAAGATACAATATAAATTTTATTATATCAAACCTACAAATAATATTAAGGGTTATATCCTGGAATAATGTTATCATAAAAATTGGGAATAAATAATAATTATGTATAATAAAAATTTCAAAAAATATGAATATAATGTTGATTTAATTGATAAATAAAAAAGAATAATTACTTTCCAAAATAAGATTCTTGTTTGAACGAATAATAAATTACTTCTAATTATAAGAAAATTATAATTTCGATATAACGCAATGATTATATAATTATTTCATATGAACCCATTTATATTGTATATTAAAGGGAATTTATATTATATTTAATGAATTATAATTATTTTTTAATTCAATATTTTATATAATAAAAATATCATATATATTGTAAATTATAAACACTTGATAAAATTCCTATTATGATTTATAAATAAATATTATAACATTATATCATATAGAATTCTATTTAAATTTTGTAGAGATATTTTAAAATATTAACATAAAATATATTTGAAAAAAATTTCAAATTTTTATTATTTAAATTATTATAAATGACATATAAATTAAAAAATTAATTTATCTATTCAACATAATCAAAAAAATACAAATACAAACTTTAAAACATTTTATAGAAATTTTATATAGAATGAGAATCATTTTAAATTTTAAAAACAATTCATAAAAAGTATTCTGTATACCCATTTGTAGGAACCAATTCTTCACATTGGTATCCACCCCTTAAACTTATGAAGGGTTTTAGAAATCCTTCTCTTATTGGTAAGTTACTTTTTACCTGTATAAAAGATGATTTAACAAACTCTATAAGTGTAAAATTCATATTACCCTTATGTGAATGATTCACGTAATTTTATGTACAAATTTTGATTAAAAAAAATATAGGTAATAAATAGATTAACTTTACAAAGCCCACTTATGGAAATTTATTTCATTTACACAACTCCATGATGTAACAGTACTCCCAATAATTCATATATTGTGTAAAGGTAAAAAATAGAGACATTGATGAACCAACTCTAATATTGTTTTGATAGTTTTAAAATCCCGAATTAACCTTATAAATACCCCTTGTGTCGGGAAACTACCTTTACACAATGAATTTTTTTAAAGGTATCAATGAGATTGCCCTTATGGATACCTTCTACATAATTCTATCATATAAGGGTATCACATAAGGGTACCACATTTAGGTAATTAATATATTTCATTATGTATAACTACCATGTGTGGGTACTACATTTTAATAACCCATTTTTGTAAGGTTAATATGAAGGATACCATTACATATACCATTTATATAAGGGTACTACCTTAACACAGTCGACACAAATAAAGGAAATACCATATTTACCCATATGAAACTCATGTATGGGCCTATAATTTTTCTCTTGTTTAATGAAAAAATTATTACTTATTTTTAATTGCAATCATTTGATTCATAAATATATAAATCATGATAATACACCTCGGATACCATTGATAGGATTCATATGATCATATAACAACTATTTAAAGTGGAAGAAAAATAAAAAAAATTGAGATCAATATTCAAGAATTTTACATATAAATAATAGTGTAAAATAATGTAGTTTGGAGTCACAAAAAATAATATATTCATCTTCCTTCAAACGAGAATGTTTTAAGAAGACTATGTTCGGTAGTGAACAAAATAACCATACCTATGAGGGAGTGTACCACACAATGTGGTATACAAAACAAAACATATGTGTTTCTAATTATTGTGGTATTATTAAAAAAACATTGAATTCAATACAAATTTTTCTTATCTATAAATAATAAATTATAATTAATTAATAAATCATTCATGATAAATATATAATCTTAATATCATATTCATTCATTGGGTTCATGTATTAAAAAAACTGAAATATATATAAAATATCATAAATTATATAAATATATATCTCTCAATCATCATATTCATGTATACTTGAATTAAACTCATGTACATTTTATTTTATATCTGATACATTAAAACAAAATATATATTTTTAAATTGTTGAAATTAAAATACATGTTTTTTTAAAAAAATATGTATTTTTCACTCTTCATTTGATAAATATTAATTTTAGGATGTTTCTCAAAAATTTACTAAAATATAATTTGATCATGGTAATATTAATAATGAATTACATTACGTAAAATTAAAATTCCATATCTTTTAATATAATATTTTAAAAACCCATACAATACATTAAAAAATGTTACATGAAGTCCACTATTTCTTTTTTGATTAAAAAATTGAAAATTATTCTTATAGTGAATAAAAAATATAAACATAATTCACGAATATTAAAAAATAAAAAAATTGATTTACTAATGACATTAATTGGTCTGTTACATTATTCCCACTATTTAAAATTATATAGTGATAATTTTATCTAGATCTCAAAAATAAAGTGTTTAACATTTTCAAATACATTTATTGAAATCCAGAATTCTACAAGTGTAAATAAAACATCATTTTTTAGAAAAGGGAAAGTGAAATATTATGGTCATTCGGAATAAAACATAACTAGATTTCCTAGAAGGATAATAATATCATAAAGTCAGTGCATTTAATTGAACTGGTGTGTTATTCTTGATATAATTTTGTACCTTTTTAGATTAAGAGAGTCCGTAAATTCATAAGAAATGACCATAAATATATAAAATTATCATTTGAATATTAATTTTATATATTTGATTGATTGTTTTTCATTTTTTCTCGAGACTAAGATAAAATAAAAAAACATAATTTCTTTTTATTTCATAAGAACAATTTCATCATTAGTTTCTACTTCAATAAATTTCCACTTCTATCACAACATGTGTTCCGTGAAAAAAAATATTCATAATAAAATGATAATTTCAAAAGAACTAAAAAAAATCTAATAGATCACAAGAACCAAAAAAGGATAAAAATTTGTTCTTTATTTCATTATGAAATATCTAAAACCAAAATTGCTTTAACAATATAATAAATTCATCCACACGAAGATGGCATTATACATAAATATCCAAGAACATAATAATAGTAGAAAAATTTCTTAAAAAATAATTTCATAAATGTAAAACATTATAAAATCATAATAATATAACATATTATTATTAAAACCCAAATATTAGAATGATTTGATATCATATTATTCAATGGTTAACATAACATTAATATCTAATGAAAAAATCAAAAAAATAATATACACCAAAACAATAAAAAATAATATGAAATAGTAATCTCAAATATAATAATACCAAATGATCAAATTAACTCATTTTACACATTAATAAACACAAAAGATCCCTATTTCATTATTATCTTTATTTGAAATACCAAAAATTCTGATTCATCAAATCCAATCATATGATTTATAGAACAAAAATTACTATACTTTAGAAATATATTTTATAATAATATGAAAATATTTAATCTAAAATAACATAACTTACACAAAATTTTGTATAATACATAAATACCAATATTCATTATCAATTAAATTATTTAAAAAATTAACTTCATACTAACAATTACATCGCATAGGATTGCGGTATGCATTTAATTATTGCAATCCATTAGTTGTGGGTTCAATATCTATAGCCTTGATTGATGCGATGAGTTATCACCAATCCTATGGGTTTTAATTTTTTCAAAACTATATTTATATATTTATCATATAAATAAAAAATAATATGTTATATTAAAATTATTAATTATCCTCAATCCTATGAATATCCCAAAAAATAAGATAATGATCCTTCAAAAATATTGATCATCAAATAACTTGCTAACCTATATGGTTTTCAACAAAACATATTTTCCCCATCAAAATTAAATAATCATAATTTATTATTATTACCTTAATATAATTAACATATTAACCAAATTATTTAGATAACATTAAATAATATGCCCTTAAATGTATGTCCTTATTAATTATGAAATTTTCATTACACCACTTTTCAAAGGTATCGATTCCATCTAAAAAAATTTTCAAAATTTTTAAAACACAGTCAACAAACAAATAATAAAATTATATTTTACAATTTTTTTAAAATTTAAAATATGATATAGTATAATTAAAAACAATAACTACATCAATGTTATAAGAATTGATACAGATAAGCACATTCATTATTCAACATTCACTTTAAAACATTAACCATGATTTGTTTCCATATTTATTAAACTACATTCTTTGAAATAAAATATATAAATTACATATATTTGAGTCATCAATATCAATAGAATATTATACCTATAACTAAAAATAAGAATATAATTCAATCCTTAAATCCAGATATCATGATTTTATTGATATTACCCTTATCATTCGTTATGATACCCAACTTCCAGAAAATATTTAGTCAAGTCCATTGTGGTATATTCCATTTCAATAGAGATAGAAGAGTGGTGATATTGAAATAGATGAAAAATTGTTCCATAGAAAATAATAATTTTAGTGAAATGAAAATTAGATAGATTAGAGTGATATTTTATATCAAGTGATTATAATTGACATTTATTTGTCAACATCATTTGAACATGATTTTTTAATAACATTGGTAATAAATATATCTTAAAGGAATAGGAATGTTGTTCCAAATATATTTCCTTCCATCATGTTAAAATATCCTTCATCAATTGAAATTACATTATATAAATTTGAATAAAATTATTATATATTAAAAACAAAACAATAAATAATGAAAAATGTAATACACTATAGATTTTATGGTACATTAATCCTTCAAGACTTTTATATCATAGTAGATTTATATTATTTTAAACCCCTAAATTAAAATAAATATCCTTATAATAATAAAACAAATTTCCAAACCATAAATTGATTGTTTTTATATATGAGTTTTTTCATTTTATTAAATAACATTGTACACTTTAATGTTTTCTAAACCCATCCCCAGATATAAACTATAAGGACTTGAACATAAACTATTAAAAATTCATATCTATAGAAAAGAATAAATGATTTATATTCCTATTGATATTTTAGGTCTTGATATTTATATAATTTTATCATTACCCATACAAAAATAAATATTACATCACAATTTGGACACATCCAATAAGTATTCATTTTTCTTATAAAACCATTGTTTTAATACATTCAGTGTCTTTTCGATTACATATCATAACATTATTCATCATTTCATTATCCTTGTTTTTAATAATACATAAAACAAAATGGAAATCATATGACAAAGTATATTAGAACAAAAACCTACGTATGTCAAAAATAAAAAAAAGAAACTCCTTAGTCCATGAATACTCAACATAAAGATTTTCATGATAATAAACATTGAGTAGAAAATACATATTTTCATAAAAATTTATCAAACATATATAATTAATTCTCTCTGTAAAACATTCATTATAAATATTAATGGAAATATAAAACTAAAAAAATTTAATTTCAATCTTGATAAACTCATGAAATAAATTTTCAAAAAATTTATACATTTCTCTCTTAAGATGTAGCGTATAATTAAATTTGAAGATACTATAATTATTTTTCATTGGGAAATAAATTAATTTACATTAAAACCTATAGAATGTATTCATATACCATTTATGGAACATGGGACATAGTGCTTATTATCACACTAATGTCCAATATTATAAATATAATGATATGTATAGTAAATTTTAGTGATATTATAGGACAACCTTTAACTAGTGAACTATATCCCTTTATCCAAAGAATTAGATAGCTATAATTAGATCACCAATTATATAAGTTGTATCATACTGACCCATAATTAAAAAAAATATCAATAATATTACAATAATAATTACACTTGAAATCCTTAATTTGTATCATCATACAAATATTGATATTCATTTTATCCATAAGAAAAACATTTCTTTATATTGAACTATCTATTCCATATAAAAACATTTTTAAAAATATACATAATAAAGGGAAGGAGGATTTTTCTTTTAAGAATTAATAGAAGAATATACATGAAAAAAATAATAAAATTGTTGTTATGGCAGTGAAAAAAAGTTGTTTATATTTTATAAAATAAAATTTTGCGTCACTTTTCCATTTTTTTAAAATATTTCAGATAAGTTATATAAAATGTTTCTTATAAATATCCATTAATTTAAAGTCAAAAGAGATATAAAATTACATTTATAATTATTTTATGTTCATATAATAAATCTATTAATTAATTTTCATAATATGTATATAAAATAATATGATATTGAATATAAATCATTTAATAATTTAATACTTGGTTTTTATGTTATAGAAACCCCTACATTTTATCGAACTTATCACATACATTCTATATCTTCCAGAATAAAAAACGTATGTTAATTATTTATATTATCAATTATATTTTCTTTTAAATAATTATTTTTATTTATCACTGTGATATATACAATAACATAAACAATTAACATTATAATGTACGTCTTGATTATAACTGGATCATGTGTCCATACTGACTTTGGTAGGTTTACAATTCCCAAAGTGGTAATTGGTAAATCATATATAGTATAACTACCCGAAAAAATTAAAATTTTTATGCATAAATTTTATTATTTAAACAATCCATGAAATTAAATTATTAATTATTAATTATGTTATAAATGTGGAGATGGTATGCCATACTTACACATGAGTAATGTTTTCTTTTTTCAAAAGGTCATGTGGGAAATATTATGATTGAAATTTTATCATTATATAATTATTATAATATTATACATATAATATTAAAACATAAAATTTAATTATATAAAAATTCCAGTGGTGTGGTGATGAAAAACAAACCATGTCACTTCGTGGAGGTGTTAATTCAAATAGAAAAATGAAGAAAATTATCAATTTTTCAATTGAAAATAATGCTAGAAAATAAATTAAATTTTATCATAATAAAATAATATTAATTTCATCATTATCATACTAAAATAGATTAAATCAATATATATAACCATTCATGGGAGATTGTAATGGGAAAAAATTAAATTGGCTCACAAGCCAGTAGTCTTCCAAATGAAAAATGATGGTTTCATTTTATATTTTATGAAATATGATATTTTTATAAGTTATTTCAATAAATAAATAAAATTTAATGGTTATTTTTAAATTTATTTCATTATTTATCTATGGTTTAATCTTTTTTTTAGGTAGAAAAATTAAGAAATGAATATTCTAAGAAAAAACTATACCGCTTTTTCGGACAACATCTTTAGATTTGTAACAAATTATTTTATATGTTATTTTTATTATCAAATAAGGGAATATATATACTTCAGGGGGATTTTATAGGGTAATTTGTTGTGTTATTTTCCAAACTATATGGATCGTGAAGTACATAGGGGAGAGGAGAGGATTGGCCTTTTATATTATAGGGAGAGAAATCACATGTAATTTCTTAAAACGAATGGTTCAAAATTGGAAATACATTGAATATTAGGTGGTATAGAGCATATATATTTGGAAAAATAGTATTTGGATAAGTTTTTAGTTCATTTTATACTTTATCTCTTAGGTTTATCACCCCCGGTAAATCCGTTCTGACTATACATTTTGGTAATAATTTTGTAATATTATTACTATTCACTATCACAAAAAATAATGTTCCAATTATTTCATAATTTTAAATAAATTTATATTATATATTTAATCCATTTAATAATATTCATTTCATAAGAAATTATATATTTAATTTGAAATTAAATGTCCATAACACAATGAAAAGTGATTCTCTAGAAAAATTTTCATTTAGTCTTCAAAATATTTTTATACCAAAATTAAGAAACATTTATTATACTTTTGATAATTAGGTTGTTCATAATGATAAAATATATAATATTACCCTTAATAAAAATTTAATATTATCAATTCATGAAATGAAAAGCTATAATTCAACATATATTAGAATTTCTCACTACACATTTTTAAAATAAAATTGGTTTGAAAATTATATAAAATTCATCTCATGAATATTTTTGTCAGGATGATTTCAAAAATGTAGTTCATTTTATTATTTAAAAATTATAAAATTTTGAAAATAATACTTGAAATAAAACCATATAATATATATTAAAAAATTGGTCTGAAGAAAACTATTTTATTATTCATTTTAAAATTATATAATATCATTATTGTGAACATTAATCTATAAAATACAATTCATAAATATTACAAGTCATGAAATTGATTTTATTATAACATTATATGGGTTTTAACACATTGAGACACTATAAAAATTCTATAATGGTAATTTCAATTTTTCCTTAATTATATGATTTTAAAATAGATATATTGTCAAAATAAAAACATTATGGGAAGATAAATGTTTTAATAGTGAAATTTTAGGGAAAACTTTTACAATTTTGTTATTATATGTTATCAATAAATCCATATAAATGAAACTGTATTACATAAATAACATGAAAATATTTGACTGTTTCGATTGATAGGGTTGACTTAAAGAAATTATTGGAAAGAAACTATAATGACATGAAATTTTTTATAGACAGAACTATAAAATTGTGTAAAATTAGTTATAGAAGGAAGTATGTGGAAGATATTTATATAATATGTGAATGAGTGAACAGGGAATAAAGATAACGAGAAAGCATAATCTAAAATGATGCTGGAAATTGAGATAGTCCCTTTACAAATAAAATATCATAACAACTATGAATATATATAATTTAACTAAGAGATATGTGATACCATTAAAATAAATCAAAAAATACAAGTTATATATTCCATAATTTGGTTATAATACCTAAAAGAGAATAATGACCACAATGAAATGTTAGAGGAATAATATATGGATTTTGAATTAAATCCTTTACCACATGTCTTCAACAACATTATATTATCCAAAAAATACATAAACTGAGTATCTATATAAATTTATTTCATATTAATATGTCCTATTTTCTATAATTAATATATTATAATTTATAATTATTTAGTAGATTGGTTTTCCTTTAGTCGATTTTCTTGTGTTTTTTAGGCATAATAGTAAACCAGCATTAGTATAATAGTAATGGTAAACGTTATTTATCTAATCTTAATATATTATATATAGAGTGAAACATATATTTTACATGTAATCTAACAAGATTAATAGTTTCATAGTTCAATAGACACTTTAAATGATTAATAAATGATTAATTTTTTCCTCGTATTACCATTTATATGTGACTAAATTAACCATGTTGGTTTATTTGTAATAACATAATTATATTGACTATTTTATGAATACATAATAATAAAAATGGAAACAATTTATTATTAATAACAAAATAAAACTATTTTAAAAACAATCTATCTATTGAGGATGTGAGAGTAGAACAAAATTTTCCTTATAGGTGGTATCACATAAAATGGGTAAACAATGTACTAAGAGTGATTAAAAAATTAATGGAAAATAATAAATCATTAAATAAAATATTAAAAATTTATTAAACTCCAATAACATGTCATTATAATAAAAATATATAATTTAAGTTTGGAAAAAAGTAGAGTAAAATCATATGTGTTTTGAATTGACAAAATTAAAATATTTTTGATTTTTTTGTACAGAACCCATCCATAGTGGCCCAAAGTATGTGGTTACATTATTACATTGGGGATAGATAGAAGATACTACATCCCAAATTTAATAATTGTTTATTATTGTTGAAAATATATATACATTAATTATTTTCACATTACAGTAGAAAAAATAACATATAATATAGTATTTTCATTGGGAACACCATTATTTTCATTATCACATCCTTGTATTTCAATCCTAATACATTTTATGGAATTATGTGGACAAAAATAATAAAAAAATGGTGAGATAATATTCTTATTAAGCTTAAACATATCATTGAATTGATCTTTCATAAAAAAGAAATAATCAACAATACATGGTAAAAATATGAAACTACATGACATTGATTCAATAACATGTGCATTTAGACTAACTTGGATGAAATAAATGATTATCAAATAATCAAATAGATATTATCTCATAAACATGAATGTAATCCATAGATATCGAACCATTAAAAATAATCACAAGTACATCAACAATTAATATTATAATGTGGGAATTCATAATGTTGGACATAGTAAACAAACCATTAAGGCCATGTGAAAAGTCATCTTATAATAATGAATAATGTAGTGGAAAAATACCCAATCTAGTTTGTCTTATGATAAATAATGATTAATCGATGGGATATATTGGTCTGTACTCATGACACAGTTATTTTAATGTACCCTTATATGAAATGGATTAAACATAATCAATGTGAACAAATTTATTGGAAAACAGAAATTGAGATGATACTAATTTCTACAATAAAATATTATAATCATAAACCATTGAAATTATTTTGATGAATGTTATAAAAATAACGAATTTTCATTAAATAATAATATATACTCAATAATTTTCACATAGAAAAATATAATTTAAAATGATATCTAGATTATTTATTAGGGAAAACATGGATTTCATTTTGAAAATAAATATTCAAAAATATTAATGAATAAATTTAATTTAGAAAGAATAATTGATAATAGTAAATGAATATATAATGTAATTATTTGTCATGACATTTTAAACTTCTATTCATGATATTTATATTAAAATACTATCCTTTCACAATTTCATAAAAAATAAAATTGATACTTATTCGAAAAACTATGGGATATTATATTTTAATTTTAAAAAAAAAATAAAAAAATTTATAAATTTATTTAATAAATAATTGTATGATGTCAAAAAATCCTTTTATTCATTTTATGGTAAATATGGACACATAAGATAAGGATTCATGGCTGAGTTAGAAATCAGTGTTGAATTTCCATAAAAAATTAAATTAATTTCATAAGTACTTAAAGAGTGTAAATTGATTGACAAATTGAAATTTATTAGAATTATCATTTTATAAGAAGATAGTTTTTTATTAATGTGGTAATATAAAAAAATCTCCAATGGTAGACATAAACATATACAATCCAGAATAGTGCTGAGATTAGAAAATGAACCCTTCCTCAGTTCCGACTTCCATCACACATGTTTCAACCTCACCTATAATATATTTATATTTATAATATTTATATAATATATACATAATAATATATATCATAACATATATGATTTACACAAAATAACTGATCACTTTTTTATTAATAAGTCATTGATACAATAATTATTTAGGGTAATTACTTCTTAGTTATTTATGTGTGTTATAGGTTAAAAGTTTCAATAAATGTACATTGATTATATTTCCCTCAACTAAAAAATTTTAGTATTGTATTAAATAACACATATAGTTATTATATACATATTTGGGTTCATCCATAACTATTATATATTGAAAAATTAGTAACAATATTTCAGGTTTTGGTAGGTCGTATATATTCATGAACATTATTGTAATTTTTTAACAGATAAAAATAATGAAAGATAAAAAATATTGGATCCTTATAGAATCGTTATTGAATCATATAATTAATATATTTTAATAAAATTAATTTTATTTAGGATTCATTATTGTGTAAATTTAAAAAATCACAATGCTTTGTTGAGGTTTTATTCCACGCGTACACATGAGAAACATTAATTTTTCCAAAAGATTGAAAGGTAATAAGGTATATATAATCATATTACACCTAAATAAAAATTATGTTATAAATATGATATATATATATATGTGTGTGTGTGTGTGTGTGTATTTATATTAAATATATCATTATATCTGTCCTTGATAGGTGGTAATAGAAAACGAATTACATCAGTTCGTGAAGATGTAGTCGTACATACAAATAATCTATGGTTTTATTTCAAATTTTATAGAATAGGATATGGATATAAGTTATGAAATCATTAATAATAAAAAAAATATGATATAAAGTTGTTTTATTATATTATTATTATTAAAACTAAAATTAATATTGTAATTGAAGATATAAAAAGTAATATTTTAGTGAATATAATTAAAATCACTAAGAAAAACCTCATCTGGATCTCATATTGAGGACACTTGGGTTAGTTTTTTGAAAATAAAAGTTTCTATAGAACATTTAAAATTATATTTAAGATAGTTTTATCATCATTTAGTTAAGATAAATGATTTAATATGTGTGAATAACATTTGTGATAATTTTCCCTTTTATAATTTATGAGGAGTGAGAATTTTGTAAATAAAAAAATCTCTTCAATAATGGGAAGTGAATCTCAACCCAAGTGCATCCATAATCTATATGTAATGTATTGGATGGAATATAATTTTTAGGCACACATACCTCACTAAAAAATAAACATTTTTTAATAATATTATTCCCTTAGACTCTATGATTACTACCTTTTACCAATTTAGTTTCCACTAATGTAATTTTTTTAAGTTCCCATGTAATTTAGTTTTTATTTTTATAAATAAAGCCATATTATATTATTTGGATCAAATGATCATAAATATTAAATAAAATTTATCAAATAAAATTTCTATGTCTGTGGAAATTTAATATTACCATAGGAGCATATATTGATAGAAACCCTTTCAAACATTTACTGCCAAAATTAATTTTCACTCCATCTAACAGTCATTATAAAAAAATTTCTGTCATATAAAATAATACTAATTATAATTATTAAAAATATTATATACATTTTAAAAAGTTCATTTTTATTTTTTTGAAGAATATATATTACAAATAAACTCATAAGTGTGATGAAAATATGGTTTCTCAAAGAAATTTTTTTCATTAATATAAAACTAATTATATCACAATTTGATATAAAGTTTTTTCAAGGACAAAAATTGGATTTATGATAATAAAATTGAACTAATTTTTCAATGAAAACTAATTTCACACAAACTTTATTTTCTTAATTCTTGAAACAAAAATGATTTTTTTAATAAAAATATATATTTTCCAATATTTAAAAAAAATTAATTTTATATTTAGTGAAATTCTCAAAATTTTAATGATGGTTATTTATAACTTTTAAAATTATAATTATTTGTATATTATAATTCAAAATTTCTAAACGGTTGAAAAAATAATTTTAAAATAGTTGAACAGAATGTGGTGGAACCTTTTTATAATAAAATAATGTTTTAAATATAAAATTTTATTTATTGTTATCCTATACATTAAAACTATATTAGATAAAAAATTATAAAATTATTGAATATAAAATATATTAATTTTTTTATTACCATTCAACAATAGTGAATAATTTATTTTAATAAGATAAAAGCATATTAATTACAATAAAATAATTTTGTAGTAAAATATCACATTTCAATTTTTTTATTATTATTTTACGACCAATGGATTTTTTTTAAGTAATGTTTAATTCATTTAATTTTCCTAAATTATTTTTCCCTATTCATAACTAACATATTAACACCTAGTTTATAAAAATATGTTATATTACCATTCATTTAGACATGGGGTTGTGATGTAATAGAAGATAATAAATTTGTTTAAAAAGAATCATGTCATAACAAATAATCTTGCTACCTTCTTCCTATAATCAAGAAATTGAATCCTCAAAATTTCGATAATTTCAAATAAGGAAAAAATGATTTTCTTCATCATTTCTTCAATTTTCCACATCCCATCTCTTATATAATAATTTATTTGTAGTAACCTTATAAGAAAATTATTTTTTCCCCTCATAAAAAGTTCTGTAGTGTGTATAATCTGATAGTCTATGGATAGTATGTTATATCTGGATTTAACTCAATCTATTTATTTGTGAGAAATTTTGTAGTATCTAGAATTTAATTCCTTAACAATGATACATCTAACAAATCTGGTACTCTAGATAAACTTTTTATCATAAAAAATTTATTTTTTTTAAAAGAGTTTGAGTGTAAATCCACCTTTTGTTAAATAAAAATGAAAAGGAACCCCTATTGAAAATTGGATATAGAGAACCCAATAAAATCATTAGACACCAACATGATATTCCAAATATTTATTTTGGTAATAGAAATAACTATTTTTCCTAATTTGAAATTCATTAATAAGTGTTTCAATTGTTTTTACCATTTCAATTATCTCATCTAAAATAGATAGGCCTACAAGCTTCCCTTCACCCATTTCATCCCAACAAGATGGAGTATGAAATATCATTATATATAATTCTTCATATAGACTCACAAAAATACAAGAGTGAAAGATGTTTTTATAGGAGAAATATAAAAAATGTAAATTTTAATACCACGTACCTTGAATTTCAATAGAGCCTGAATATAAATTTAATTTAATGATTGAATAGTCCTTTTATATTATTCGTTGTTTTTAGTGTGACAAGTGGTGCTCAAATTAATCTAAGTATCAAGATCCTTATGAATTCTTTTCCATAATTTCAATGTAAATTTTGCGACATTACCAGACACAACTGAAATGGGTCTACCATTAATTCTTATAAAACATTAATATAGAGTTAAAAAGGCTCTCATATGGTAAATATTTTCTTATAGTGATGAAATGTGATGATGTTTTGGGGAAATAAAAAATACCCCATATTGAATAATTCATTCTTATAGTCATTTGTATTCCATTTTAGATTTCCTTAGTAAATCCATCTCAATTCAGCATATGAAAAAGAAAGAGGTTCCATGACTCCACTCAGACACTATCTCTCAGCATTTATCTATTGAAAAACCAAACATCTTGACATGGAATAATCTACTTCCCACCTTATATTATGTAATGTACTTTGATTCCATAAAAGGTAAATATCATTTTTTGTTTTAATGTATTAATTATGGATTAATGGGAAGACCTATTGAGTTCACCGTTGTATCTCAGATTTTATGTGATTCTTTGGAGCCTGAATCCTATATTTTTGGAAGAAAAGGGCAAGCCGCACTATTAGTGAAAACTATGGGGTATGTTCACATGGTCTCTACTAACCACGTGAGGTGCGAGAGTGGAGAGATATAGGTTACTTTGTTTTAAGAAACTGTGTGGATAGAGACGCACACCAATATCAGGTACCTGATTTTTTGTGTAGAGTTGAATTGCATAAGTTGTTTATGGTTAGACATAATGTGTATAGTGATCATGCATGGTGCCCCACCTTATAGCAATAGGCACATGGTTGTCACATGGATTTTCCAACTGTGTAACCTAGATTTTTGGGTTAAATTAGAAAATCAACCATAAAATTATAATAACATAAAACTAATTCTATTTTCATCATTCGTTGGATAGAACCAATGTGGGGATAGCCAAATTAAAGTCAAATTGTAGATTTTTCCACTGAATCCCCATACAATCTAATAACCGAGAACCATCAGCCTCATTTGATCAACGTCGCTAAGTTCTCAATTTATATTGGAACGTTCTTCATTCTTCTAGGTATCAATATAGTTATTTTAGTGGAAGATCATATGTACTACATTCACATAAATCATTTATTAATCATGTTTCTTTTAATCTAAATTTAATCAAAATATGATACTGGAAGAAGACTCCAATATGGAAATATAATAGGTGGCATATACTTTTATTTTAATGCTTGGTGATTTATTTTGTTAGTTTCCATTTTAATACTCGTGAGAACATCCGACGCAGCCAAAACAATAATTCGAATAATTGAATTAAATTAAATGGAATCAGTTAGGGAAACCACTTTATTTTTATTCATATTCATTGGAAGTTATTCCATTAACCAAGTCTAGTTATGGGGTGTGACATGTAAATTTCCTATGCACATTCCTTGTTGAATTACCCATGGGGTAAGTTAGTGATTTCTATGCTAGAGAAATCCTATTAATAAATGAATGAAATTGAATTTTTTGAAGATGATATTGTTTTCTTCCTTTTAAATGTGTAATCATGATATTGTTTAATTGATTTGTTCAAATGGATTATTTAGAAATTCTGGAAATGAGTTGGTAAAATAAATAAATGTGAATGTTTTTTAATTGTTATATAAGTAGGTAAAATAATGGTATAAATGATAAATGATGAGAGTGTATAATAGTTATATTGGACGTCATGTGTGTGTTACTCCATGGGTTATGGAAATGGAAGATAATTTCTTGGACCTATCTTTTACATGGATATCAATTTATTGTAATTATTTAGGCCATTCTACCCCTTCAAACCATGTTGTTTGGTTTCATAGTGGACATGGTCAGTAGACATTCTTCTTGGACCCAAGACTAATTGAGATTCCATCAACATGATCCTTGGATGCGATGGGGATAACTTGATCCAATATATATTTGATATAGACATGAGGGGAATGAATCTGATTTTATAGGATAGAGATTGTAAATGTGATATGATTGGTTATATGACTCGGTCATTTTTTATAACACTTTTAGTTATTTAACGTGCCCATCTGGATTGGAATATAGAGTATATAGAAAATCCATGGTTGACATGATATTAATAGATGTAAAATGAGGTTGTGTTAGCTATTTCATTATTATTGTAGCTACCTTTCTTGAATCTTCTAAACCCATGATTTCTAGGGAGCCCAGTAAGTCTATACAATATCATTGTCTTCGTCGTATATATGCCTTGAGAACAATAACTTTTCTTTCTTATTACATGTGATAAGTATTGTAATCTAATTTATCTTATTATATTAAACATCCATGAATTGTTATAGGCCACCGGGTGGTTACCTACTCGGATTTTATCTCACACCCTTTTTGAAATTCTTGTTGGGTTCCTGAAAAGACTATTGGAATTACACTGTTTACCATGGAAAACACCCATGGTTCAATGATTGAATTTGTTTCATTATTAGGATTATAAGAGTAAGACATCATTCCATGGATCGTGGTGCTATTTGGTGATATCACATTTTTATTGTATTTTTGATCATGTGTTGAACTGATGGAATGAATAAAGTTTTGGATACATTTTAGACATATGACATGTTCATCATTTTATATGAGATATCTTTTGGAATTTTTTTTCTTATTGATATAATTAAAATGTTTATCTACTATCTGACTTGTTTAATGCATTCAATAATGATTGTGATTGATATTTCATTCGTTTACACTTTGGTAATGACAGAATTATATCCTAATGGAGAACACCAAGGAATCACTTCTAGTCTAAAGCATCAGGTGTCCAAAGAGATGTGTTTTAGGCCATGTGGCCAATTGGTCTTGAGGAACCATTTAGTAGAATCCAGGTCTGGGACAACACAAAGTGGTATCATAGATATTTAATTCATATGGTTTTTTAGTTTGTCACAATATATACGGATAGCAATGTATTGGAATTTGGTCATGAGTTGGTCCTAGGTATAGCTAACCCATGTACATGGAAAATGAAAATTTCACCGATAAGAATTATTGTTCTCTATATTTTTAAATTTATAGATTATTTTATTCCATTGTTGTGTGATGCACATAAATTATGAAGATATAATTGACACAATTTTGTGTTATATATTATTTCAACCTAATAAAATGAGGGTATTTTATCTCAAGAATTTGTTTAAGACACTCTATAAATCACATTTCTTGCATTATGTTATGCCATTTAGGATTCATTTCATAGTTTCATGATGTTGTCATTGATTTCATAGTAAATATACCTACTTTATTATATGATATTGTGAAGGGAATTGGAAATCATGGCTGGTACTAGGGTACTATCTACATAATGACAAGTGTTTTCTTGATGATGCTACGACACACACCCTAAGCATGCATTTTGTGGCTTGTTGTGTCATGGTGGATGAGTTGCATTGATTGGAATGTGTTATGGTGTGGATTATGTGGATTCCATGTTACAGTTTTCAAGTATTATTGGATAATATATATTAAAAAGTGGCATACCATTTGGTTAAACTATTTAAAATTAAATGATAAATGAATATAAAAATAAAATGTAAATTAACTTTGGTATATAAAGAACAAGACCTAGAACTGGTTTCTGAGTGGACTATAATAGGTGTATCTAGTTATTTTTTCTACTTTTTTAATAATGTCTAATATTAAAGATCACAATGTGTGGATCAACTTATTTACAAATTTTTTTGACATGTTTCATTAATTTAGATATAATAATTTATAATGTTATTTTCTATGGTTTGTGGATTGATTTATAGAGACATACCACTAGGATGTCCCCAAATTTCACTCTAGGAGGGAGGTGAAGACCATGTTCCATAGGTGGTGGTTCATGGGATACATGTAGATCCTCCATTACATCTTGATATGGAAAAAATATTTATTATAGACACAGGTGTTGAGGCATAATTCTATGATGGGTTATTATTATTCCTGAAGAAACTTTAGGGAGAATCACAACATATATTGTCTATTGACAAGCTAACACGTCTATTCTAGCTATACATCCTCCCATGTCTTGGGGAATTATAGTCTAAATAAGGTTTAGGTATGTATTGAACTACTCCATTAGTATTTAATCATCTAGAGACACCTCCTGAGTGGGGAGTGGAGCTCATGAATTATATGCTATGTGGAGAAGAAAATAAATAGTGGGATGCTCTGAACCAAGCATGTGGGCTTTGAGATATGATTTAGACTGATTTTCCAAAATATGTATTATGACAACATTTACCTCAAGACTATAATCTTATTGTGGGATTGTGAGTTCATGAATCTGCAGTGGTGTGCCAAGATAGTTATAGAGAACTACAAACTATTTAAATAGTTTCATCATTTTAAACCAATGTACAATGCTAATGAGTTATGGAGAGAGAGACACAAAATTTAAGGTCTCCAAAATTTAATTACATCTTATTTTAACATGTTCATATTGAACTCTATTGCTGAAATTGATAATTAGATGCAGATTAGAGAGAGAAAACTAAGTGAATCTAGGGGCATAGAGAATAATAGTGTAGTCTCTCAACCAAGTGGTTAAACATCATATAGAAGGATGAATCCTTTTCATTATTAATATCAAATGAGTTATATGGTGGAAATGAGTACAAGTATCTCTTTTTTCTGTCATTAGTGTGTAAGATGGGGATATGTGAGAAATCAAATTGATCATGACCCACTTAATTTATGATCTCATGACAGGTTGGATCACATGCCAAAATTTCTACTAGAATTTTCATCCATTAATGAGTGGTAAGGGTAATCTAAATCACCAAGTTCATGAGAAGGATTTATATATCTATGTTAGATTGGGATCTCGAGAAGTACAAGTCGATCGGGCTGAGATGGGGGTTGTTATGGAAAAGGAATCTAGACAATAGTTTAACTGAGATAACAAGAAGATCCTACACTAGGCAAAGAGTTTATGTAACAATGTTGCAGTTCAGAAAAGATATATAATATAAATCATACTGTAGAGGTGAATTGAACTAGACCATCTATTATGAGGTGTATGATTTTAGTATCCTTTAGTCTTGTAACTACTATTTTCCGCATAGTTCCATCACATAGTTTCATATCTATACATGTTTTGAAATCCTTGGACTCATTAAAACATCTTATAATGGCTTTATGATTCTTGAAACTACATTGGGTATCTAAATAGATGATGTACATCAGTGTCGTATGTTCCCTCTTGAGGTTGGACTGTGTGATTTTGTTTGGAATGATGTTTAATTTGAGATGAATGGGTTTAACATCATACTCGGTATGGATTGTCTAGTAGCTTATTGATCCTATGATTACATTCATCATTGAAGGGTCAATTTCACATCACCATGGGGAACACTTTATACTCAAATTATTGAATGATGTGTTCAGGTCAGCTGAGTTGGATTAAATCATCATGTCTTAGGAATAATTACAACCCATATCAATTGTTTGTATATAGATGACCAAAAACTGCTTCTGGAAGACTTTCAACCAGTAGTTGATTATTTTTGGATGTCTTCCTAGATGACATTACATGTTTACCACCATTTTAAAAAGATGAATTCTCCTTCAATATTTTACGAAGAATTGTAATGGAATCAATTCCTCATTAACAGATTTCTATAATGGAGTTACTGTATATAAAGATTCATCAATAGGATTTTGTGGGAAAAGGGGTTTATCCAACAATGTATATCTCTATGGTGTTATATAATAATTTTTAGGAAGAAGGAGGATTGTACCCTTTGGAAATGTGTGGATTATCAAAAACATTATAACCTGATAGGTAATAACGAGTATCCATTCCCATGGATAGATAACATATCTGATCAGATTCAAAGAGCTTGGGTGTTCTTGAAAATTGATTTGAGATCTAGATACCATCAGCTATGTGTTCAACCGACAAACATTCTTCTTACATATTTTCATATTAGGGATGTTCTATATATAGTTATACTGTTCAGTATTAGAATCCCACCAATGGTATTCATGGCGGAAATGAACCAAGTTTTCCATATTTATTTGGATTATTTTTTTGTGTATTTTGTGGATGATTTATTTATGTATTCTATAAATTGATAATAACAAGCCAAAAATCATGACATCAGTTTGGATACAGTAAGAGAGAATCAGTTATAAGATATGATCACAAATTTACACTTCTAAATGGATAAAATGCACGTCATGGGTAACCATATCATTGAGACCAGAGTATCAGTATACCCCGAGAATGTGAAAGATGTAGTTTACTGGGACAATCACAATAAATTCTTTGATATATGAATTTTCTTTGGGATAGTTTGATATTACAATAATTTAAAAGAGGACATATCATGCATAGTAGTTCCATTGATGGGTTTGAATAAGATGGGACTGAAGTTTGTATGGTTAAATACCTGAGAAATGTCATTTCAGGATCTAAAAGAGAGATTGAAATCACCATCGAACCTGATTCATCCACAGTAAGGCAGAAACAATAGTATGGCTTGCAACATATATGATATTGTGCATAGAGAAGTGCTAAATCAGCACCAACCATGATTTAATGATGTTGAAGATGTTATCGATTGGGAGAGAATTTTGTTGTTTAAAATCAAAAAAAATCCATAATTATATATTTACATAGTGCTATATGGATTTGAGGCTAAGAATGTGGGTCTAGTACCAATATTCTATTAACATTGATCATTACAACTTTCCCTAGAAGGGGAATGTTGTTGGTGATGCATTGGGAAATAGTAATTAGATACAAGAAGATTAGGATTACAAAAGTGAATGAAATCTTATGGATTTTTTATATGAGATATTGTTGGATGTGTAGGATAGTAAGGTGAAAAATTTCATTTCTTTCGTAGATGTGACCTATCCACGCCAAGATAGATTGAGGATGTGTCAGATATTGAATTGTGAGGGATTCAGCCTAAGAGATACTTTGGTAACTGAGGAAACACCTCCTGGTTGGACTCTATGTGATACTGAGTTCCTACATATCCATGGTCATGTTTGGGATCCAATGGAAAATGTGAGGAGATGATTTGGGAATTTGATGACACTGTGTGTGGAGTGCATCCCAATTCAACCAATTTGTACTATGATTTATTACCATAGTACTTGTAATCGGGTATGATAATTGAGGTTGATGGTTTTTTCACAAGGTGATCCAATATTTACTAGGTGAAGAAACAACATCAGTGAAAACCCACACTTTTACATGAGTTACTTATTCTATAGTAAAAATGTTATAACATCCTGACAAATTTGATGACTAGTTTACCGACATTTCCCTGAGATAGTAATTCTATATGAGTTTTTGTTGACAGGATCAAAAAGGCCTAACATTTACACTGATGAAAGAATCCTTCAATGTGGATGGCCATTGGAGGTTCTACATCTGTGAGATAGTAAAACGTTATAGGGTATCACACAATATAATTTCATATATGGATTCCTTGTTTAACTTTTGATTCTCGAGAAGTTCTCAAAGTGAACTGGTAACACGTGTGATTCGAAGAATTACATAACATCTTTAGAGTGATGTTCATTTATAGAATACCAGAATGTTTCTTGGAGATATGTTTCTAGAATGTGTCTTAGATTTTGGGGGCTCTTCGGAGAGGTATATACCCATTTCTGAGATTTCGAAAAATAAAACATATCAAGTGACTATACATATATCTCATTGTAAGACTTTTTATTCATGGCCATAATGGTTTCCACAATGCTAGTAAGAGGTACATGATGGTGATTTACTAGGATAGCATCACATTTATGAGAAATCTTGAGTTGGTCTAGTTGATTTAATAGTGGATGGGTACAACAATGTATCGATTTAAATCATATGTCAATCACCATTGAAGATGCCTAGAGTTTGAAGTTATGGATCATGTTTTTCTTCATGTATCATTGAGGGTGGGACATTGATGTATTATGAGGTAGGGTAATCTTTCATAGTGATATGTCGGGTAGTTCATGATTATGGAGATAGTCATGCTAGTATCCTATCGGTAGTAGGTACCTCAAATATAATGATTCATGCATTTCACCTTCCATGTATCTCGACTGTTTCATTATCATTTAGACCTATATCTTGGTTTTTAGCCTAAGGAGGTTGAGTTAATGGTTTATATGTCCTTAGAAAATCATATGATTCATATAGTTTTTAGTTTAATGAATGTTCTTTGAGGCAGGTCAGTACATCTAGTAAGAGTGTTATAGAATAAAAACCATTTACATAAATAAACATATGAGTGGGGGTTGAGGTACCTGCTTAGTGGATAGATTTATTGTCAGATGACAATTAAAGACCATTTGGGGGGTAATTTGTGGAAGAATTTTTTCAAGGGGTGAAGATTATTAGATCATGGGTTTTCGTATGAGGTATGAATCTTATTTATTCAGTTTAAGTGTTTAATTACATCCAAATGTGGATACCCTTTGGGGTCATGGGTGTATCAGGGGTTTCCAAGTATTGTTTAGATCCTAGACCCTAGCTGTTTGGAAAAAATTACAAGCCGCGTGGTTAGTAAAAATCTTGATGGGCATGTTGCATGGAACTGTTAAATATGAAATTGTTGATAGTAGAAAGATAAATACCTTCAAATTTGAGGAAACCATAAAGATTTAGGGTCATCCATGTGTGGGGAACCTATAGATTTTAGAAAATATAAAGTTCAATTTTCTGCACATTGTTAGTAAAACAATGCACAATTACAATGTGAGGATCCCATACTTATATTAGTGGGAACACTGTTGGTTCATGGTTTGACTGACCATTTGGGAAAACCATCTGGCCCAATATTTTTAGTGAAATTAAAAAATCAACCATGAACTTTCTATAGCCTAATATACTAATTCTATATTCTACATTTATTGAGTTGAAATTATGTAGGGAAACCTTTTTAAGAAAATTGGTAGGTTTTTTCACCGATTCTCAATCCAATCCTAAAATCGATCACCATCACCCTCATTGGATCTATGTCAGTGAGTACTCAATTTATTTTGTGTCTTTAATTATCATTTTTTTTACCTATGGAGTTATTTAGGTATAATCCAATATGCTATATTTTTAGGATCTTCATCCTTTATTTGTGTTTCTTCTAATATGAGTTGAATCATAAGTTGATACTAAATGATCAATCTACTATGCACACATCGTAGGGGGTCCATATTTTTCCAGTTTGTTTTGGAGATATATTAATCTATTATATATTGTTACACCAAAAAAAATTTCTAGAAAATCCATACAAATGTATTAAAAAATTTAATTAAATTAAATGAAAATTATTAGGGATTTTCATTTAGATTGATTGATATGTGTTGGAGGTTATTTCTCATACCACAACCACGCATAGGATGTTCCATGTAAATTTCCTATTAATATTCATTGTTTAACCACCAATGGGGTGAGTTAGTGCAGTTCTAGTTGTAAAAAATCCTTTTAATAAATGAATTAAATTGAATTGGTTGAATAAGATATGATTTTCCACCCTTTACATGTGTTATCAGGATGTTGATTAATTGAATTTCTTGAATCGATTATTTCTCAATTGTGAAAATTAGTTGAAAAATCATTAAATGTGAATGATTGTGAATTTTTATATGAGTGGGTAAAATCATGGAATGAAATGATAAATGATGTGAATTTTGAATGGTTACATAAGATGTCATGTGTGTGCTATGATGTGGTTTATTGAAATGGCCGAGAATTAATAAGAAATGTATGTTCCGTGAATTCTGATTTTTTGGGATGCCTTGGGCCATGCTACATGAGGGATCTGTGTTGTTTGGGAAGATAGTGGACAAGGTCGATATACATGTTCCTTGGAACCCAATTAATGGCTAACTGATTTTCCATCGATATTCTCTTGGAACATGAGGTTGATTCCGTAGTCGATTATACCAAGGATCTTACAGTTAATGGTCTAAACATGATTTTATAGAACAACCATAGTAAATATTATATTCTTGGTTATATAGTTCAAATGTGGTTGTTCTAACACATCTAGTTATACAACGTGGTCATTGTTGTTTGATATACATATTATACGAAAATGTTGTGGTGGACATGGTATGTATGAATATATGTGGACGTTGTGTTGGTGATTTCTCTATTTTTAAGGATTATTTATTGTAGGATCATGACCCATGTTTTTTTATATCCATGTAGGGATATATAGTATCACATTCATTGTAGTATATAATCGATGGTGACTTTACTTTTTCATACTGCTTACATCAGATATGTATTTTACCCTTTTATGGATTTTTATACTGTATAAACAAGACTTTTTATATACCTTTGTGTGGTTACATACTCGGATTGTATTTTATAATGTTCCCAAATCATAATTAGGTATACAAACAGACTCTTTTGATGTAGGTAGTTCCTATAAAAATTCCCAAATTTCATTGTTGGACTTTATTCCATGCTTGGGATAAGGTGATCACAAGACCAAGACAAGGCTAGTGATGCTATTTGGAGATAACACATTTTAGTATTTTGTTTATTTCAGTGCATCTATTATACGGATGCCATATATACCAATTTAAGATGATTTATAGAAAAGTGAATGGTTTATCATAGTATATGAGATTACATTTGGAATTTCTTTAATATATTTCTCATCATGATGTTTGGCTATTATATGATTGATTTACTTAATCTGATTTTGATTTTTAGTGATAATATGTAGTGTTACACTCTATTAATGATGGAATTGTCTCCCCATGGGCACACCATAGGCCCTCGATTCAAGTGAAAAGCCTCTATAATTTTGGGGGATGCATTTTGAGGACATGTGGCCAACCGGGCTTAAGGAACTGTTCAGTGCAATATTTGTTGAGGACATTACATATTATACAATAAAAATTGTCCCTTAAAATATATATATATATATATATTCTAGGTACCATTGTGTATATTAATATTCAATCATTGAGAATCATTAATGAATTCATTATTTACATCACGTATAGAAGGAACATATATTATATTTAAAATTTATATAATGCTATCATAACATATGAGGACTTGGAATTTCTAATATTGTATGAAATAAATTTTCATTTGAAAATTATCTTTCTTAGGTTAATAAATGTATATATTTTATAATAATGATGGATTGGAAACAATTAGAAAAATTAATTATGTTACACATAATTTAATAATACCTAGATCAATATTTTCTAGATGCACAAACATGTAGTCCATTTCAATACTCATTTGGGTCAGAACTCCATGATCATTCCTTATCAATGCATCCAATACCATAGATTCCTTCACTAGGTGGTAGAGTATTGAGCAGTCATAATCCATTAGTAGCTCAATCCATCGCCATGGCCTCATGATGAGATCCATCTATTAAATCATGTTTTATAGATTATTATAATCTATGTATGTCTCCATTCTAAATAAATTGGGAGAATTTATTCAATATCAGAAAATAAATATTTTCCTTCCACCAACTGATGATAATGGGTTTTCTAATATTAAACCATGAAAATTAAACAACATTGATAAATAGAAAAATAATTTATCACTAATCAAAATAATGCAACCAAGTACCTACATTGATTCCATAGTATTTATATCACAAATCCATTATATTATGAATGTAAAGATGAAATTGGATAATTCAGTTAACTCATATTAAATTATTAAAAAAAATATTAACATTTCATTTTCCATGTGACCTTACCCTATTTAAGAGTAATTTTGGTTAATTGGATTGTCAGTAATGAAATATTTTTAACAATTATTAAATAGTAACCTACTAGAGAACGAAAAATATGAACCTATGTTAGGTTCATTGGTGTAGGAAACTCATAAATTGCCTTTATTTTCACATGGTCAATTACCATTCCACCCATGGAGAGAATAATTCCTAGAAGAGTAACTTTTTAAATCTATATTGTACACTTTCAAAATTTCCAAGATAACCTTATTCATATAATATTATTAAGAATTATATTTATGTGATTATAATGGTCCTCATATATCATATAGTACACTAATATATCATCAATAATTACCATAAAAAAATAATTAGGATATTCCATATATACTCTAGTCATTATATCCCCAAAAAATATTGTGGGTATTTGTCAATCCAAATGGAAAAGGTATAAACATCTAATGTGTATACTACTTTTGAAATAACGTATTTGGAATATCATTCTCCATTACCTAGATATGTCGTTATCTAGAATGAATCTCAACATTTAGAAAATATTGACCCTTGTGATGTTGATCATGTATGTCATCAATAGAATTTAGCTGTAACTTTTTATTTGTTGTGAGAACAATGATCTCCCAATATTTAATGTACACCATTATAGGTCAATAATTATTATTAATGAAAGGTATAGGGGATCCCATTGGTAAATATATAAGGAATACAAATCCTGTAAAACAAAACTCATCTAGTTTTTATTAGACTCCACTAATTCCATAGAGCACATTCTATATGTATTTTTTGAATTAGTTATTGCATTTTGGATCAAATAAATGGAAAACTCAACATGACACACTATTGTATTTCTAGGAAATTTCTCAAGAGGTAACTAACTATATTAATTTAAAATAGGAAAATCATAAATTTGAATATTAAATTATTCATATATATAATATTCCTTGGATTCTACAACTAGAAACACATTTAGAAGGGATACATAGTGTAGAAGTAGGAAGGAAACAAATGATGAATTCTCCCCTTTATCTATTAAAAATCCAACATCTTCATCACAAATTATTATTTATTTCTCTTTGAATTAAATTTTTTTCATCAATTTGTAAATGATATTATATACATTTGATTATATAAAAATAAACCATAAGAATAATAATGAAGTATAAAAAATTGTATTGTTTATATGTTATAATGGGGGCTGTATAATGCATACTTATTATAGTGATAATTCAAATATTATTCTTCAATGACTAATCGCTTCAGTATGTTATTGGAAATTTTCTAATCACATTGGATAATTTTTATTATATAGAATATCTTGATGAATGATAATTAAAAAATCATTTGATAATTTTAGGTTTTGATTAAAGTATCTTGTACCACGTATTTAATAACAGCCACAGTAGCTATTGTCATCACATAATCTTGAAAATCCACCCTATGCCTTTTCATGAGAAAATTCATCTGACAAGTGTGGAAATCATTTTCATAGTTTCTAATATACTTATAACTGAATCATTGAAAATTATAATATTTCTTTTTTGTTATTTTAATTATGTTTATAGTTACTTTCATCTCCACACTTGTAGAAGTCTTCCTTCTATATTAATGAAACTTAACGTTATAAATTTCCACATTTATAAGATTTTTGAAATTTCTCCATTAACTTATTCACATCTACCATATTTCCTTTTACATAGTGTTCAACCACTATTTATATGAAATACATTCTGTTTATGGAATAATACATGGTTAATTATTTCACTATATTAATAGTACATAATAATATGTCATTTTATGATGATATGGTTTGGGAGGCTAGATCCCATTAATGGATTGGATTTATCCCATCACATAAATTATACAACTTACACTTCTAATTGTGTACTCTATCTACATCAATCCATTCTAAACATGTAAATTAATCTTTTTTACTTAGAAGCATTTTCCTCAAGATATTGTCTTAACATCAAGAATTTTATTTCCATATTTCATCACTGTTTGAGGGGTAAATATTATTTAATGAAAATCTATTTAAAATACCCCCATTCCATGCTCTATATTTCCTCCTTATCAATGGTGTTTTCAATCAAGGAACAACAATGATCTTATTCCCCTGAGATAAGTTAAACATATATGAGATCATTTACCCATTCATTATATAACATGGTGTGAAATATCTTCTATATGAATCTTATCAATTTATCACGTAAAATTTCATTTGTAGTCCCATTTAATGATTAAGGTTTCTAACAAATGAGGTGATGTGAAATTTCTACACCTTGTTGTTGACATGTAGGTTTCCCCATTCAAGAATGTTTGTTATTTTAACCTATTTCACCTTCTCTAATATGGTTATAATTGGTTTAGAAATATATCCAACAACATTTTCATGACCAAAAGGGAAATACACATATGGATTAGAAACACTTGTATTTTTTCCAATCATTCCCCGGGGCTCCATCTCTGAAAAAATGTAATATAAAATGGTTGATACGAATTTATGAATCATAATTCATAATTTCAAAACATGTTAAAAACATCATTGAATATTAAAAAAATTTCACAGATAATATCAATATCATAAATTTGGTACCCTTGGAAAAATTATCAAGTCATAAAAAGGTCTTCAAATTATTCATAATGTTTTTGTAAATAAAATTAAATTTACCAAATCATATCACCCAATAGTGCCAAACCATGTGTGAGGTAAGGTCTTTTGTTGTGCACCCAGAGATGATCAAGTTAAATCCCAAGGCATATTTTTTTTATTGATTTCCCCTAAAGACAATTATAATAGAGCCACATCTAGCAAAGTTATTTAGAAAAAGATTTATTTATAGAAAAATAACATAATCCAATAGTTTCCAACACTTTTTGTTTTTTTCTTAAGAATTTAAATATCATTAAATCTAGTCATAATTTTATAATCCATAATCAGTTTTTTCATAAGTATCATTCACAAAGGAAATAAAAAACATGGATCTAATAACCATTATATAGGCCTAGACCTTATTATCCCAGATTTTTTGGTTGATTTACTCAATTACATTTAGATTCAAGTTATCACATCCCAATGGAACAAAAAATATTGCACTATTATAGATCTAGATACATACATTCATTTCCCATTACATTTGAAAACATAACATACAACATTGTATTTTCATTGAGTACAACACTATTTCTGCTATAAAATCTTTTAATATGAATCAGAATAATTTTCCTAGAACCATGGCTACTAAAAATAACAAGAATGTGAGAGGTAAAATTATATGTAAGGTTATTCACAAAACAAAATATATCATGATTAAATATGGCATAACCAATATATAAAGATAAATATCTTTAAAAAATCAATTTAATAAATAAATTCTCCATAAACAATAATATATAAGGAATAAGTGATGATAAAATAATTCCATATAAAAAATAACATTATATTAAACCTTATCCATGGATATCATAGCTAATAAAATAACAACATAGACATTAGTAAATAATATGATAATCTTGGAATGCATAATGATGGAAAACATACACATATCTGCAATGAGTCTTGAAAAAACAACCCACATAAATGGGTAAAGCCTCATCCAAATACCCAATATTGTTTTCTCTTGAGAAATACTGATATATCTGGTGGATATAACATTCCCTACATATTACTTAATATGATCACTTCATTTTTCATATGAATGGAATTAAACATAATCTATGTATATAATAATTATGAAAATCTAGAAGATGAAATTTTCACAATTCCTATAATACAAAAACATAATGATAATACATTCAGTCTAATATGGTGAATCGTGTTAAAATAAAAAATTTCCAGTAAAAAATAATACATATCAAATAATATTGACATAAATTAACTTACATGAATAATATTAGTGGAATATTACCTTAGGAAAATAGCCTTTTTATTTTAAAAGTAATAGATTCAAAAATATAAATGATTTAATTTTATTTATAATAAACCATTGTATCTTGTAAATTAATGATTATACAAATGAGTCTTCATGTTGGTGAAAATTTTTGTTCATTCCTTATAATTTAAAAAATATTCCTTTCACACTTATTTAAAATCTATAAAATGAACCACATCGAGAAAAAAAATGAATATTATATTAATTTCATTTAAAAAAAAATTAAATCATGGGTAAAAACTAATATTTTATCGCATGTATATTTAAAATTCATTGTTAAAATAACTGTTTTTGATTATAAGTTCATTATTTTTTATGAATGATTTGTTTTCGTAGTTTTTATAGATGTATATAGATCATGATCCTATCATATATGGTGTTTTAATAATCATTAACATATCATATATATTCATTATATACATATTTATACTGACACATTAATTTTATATATTAAAAATCAGTTACACCATTCATAGTGACGGTAAGCTGTATGTATGTTGGAACACTATTTTTATATTTTGATTGATGGAAAGAAAGTTAAACAAAAATTAATATTTCATAAATAATTAATATTCTTTATAAATATTATATATTCATAAAATATATATTTATTAGCATCCACGTAATGTAGAAATTAAAAATGAATCATATTACTTCATCGATGAGGTAGTCCAAACATTCACATGAGTGATCGTATAATTTTTCAACGAATGGGAGGGTAAGAAGGTTGATATGAAATTATAATTATAAAAGGAAAATATTATAATAAATACCATAATTATATACATAAAATGGATCACTATAACTCTTTATCATATTTTTTATCTATAAAAATTACAATGGTTTTTGAAGCGGTAGTCCAATGAACACACGAGAGATAATTTCATTTCCAATTTAATAAATTATGAGATAAATTTGTGTTACAAATTCATAATAATGGCATATATATATTTTTGATACTTTTGTTTTTATATATTAATTATTAATACATTAATGAAGGTGGTAATTGAAGATGTATAAAATAAATAGCTTAGTGATGACAATTAAATTCCTATTGAAAACCTATTTTGGATCTCTTGTTATAGTCTCTAGATTTTGTGTGTTGGGATAAGAAAACCAGAACATGGATAATAATTGATGGGAGTGATTTTTTAGGGTTTATTCAAGATAAATTTCATAATAGTTGTGAATAATTGTAGGGTGGAATTTCCCATTTATAATTTAAGAGGGGTGACATTTTTTAAATACCCAAATAAATTTAAAAATTGGAAGTATATATCACACAATGTGGCTCCAAAATTGATAAATAATGTTTCTGATAGACAATAATGTTGATAAACACCTCTAAAATATTAAATAATCATGCTATTAAAATTTTATCCCCATATCCTCTAAGGATACTCACTTTAACCAATTTAGTTTTATCCATGGTAATAGGTTTTTTTATTTAGAGAGGTATGTAATCATTTTATATTAAAATGAATTATAATTATGAGATAATTTGTATCAATTGTTTATAAAAATTAAATCTAATTTATAAGTTGAATTTCCAAATTTTCTGTAAAATTAAATTTAACATTGGATAATGTAACGTGAATAACCATGTTTAAACTTTAACATTGAGAAATAATCTATAATCTATTTACTATTTAGTGGGACAATGATTTGCGTTGAAAATTTTAAATAATTTCAATTATTTTTGTTCACAATATTTAATCCATTTTAGGAAATTATATTCAAATTAATTTTTATATATAACTTAAAATTAACCTTGAAAATACGATGAAAATGCGATTTTCCAAAGAATGTTTTTCATAAATATTAAAAAAATTATACCTATATTCGATATAAAATTAATTTCAATGAAATAATTTTTATTAATCCCTAAATTATTTATATAATTTTAATGTCAACTTTTTTTAGATAATATCTAACTTTATAAATTTTTAAACAGAATTTTTTTTTAATCCAAAACACCATTTTTCACTATTTGTTAAAACATTATTTTTTTCATCAAATTTTCAAAAATTCAACCAATTATAATTTTAAATTGATATTTAAAAAATGATGTTAAAATTTTTAAATAAAATTTCTAAAATTGGATGAAAAAAATTAAAATAAGTGCACAAAATTCGATAGAACATCTTTTTATAAAAATATGTTTTAAGAAAAATAATATTGGATTCATTCTTATGCCATGATTAGAAAAAATTGTAAATACCTGTAAAATTCAAGGGAAATTTTTTCTTAATTTTCTTTGGAATTTTACAAGAGCGCGGTTTTTGACGGCACCTGATTCCGAGGCCCGGAGTGCCCGGAATCAATTTCCGAAGTTTGGCTCTGGTACGTTCAGTGAACGAACGAGCGGGAATTTCTAACTTTTGAACCGGTGCCTGGAATCAAATTCCGAGGGCACCGATGAACTCGCAGCGCCGATATTCGCTTAAGGAGACCTTTTCCGAGGTTGTGTTTATTGTGGGTTGAGAGTTAGTTTTTGTGAGTTTAGAATAAGTTAAATAAAAATTGTGGAATACAAATTTTTATCTTAACTTGTTGGTTAACTTCTCCCAATGGGAGTTAGAGGTGGGACCCACATACACTTAACCTCCCTTGGGAGGATTAAGTGTGGTGGGGCCCACACGAAGCATAACTCTTCATCTTCTTTTTTTTAAAACTCCCTTAAACTCCTCTTTTAATAACATGACAACTTTGTTAATTAATGGAGTTGAATTGTTTGAATTTCAAACCTTTGAAATTCAAATTTATAATTGTGTGAATAAAATAAGACTTTAGCTTATTTTATTTGGGTTAGAATTTTCTAGCCACCTTGAGAGAATTTGGAGCCTTCATATTCTTCTTCTTCAAGCTTTGACGAAGAACGCGAAGAACCTTCGAACATCGACGAAGAACACCAGGTTCTTGGGAATCGTCTTCCGCGACGCCATACCCGTGACACCGATGGCGTCTTCTTCCGCGTCATCTCTTCCGCGACGATTTCCCGCAACGAAATCGTCGTCAAAGAACTTAGCATCCTCGCTTCACGACATCGACGTCCTTCTTCCGTGACGCTGACCACCGTGATGCGTCTTCCGCGGGTCGTTGGCGATCATCGTTCTTGAAACCGAGGTAGGGGTTTGTTGTTGATTAATTATTTACTCTCATTCTTGGTTCTAGTATGAAAATCTTGTGGATAAATATTTAAGTGTTATCGTCTAACGAGAGGGGGGTCGGACCGCACAAACACGCCCGAATCCCCCCTCCTTTGTTCTTGAATATTATTATTTTCTTGTGGATGAACGAGATGGCGTGGTGTTGTCGCACCACGCGGGAATCGCACGGCTATAGTTGTGTGGCGCCGTCGCGCCGCGCTGCGGAAAGTTTATCAAGAACGCGACGCCGTCGCGCCGGGTCGAAGGAAATGGAAGGCGCCGCGGCCGGAGCGGGGCCACGGCGGAGGGGTGCGGTGCCGTCGCACCGCGCCGGATGACGAAGGCCGCGGCCGGTTCCGGGCCACGGTGGAATGGGAAGACCGGCAGCTAGCCGGGCCACCGGTGTCGGAAGCCGGAAAGGGGACCGGCCTTGCCGGTCCCGTTGAAGAAAAACCGGCCGGCTAGGTCGGGCCGGCCGGAAGGGGAAAAACCGGGGGAATTTAATTCCCATGGCCAACTTGAATGCCCCCCCCCCATTAAGAGGGGGGGCGGTTTCACAAAGGGGGGCAGCCCCCCCCCCCCCCGTTTTTTCTCAAAAGCAGGCCCCAACGTGGGGGGGACGTTGATCAAAGGCGCGGCTTTCAGCCGCGCCGCCAGCAGAGGAGGCAGGGGCTTTGCCCCCAGCGCGTGGCACCCGAGCGGCGCCCAGGCCGCGCCTGCGCCGGCCGGGTCGCGCCGCCGTGCCGGACCGCGCCGCCGGCCGGGCCGGGTCGGCCCGGACCCGGACCCCCCGTTTTCGAATCGACTTCGGTCTTTTGCCCATAACTTGAGATACGGACCTCCGATTGAAAAACCGTCAGCGGCGATGCGATCCTTTGATCGAGACGGTCGACTCGGTATACCGTACTCAAAGTTTCGGAATACTTTGAATTTGTCCGGGTTGGTTCGTACACGAAACCAACCGGGTCCTCGGAGCGGAAACGCTCATAACTTGAGCTACGGACGTCCAATTGACGTGCCGTCAGCTTTGTTGTGTTCCTCTTAGTGACACGGATCTTTTGGCATACTCTGCCCGTGGTTTGGACGTAGGTGGAGTACGGTCGGGTTGGTTTTTCCTTAAAAACCAACCTGGCCCCTGGGACGAAAAAGCCAATAACTCTCAGACCGGGCGTCCGATTGACGCACCGTCTGTTGCGTTGAGTTTCTGTTGACGATACAGAACTTTTGGATACATCAACTCTGGACTTTGTGACAGTTGATGTATCAGCCTCTCGGCTCGTGGAGCGGACCCTCCCGAACGAGCTTGCTGCGTGCGGGAACCCTAGTGCTGGCTGCGACTGCGGCTGTGACTGCTACTACTACTGCTACTGTGACTGCGACGACGACAGTACAGAGATCCTTGGTGGATTCGATGACGACTACAGCACTCAGCGATCCTACGTGGATCAGTGCTACAGGTCCTGTGTGGGCCTGATCCTGTGTGGCTCCGATCCTGTGTGGGTCATTGCGCTCAGCGGTCCTGTGTGAACCAGCGCCTACAGGTCCTGTGTGGGCCCGATCCTGTGTGGGTCTTTGCGGGGGTTAGTCACCTATCTATCCTTCATGGGTCTGACGACTTAGATGGATCAGAGATCATCTTTATCGTCTTTCGATGAAGTATACCTGTGTGAGCTCAATCCTGTTGCTTTCCTGTGTGGATTGTGTTGTGCTATCATGTGTGGATTTCGTTTTGCTTTCCTGTGTGGAATATGTATACTTTCCTGTGTGGACTGAGTTTTACTTGGGCTCGGAGGTTGTATCGTATTGGAATTGATGACTTAGGTATATGTATGGGCATATACCTAAGCAGTGTCGGTTGTTACTTCGTGTTTTTATCTCACCTTTGTGGTTTATCCTTTGTGGATTTTGGGAGACCTTCAGGGGTCTCGGGGTCCCTACAGAGTAGCTTATACTCACCCCTGCACGGGCTATGCCCGCACTACGTTGTGTTGGTTGCAGACGACGGACATCGTTGATCGTGGTTGAGACTTGCAGAGCAGGACGGTACCTGGAGGTGGACCACTGGGCGGGACGTACTCGGAGCGGACGGTGGGACCCGTGGAGTAGTGGAGCTATCTGTACCCACCCTTCAGGTGGGATTTCCAGTGGACAGCTCGGTATAGCGGCTTTTACTTTACAGTTGTTGTTTTCCCTTTCGAGTTGTACTTTACTTTCAGTTTGGGTTTGTATACCGGCCCCTTTACTTTTCCGCACTTTCAGTTGTACTCTGTTTTCACTTAGTGTTTACTTTCCGCCTGCTTACTCTGTGGTGCTTGTTTACTTTACAAAGACAATGGCTTCCCCTTTTTCTGGGATTTATGCCTTGGTGCTAGTCGCCAGCCCCTGGCCTATGGAAGGTGGGCTTGGGGTAGTCACGGCACGGGCCCCGAGGACGGGTCGTGACAAATTGGTATCAGAGGAGTTCATTTCTACCGCGAACTCTGATCTTTTCTATGTGAAGCAATAATGTTTAGCGTATTGAGTGTGGTTATCAGTCCAGGGAGTCCAGTGTTGGTGCGGCGGCCAACGTATCCGTACACCAGGACCCTGACTTCTGATTTGCAACTTAATGCACGAAAACACTGATTGCGTGTGTGTTTCAAAGTTTTCTTTCTGATTACTTGATATCAGCTCACCAGGTATACTGTTCTGACCGTGGTGCACCTGTTTCCTTTTCAGGATGGCCCCACGATGATAGCCAGCTAGGGTTCCGAGAGTCGAGCGTGACAACAGCCCACCGAGCGACGAGGCCTCGGTGCAGGGCCCTTTGTCATCAGTGGCACCGGCGGTAGCACTACCCGCCGAGCCACCGATGCTTCCAGCACCAGCCGCTAACGATGCACGTCGCCTTGGAGCTCTGCATGAGTTCCAGCGCCAGAAACCGCCTAGGTTCCGTGGGGAGACGGACCCCCAGGCAGCAGAGGACTAGCTGGAGGCAGTGGTACGAGTTTTTAGGCTAGTGAGGACACCTGCAGACCTCATGGTGATCCTCGATACGAGCCTACTGCACGCAGCAACAGGACGATGGTGGAGCTTGATGCTCCAGGTGCACGATGAGGCATCTCTTCTATGGACGGACTTTGAGAGCCTCTTCCGCTCGGAGTTCGTCCCTGCCACCCTTCGTGCGGTGCGTATCCAGGAGCATCTTTAGCTGCGGTAGGGCAGCTTGACGGTCGCTCAGTACTCGGCGAGATTTACTGATCTCTCGCGCTACTCGACCGATATGGTACGGGACCCATTCTTCCGGGCACGAACCTTTGAGTAGGGTTTGAGACACGAGATCAGCGCATCACTGATCTCCCTCAGCATACCGACTCAGACAGGAGTACTGGAGCGGGCCCTTTTGATCGAGAGTTTCCTTGCTGAGTCTACACCAGCGCCGAGACCCACCGCAGGGTGGCACGTGGCAGAGTCATCTGCAGCAGGCAGTTGACGGATGACTCAGGGGTCCAGGCAGACCATACCTTCAGGCAGACGATCTCAGGACACTGGCTCAGTAGTGCGGGGCACACAGCGTGGAGCCAGTCTTTCGAGAGGCAGACAGTGCTACTCGTGCGGCGGGCAGGGCCACATCGCTCGTGACTACCCGACCCGCCGTGCCGAGGAGCAGCAGACGGTTTAGGGACCACCGAGGCAGAGGAAGAGGGTCGACCGTGGCGGTCCGTAGGGAGGAGGTGGACGAGGCAGATGAGCTGGCCGAGCATCAGGTGGTGGGCGACGCTTTGAGGCTCTGCACCACAACCACCAGGAGGTCCACCCCGACCAGAGGGAGCAGGCGGGCAAAGACAGGCACAGCTCCAGGCAGCAGAGGCCTACGGCCACGGCGCACCTGAGATGATTCGAGGTACTATCTGTGTCTATTCCACCCTTGCTGCAGTACTTATAGTCACAGGAGCGAGTCACTCTTTCATAGCCACTACCCTTGTTCGGAGCTCGGAGATTCCGACAGAGCTGTTGGCTCGACCCTTACGGCTAGAGACTCCTACAGGAGCAGACTCGACGATTACGCACTGGTGATGGCAGTGTGAGCTTACTCTAGGAGGCGAGAGCTTCGGCTGGGATCTTCTTGTAGCATCATCGAGGCCTTACGACATCATCTTGGGAATGGATTGGCTATCTACTGTCCATGCATAGATTGACTGTTTTAGGCACAAGGTGCGATGTGTACGCACCGACGGGAGCAGTTTCAACTTCACCGGCGAGAAGGGAGCCTTTGCAGCATAGGATGGACTTCTTCGGAGGAGAGGACAGCCCATCACTCATCAGTTGTCTAGCCTCATCCTTGGAGTACATGACGTGCGGAGTCCTGGTTTTCCTGTAGTGGTGGATCAGTTTGCGGATGTTTTTCCCGACGACGTTCCAGGGCTACCTCCTCGCAGAGAGATAGACTTTTATATTGACTTGTACCCCGGGACAGCCCTGATATCCACTCCAGCATATCGGATGGCCCCCGCCGAGCTTCGAGAGCTACGGGTACAGTTGGAGGACTTGCAGGGCAAGGGGTTCATCCGACCCAGTGTTTCACCCTGGGCTTCCCCGATACTGTTCGCAAAGAAGGCGGACGGGAGATTGCGACTTTGTATTGACTATCGTTGCCTGAACCAGGTGACAGTGAGGAACAAGTATCCGCTATCGAGTATTGATGACCTCTTTGATCAGCTCAAGGGAGCACGGTGGTTCTCGAAGAAAGACCTCAGGTCAGGCTATCATCAGCTCAGAGTCAGAGACGAGGACGTGAAGAAGACTACCTTCAGATGTCGGTATGGCCACTATGAGTTCTTGGTTTTGCCTTTAGGCATAACCAATGCTCCAGTAGTGTTGATGGCCCTCATGAACAGGATATTTCAGTCATACCATGATCGGTTTGTCGTGGTCTTCATCTGCGACATTCTGATTTACTCTATGACTGAGGAGGAGCATGCCTATCACTTGCGAGTTGTACTAGACACACTCTGAGAGCACCATCTTTATGGTAAGCTCTCGAAGTTCCAGTTCTGGATATGTGAGGTCCACTTCTTGGGACACGTTATCTCTGAGGCGGGATTTGCAGTGGATCCTGTGAAGATCGAGGCTGTGTTAGCTTGGGAGCCACCCAGGAGCGTGATTGAGGTTCGGAGTTTCTTGGGACTAGCTGGATGCTATCGGAGATTCGTTCCAGACTTCTCTAGAGTTGTGGCACCACTCACAGCTTTGACGAAGAAGGGGAAACCCTTCGTGTGGTCAGACAGATGTCAGCAGCGCTTCCCGGAGCTGAGACAGAGAATGACCAGCGCACCTATCTTGAGGTTGCCTGAGGAGGGAGTAGGGTACGTAGTCTACTGCGATGCGTCAGGGACTGGACTTGGATGTGTTCTGATGCAGGAGCGGGCAGTGATCACCTATGGATCACGTCAGTTGAGGCCGCATGAGCAGAACAACGCTACCCATGACCTGGAGTTAGCAGAAGTGGTCTTCGCTCTGAAGACATGGCGACACTACCTGATGGGTGAGCGCTTTACAGTCTTTTCTGATCATCAGAGTCTCAGGTATATCTTCTCGCAGAAGGACCTGAACCTGAGACAACGGTGATGGCTCGAGTTCCTCTAGGACTATGACTTTGAGATAGTCTATACTCCTGGGAAGGGGAACGTAGTAGCTGATGCCCTCAGCAGGAGGACGGGCATTCAGCTACTTGAGGAGGCGACGGAGCAGCTAGCCTCTTTGCAGATATCCTTCATGGATAGAGATGGAGCAGCCTTCCTCCAGTCTTTCACAGTCACCCCTCCAATGCTGCAGCGGGTCAGAGAGGCACAGCGTGAGGACGCTGACAGTGAGACACGGCGTGCACAGATATCCTTGGAACAGGCACCTGATGGTTTCTCCCTTGGAGCAGAGCACGACATCCTTTTAAGAGGACGTACCATGGTACCAGTCGCTTTGCGAGAGGATGTGCTGAGAGAGTTTCACACTTCTCCTTTGGCAGTACATCCTAGAGTGGCGAAGATGTACCAGGATCTCAGGCGACAGCACTGGTGGCCGGGCATGAAGAAGGTTATAGCATAGTTTTTTTCTCGATGCCTCACCTGCCAGCAGGTGAAGGCAGAGCATCAGGTACCAGCAGGCTTGGTACAACCCTTGGAGGTCCCGGAGTGGAAGTGGGACGACATATCTATGGACTTCGTGACTGGACTTCCACGCACTTCCAGAGGTCACGACTCCATTTGGGTGATTGTTGACTGACTCACCAAGTCAGCACACTTCTTACCCATCAGAGAGCAGGTCTTAGTGGAAAGCTTGGGACGTCTCTACGTTCATGAGATTGTGCGGCTCCATGGTGTGCCATCATCTATCGTCTCCGATCGAGATGCTCGCTTTACTTCCCGGCTTTGGAAGGGGTTACAGGAGGCGTTCGGGACGCAGCTACGTCTGAGCACAGCCTTTCACCCTAAGACGGATGGTCAGACGGAGAGGACCATTCAGACTCTCGAGGACATGCTCCACGCATGTGTCCTCGACTTTGGTCGTAGCTGGGAGGACCACCTACCCATGGTGGAGTTTGCGTACAACAATAGCTACCACTCCACCATCTGGATGGCACCGTACGAGGCGTTGTACGGCTGACCTTGTAGATCTCCTTTGTGCTGGACACACCGTGGGGAGTCAGCACTTGTGGGACCGGAGATGGTCCAGGCCACGACAGAGAAGGTCTAGGTCATCCAGGAGCGGATGAGGACAGATCAGAGCCGACAGAAGTCATATGCTGACAAGAGGCGGAGGCCACTAGAGTTCGAGGAAGGCGACCACGTCTTCTTGCGGGTCTCGCCTCAACATGGTATACGGAGATTTGTCTGAGGTGACAGGTTATCTCCACGCTTCATCGGACCCTTGCAGATCCTCAACAGGATTGGAGAGGTGGCTTATCGCCTGGCTCTACCACCTCAGTTGCACCGGGTGCACGACGTCTTCCACGTATCACAGCTGAGGAGATAAGTGCACGACCCGACGCACATCATTGACCATGGGGAGCTTGACGTTGA
The DNA here is from genome assembly GCA_963277665.1 of Viscum album. Taxonomy (NCBI): domain Eukaryota; kingdom Viridiplantae; phylum Streptophyta; class Magnoliopsida; order Santalales; family Viscaceae; genus Viscum; species Viscum album. Next base: position 493,073,359 of record OY728153.1, read on the forward strand.
CGATGGGGAGACTTTTACGGAGGTCCCGGTGGAGATAGAGGATCAACAGGAGCGGGTCTTATGTGGGCAATGGATTCCTCTTGTGCGCATCAGATGGCAGCACAAGAACCTCCAGGAGAGCACATGGGAGAGGGAGGCTTAGATGCGTGCTCAGTACCCTCATTTGTTTCACTAGTTTTTGATGTATCTTTACAGGGACGTAAATCCCTGAGGTGGGAGTAATGTAAAGACCCGTAAAATTAAAGGGAAATTTTTTCTTAATTTTCTTTGGAATTTTACAAGAGTGTGGTTTCTGAAGGCACCTGATTCTGAGGCCCGGAGTGCCCGGAATCAATTTCCGAAGTTCGGCTCGGGTACATTCAGTGAACGAACGAGCGGGAATTTCTAACTTTTGAACCGGTGCCCGGAATCAAATTCTGAGGGCACCGATAAACTCACAGCGCCGATATTCGCTAAAGGAGACCATTTACGAGGTTTCGTTTATTGCGGGTTGAGAGTTAGTTTTTGGGAGTTTAGAATAAGTTAAATAAAAATTGTGAAATACAAATTTTTATTTTAACATGTTGGTTAACTTCTCCCAAAGGGAGTTAGAGGTGGGACCCACATCTACTTAACCTCCCTTGGGAGGATTAAGTGTGGTGGGGCCCACACGAAGCATAACTCTTCACCTTCTTTTTTTTAAAACTCCCTTAAACTCCTCTTTTAATAAGATGAAAACTTTGTTAATTAATGGAGTTGAATTGTTTGAATTTCAAACCTTTGAATTTCAAATTGATAATTGTGTGAATAAAATAAGACTTTAGCTTATTTTATTTGGGTTAGAATTGTCTAGCCACTTTGAGAGAATTTGGAGCCCTCAACTTCTTCTTCTTCAAGCTTTGATGAAGAATGCGAAGAACCTTCGAACATCGACGAAGAACGCCATTTTCTCGGTAATCGTCTTCCGCGACGCCATACCTGCGACACTGAAGACGTATTCTTCTGCGTCATCTCTTCCGCGACGATTTCCCGCGACGAAATCTTCGTCAAAGAACATCGAATCCTCACTTCACGACATCGATGTCCTTCTTCCGTGACGCCGACCACCGCGACGCGTCTTCCGCGGGTCGTTGACGATCATCGTTCTTGAAACTGAGGTAGGGGTTTGTTGTTGATTATTTATTTACTCTCGTTCTTGGTTCTAGTATGACAATCTTGTGGATAAATATTTAAGTGTTATCGTCTAACGAGAGGGGGGCCGGACCGCACAAACACGGCCGAATCCCCCCTCCTTTGTTCTTGAATATTATTATTTTCTTGTGGACGAACGAGATGGCGTGGTGCCGTCGCACCACGCGGGAATCGCACTGCTATAGTTGCACGGCGCCGTCGCGCCGTGCCGCGGAAAGTTTATCAAGAACGCGACGCTGTCGCGCTGCGTCGAAGGAAACCGAAGGCGCTGCGGCTGGAGCGGGGCCGCGGTGGAGGGGCGCGGTGTCGTCGCACCGCACCGGATGACGAAGGCCACAGCCGGTTCCGGGCCGCGGTGGAACGTGAAGACCGGCAGCTAGCCGGGCCACTGGTGTCGGAAGCCGGAAAGGGGACCGGCCTTGCCGGTCCGGTTGAAGAAGAACCGGCCAGCCAGGTCGGGCCGACCGGAAGGGGAAAAACCGGGGGAATTTAATTCCCCCGGCCAACTTGAATGCCCCCCCCCCCCCCATTAAGAGGGGGGGGGGGCGGTTTCACAAAGGGGGGCAGGCGGCCCCCCCGTTTTTTCTCAAAAGAAGTCCCCCACGTGGGGGGCCGTTGATCAAAGGCGCGGCTTTCAGCCGCGCCGCCAGTAGAGGAGGCGAAGGCTTTGCCCCCCGCGCGTGGCACCCGAGTGGCGCCCAGGCCGCGCCGCCGAGCCGGACCGCGGCGCCGCGCCGGGCCGCGGCGCCGGCCGGGCCGGGTCGGTTCGGACCCGGACCCCCCGTTTTCGAATCGACTTCGGTCTTTTTCCCATAACATGAGCTACAGACCTACGATTGACGAACCGTCAGCAGAGATGCGATCCTTGGATCGAGGCGGTCGATTTGGTATATTGCACTCATAGTTTCGGAATACTTTGACTTCGGCCGGGTTGGTTCGTACACGAAACCAACCGGGCCCTCGGAGCGAAAACACTCATATCTTGAGTTACGGACGTCCAATTGACGTGCCGTCAGCTTTGTTGTGTTCCACTTAGTGAGACGGATCTTTTGGCATACTACGACCGAGGTTTGGACGCAGGTGGAGTACGGTCGGGTTGGTTTTGCCTTAAAAACCAACCGGGCCCCTAGGACGAAAAAGCCAATAACTCTCAGACCGGGTGTCCGATTGACGCACCATTTGTTGCGTTGAGTTCCTGTTGACGATATGGAACTTTTGGATACATCAACTCTGGACTTTGTGACATTTGATGTATCAGCCTCTCAGCTCGTGTAGCGGACCCTCCCGAACGAGCTTGCTGTGTGCGGGAACCCTAGTGCTGACTGCGACTGCGACTGTGACTGCTACTGCTACTGCTACTGTGACTGTGACGACGAAAGTACAGAGATCCTTGGTGGATTCGACGACCACTACAGCACTCAGCGATCCTACGTGGATCAGTGCTACAGGTCCTATGTGGGCTCGATCCTGTGTGGGTACGATCCTGTGTGGGTCATTGCGCTCAGCGGTCCTATGTGAACCAGCACCTACAGGTCCTGTGTGGGCCCGATCCTGTGTGGGTCTTTGCGGGGGTTAGTTACCTATCGATCCTTCGTGGCTCCAACGACTTAGATGGATCAGAGATCATCTTTATCGTCTTTCGATGAAGTATACCTGTGTGAGCTGAATCCTGTTGCTTTCCTGTGTGGATTGTGTTGTGCTATCCTGTGTGGATTTCGTTTTTCTTTCCTGTGTGGAATACGTATACTTTCCTGTGTGGACTGAGTTGTACTTGGGCTCGGAGGTTGGAGCGTATTGGAATTGATGACTTAAGTATATGTATGGGCATATACCTAAGCAGTGTCGGTTGTTACTTCGTGTTTGTATCTCACCTTTGTGGTTTATCCTTTGTGGATTTTGGGAGACCTTCAGGGGTCTCGGGGTCCCTACTGAGTAGCTTATACTCACCCCTACACGGGCTATGCCCGCACTACGTTGTGTTGGTTGCAGACGACGGACATCGTTGATCGTGGTTGAGGCTTGCAGAGTAGGACGGTACCTGGAGGTGGACCACTGGGTGGGACGTACTCGGAGCGTACGGTGGGACCCGTGGAGTAGTGGAGCTATCTGTACCCACCATTCAGGTGGGATTTCCAGTGTACAGCTCGATGTAGCGGCTTTTACTTTACAGTTGTTGTTTTCCCTTTCGAGTTGTACTTTACTTTCAGTTTGGGTTTGTATACTGGCCCATTTACTTTTCCACACTTTCAGTTGTACTCTGTTTTCACATAGTGTTTACTTTCCGTTTTCTTACTCTTTGGTGCTTGTTTACTTTACAAAGGCAATGCCTTCCCCTTTTTCCGGGATTTACGCCTTGGTGCTAGTCGCCAGCCCCTAGCCTATGGAAGGCGGGCTTGGGGTAGTCACGATACGGGCCCCGAGGACGGGTCATGACAAAAATATTATATGAATGTAAAATATTTTTTTTAATATATAATATATAAGATTAAATAGAATAATTCACACATAGTGATGAACTTAATTTATGAAGAAAAATAGGCATGGCACACATAAAAACATTTTTTTCAAAAAAATAGTTTTTTCTAATAAATTCTTTATATTCATTTTTAATCAATTGATAATAAATTAACTTTTTAATACATTTTTCAACCATATCAAATTATTAATTTATTTATTCCTAATAACATATGATTATTTTAAATATAGGTAATAATGATATAATATATTATGCTTTATATAGACTCAGTGATGCATATATTACTAGGTATTGAAGAGAATAATTTTATTAAAATGGAAATATATCATAAAATATAGGGCTATTATAAATCCCCTTTTGGAATTGAACTAAAATAATTATTGGTTGGCCTTTTAATAATTAAATATCTTCAATAAATTATCTATGTTTTTTAGTTATATAATTTATTGAATATGAATGTTTTGGTAGTAAATATAAATGGGAAGATAACGGTTGTATTTTCAGTGAAGAAGATAGTTTTTTTAGTTGAATAAAATATTATTTATAATGATTATTGATATTGATAATTATTTCCAAAAATTATAGTAATTTATATATTGTAATTTAAACTAAATTATTCTTATGTCATATATGACATAAATAATCATTTATTTATCCTACAATATAAAAATCATGTTTCTCCAGATTTCATTATTCACCTAAGTATTTCAATATCTTAAAAAATTTAAAAATATCTCCCTGATATATCTTAAACATTTTTTTAATTAAATAACATATATATTATGAATATAGATCTCTAAATTATCTATTTATAACATATATTTCCTGCATAAAAATATACATTTTTATTAGTAATGTGTAACATGCTTTACTAATAATATATATGTATACATATAAAATGGTATATATACTGTTTATTTATTTTATGATTTCTGAAAATTATAAATAGTTTTTTAATCAATACTAAACATTATTTGACATATTTACATCATTATTTACCATATCAAATTATTTTACTCTCCCAACAACAAGGTTTTTATTCTAATGGGAAAATTTTTAGAGGATACATTACTTGTGTATAACTGTATATAATCCATATAATTATTATACGAACCGCTTAATTCCATAGTTCATAATTTATTCATTTTTATATTAGGGTTATAAATACTTAATTTTATAAACTAAAAAAATTATTTCGACAGTTTTTGATTGTTCTAATAATATTGTTCAATAGTGTATTATTTCTAGGGGAAAAATCACTTAAAATTCAAACTACTTATATTATTTAATTGTATTCATATACCAATTACACATGAACATATCTCATGGAATGTATTCATCCTTGGATTATAACATTATATTTTGAAATAAAATTAATTTTTTAGAACATGGTGCATGTGATTTATTTATAGTATTCTCTTATACAGAACTTTATTTTGATAAGTGTTTCAGAAACATATAAGTTTGTGGATGTAATTTTTATTTGATAACTTGGGATATTATATTTTTCCCCTTTAAAAATTCATTCACAATAAAAAAATAATTTAAAAACCAATGATGGTATCCTTTTTTGAGTTTATAGGTTCTACTATTTCTTCTTTGTAATTATGATATTTCATTGAACCAAGCCAAGATTATGAAATTTATTCCTAGATAGTTACCCCCATGATGAAATATCTTTCCCAGATGCTCCACATAAGAGAAAACATACATCAAATGCATATCCTTTGGATTCGATATATGCGATCGGTTTTATTTTTAATATCCCATGTGGTATATGTGTATAAAATTATGTTCATGAGTTTTTTTTGTTCAAGTGGATGGCTAGAGGAATCTACTCCAATGAGATAAATAATCTCATTGGGATCAATGTATCTATAATAGAGATTTACCATTTTTCTTCATCATCCCTCAATTCCATGGATATTTTTTATGGTAATATTTACCCCCATCATCATAATCTAGTCCTAATAAATAGTAATCATCATAGGACATCTATCTAATATATACTCTTACGATGTATTTATGAATCGTTCATACTTTTTTGCTTGTTTCTTCCAACATTTGTTGTATCAATACATTACATCTTCTATCTTCATCATAACTTTTTATAGTTTTTCAAATTTCTCAAAACAAGCTTATATGAATAATTATGTATTCATTAATAAAAGATATTTTTGTATGATAACATAATCAGTCTTAGAAATTGATCTAGAAATCTAATAATATACATTTAGTAGGTTATAAGGGTGACATCTATAGATTTAATGTCTCTTTTATATTTACCATATGTCTAAGATTTATATGTAATAATAAATTTTAAATTTTTGGTTAATTACTTTTTGAAAATACACTTAAAAATTAATGATAACCCCAAATCATAATATGATGATATAAATAGTATTGATCATTTCCCCTTTAAAATTTCATTGATATAAACTTGGTAAATTGATTGAGTACCAATTCTTCTTGTAGAGATATTAAGGTCATAATAATTAAATGTCAATACACTATATCATATTTGGAATTCATTCCAATAAATATATTTATAAGAAACAATAAAAAATCTATATTGATGTTATTAAATTAAAATATTAGTTTGAGTAAGAATTTCACTATTCACATTTAATTTTAACAATATTTTATAACATGTTTACATTCCATGAAAATTAATGCACACTTTTTTATATTCTTCTTCATATCCTCACAACATAAGTGATTATTATGATTTTTATACATCTCTTTACTTTCTAGGATTACACAGTAAAATGAGTAACGTATATCATATAATATCTCTTTTATTATTTTCTCCACTGATGGTTAGGAAAACCCTCCCCCAATTGATAAAAGTATATCTTTACAAATTTGGATAAATAAGATAATACTTATCTTTTACATTTTTAATATGTTAACATCATCCCTTTTTACCACCACAATTTTTCATAGATAGATTGTTGAGAAATATTTTTGGAAATGTAAGATTTTATTCCTTTGATAATTTTCCATTAATCTATAGTTTATTTATAAGAAGATTATATAAAACTGAATAATCAAAAACAATAATGTTTAGTGAATTTTCTATATAAATAATCTATCTCTTTTTCACCTTTATAGGATTTTAATGACATTTAAAATCACTATATTTGATTATATCTAACCTCCTTCAATTATTCATGTTGATCTCATTTTATGTGAATATCTATTTATTGTATATTATGATAGGAAAATATTCTACACTACTTACCACATAGATAAAATATGGAAATATTTAAGAAAATAAATATCCCCAAAAAATATAAAACATGCATTATATAATTTTTCACATGTATATTTATTTGTTTTCTGGTATGAGTATTAAATGTTTCATTTTTATAGGTAAACAACCCAATCTCATATTTTAATTACCACATTATATCACAAACTGATCTCAACCTAGGGTTTGTGTGAGAATAGGTGTAGGGACTAGCCTATTGTTATAAACTATAATTACCTTTCTACATATTTCTATCTTGAAAAAAATTAATCCATTAGAACTTATCTTATTTAGTGTTTCTGAACATTATGGGAAATTCCCAAAAAATCTTTATTAATCGAAAAACTAATCTATGTCAACTAATAATCATCACCATATATATTAGTCTTGATCATTCAGAAATTACTTTTTAATTATGTGGATCAATATATATTCCCATTTATATGTATTCATGCTTCAATAATGTAAATTTTACTACCTATAAGTCACATTTTCTATATTTTTATATAAAGAGTCCACTCTAAAAGTCTAATACATAGTGATAAATTAATCCCAATGATATTCATACTCGATATGTGTAAAAAATACACAATAATAGCATAGCTGATTAAGGATTCTCATGGTATATACTAGGATATACCAATAATATTTGTGTTAGACCATGTCAATTTTGGTCATACAATACATCATTTCGTGGTGAGTGAGACAATGTTGTGGTTATATAGAAGAATTTTATCTAATAAATTATAATGCATGGTTTTTATATTATGTCCTACAACAGGGTATTATTATAAATTTATGATCATGTTCTTATAATCTATAGATATTCAATCATCTTAAATTATTATATATATTTTATAAATTAAAGAGTATAATTTTATATAAATTTTTATCCTAAAACATATTTATGAAACACTTTATTTACATTACGTAATTCTTCTATTGTAAAGAGGGTCATTTCTTGGATATTAAAATTGATTCATTCTTTTGGTGATGGTGTTTATTATACACTATAAAAATTATCAAAGTTGAAACTACATATATCATCTTGAATATTTAAACATAAAATGTTTAAATAAACAATGAGGAAGAGGGAATACTTCCAATGTCTTGAGATATATATTTAATATATGGATACTTTAAGAAGTAGGAAGACATTTTTTATTTCTTTGTGATGTTTATCAATATCATAGTGATGTTCTAAGACACTTTTAGAACAACAGAGAGGATGTATAATATTCTTCATTTTGTTTTTTTAGTCCAAATAAATGAAGATAAATATTTATTTTATAGGTTTTGGATGATATTTTGTGCTATGTTCAGATAAGCATTATCCACTCCAAAATAAATCAGCGGTATCTAAGCCACATCCATGTCATTGGATTGAATTATCAATAAGAATAAGAAACTAATATAATAAATAATCCAATGTCTATGGCACAAACCATATTAAAATAGATTTGGTTGTTGTATATTTCTAGAACCACTACATAAGTGTTATTTGAAATGTATATTGTCCTGTTAAAGTTATAAGAACATATGGTAGTTCATATGAAATATTAATAGAAAACACCATGAAATATAAGTCATAATTTTTTATATCACCATGATGTCATCAATAGATAAATATTTTGTCGTTATCCCCACCATGATCAATTATTAAGATGTTGTAGATATTGAAAATCTATTTCCCAAAATGGCTTGTAGCTGGTGTAAACATGTTCATCCGACATTTTGTTGTGTTTTTTTCTAAATGAGTGATAATAATGTGGCATATGTGAATGATTTCGATATTTAAATAATTATAATAGATCTAATGTTGATTTTATTTCTAAATAATTATTATAAGAAGATGGTTAGAGTTCCTATAATAGGTATCATTATGAATTGTGGAATTAAAGATGAATTATGTTTATAGAATCACCTAATATAATTGAATTTAGTTGTTTCTACATTATATTTAGAATATATTCAATGATGGTATAGTGGTCTGCCTTTCATTTAGAGAATCTATTTTAGAAATATTTGAATATTACCAAGGAGTAGTTTTCCAATGAAAAAAATTATTATCCTTTTTTATATTCTTGAATATCTATTTACATGGAATCCTGACGGGTTTGATAATGTTTTTTGGTGTCCCATATAAATATTTAGTTAAGGAATATTTATGAAAATAATATATTAAGTATAATTTTGTGGATTGTATAGATTACTCTATAAATTATTTCTTTGAAGTGGTTGAGGATATCAATTTAGAAGGTTCGTAGTTATGATTAATAAAGATATTTATTATTATTTTGATAAAACTACACAATGATGAAGATTCCAAAATTTATTAGCATTATTATAATATCAATGAAATATTAGGGGGATAAATTATACTATATATATCATTTGGGATATATTGTGGAAATTATTAATGATAACATGATTATGTTTAAAAATATTTTGATTTATTCTAATGAAGTCGGGAAGATACCTGAAAAGTAATGAAATGAAAATTTTCCAAACTAGTTTGTTTTTGAATATTTAACAGGATCCATTGGAGTTTATAAGGAAAATCTGAGATCATATACGATTTATCATTTAACTTCTTAAGATTCAACCAAACATCATAACATTTACCCTAAAATAAAAAAATAAAAAAGGGAAATATTCATAAGGTAGTGAATTTTATTAAGGTTCATTTTTATGTTATAAAGATCATTATTGGATATTATAGGGGTTCGCATGGGATATCGTATGTTTGTTTATAGGTAATTATAATGATGATACATAGTATAATTTATGCTTCCTATAAGTTTTGATATATCGTTAAAATGTATTTATATATAAAATGTTTCATGATGGTATATTGATATTATTCCTTGAATATACATCACAGTAATTTAGTGGCAATTATATTCATCAAAAAGTACATAGTGATATAGGTTGAGTAATTTGTATTAGATATGAGGAATGATTCACACCATGATATATATTCTCACACTATAATGATAACTATTGAAATAAAAAATATATGAGGTTGAGATTGGAAATTCATAGACACTCACACCATATTTAAATGGACATACTATAGTTCATGTAAAAGAGGATGCATGTGGGAGAGTATTAAACCATAGTTTAATGTTCCAATATCGTGACTATAATAGTGACTGACTCTCATGCATATGAAGACTCACTATGATATAAATTTTAAGAGTATTTAAACAAAAAATAAGAAAATGATAATTCTGATATAAAGTGAATATAAAATCCCATAAATCATTGGTTTTGAAGTGGAAATAATTTTTTATGATTTAATATTAATATTGAAGGACATGATTTAAATAAGATTAAATTATAATGAATTTGGAGGAAAATATTCACAAAATAATGTTACTATAAATAAAGATAATAAGAAAAAATTGGGGATTACATTTCAACCATTATTTTCAAATTAAATCCTTATATTGTGAATGAAAAATGATAGATTTTACATCTATTATAGACCATGTGTTTACAAGAGAAGGTTTTTATGGTAAAATCTTTATTCTAATTACGTGTTCGATTAATAAAAGAGAATCAATGATGTTACAAATGGTAGTTCTGAGGGATTTTTTAAAATAAGATAAAAAAGAGACACTAACATTATTGTAAGTACATATCAGTTAGGTCGATAAAGAAAAATATTGATAAGATTATAATTTTAAATCCTATATCATGAAGAATATAGAATCATAAGGCAACCCATATTGTTTCAATAGATTGAATAAGAATATTACATTTATATTGTCATCGATGGACATGATTCAATACTACTGAATTGTATCAATATGAAATGTGAAAAAGAATGTGTTTGAGTTTTCATAATTTGTTTAGTTTATTTTACATGGTTGGTTCATTGGAAATGTGTCAAAGGATTTACCATTTCATGATATATTAATTTAAATTTAAGGGAATTCATGTAAACGATCAGCAATAACGATTATACAGTATGAAGGAAGATATCAATCATGAAGGTAATAAATGTTAAAAAAAACATAAGAAACCATTGGTGTGTAGTTTCCAATTAATCTATACATGATTGATAATTTAAATTGAGATAATGAGTGATATATCCACTCACTAAAAAAGTAAATAGGTAAAATGGTGATACAAAATAAATTAATTATATGCTAAATAACAATGATTCACCATCACACTTTGTCCTCAATTATAATTTTATCTTAATCATTTCATGAGGATAGTAAATTTGGTTAAGGTATGGGTCGAGTTCACAGTGAATTTTTTTTTGTTTCAATAGTATTATTTATGTTTTCTAACACTATTCACTATTTGATAATGGTTATATTATGTATTCACCTTAGAGAGAAGGGGGGTAAAAGTTTTAGAATAGCTAAACTACGTCTAAATACTATGTGTGAACCCTTTAAATTATTGATAGTGAGTAATTTCACTTTTTGGGAATAGATTTTCTTAACTGTGATAGATAACCATGTAACCCACCTTAAGAGGGTTATTTTTCACATTTCTCCTTATTCTTAATTGGCGATTAGTCTTTCGTATTTGTTTATTGAAGCTCCATGACCCAGATAGCTCCCATGGATCTTTTTTAGATCCTTCAAGATCATCGAAGGTGATTTTATGTGGTTTCTGGTAAATCATCATCAAGTTCATGTAGTATAAGTCTATCCTATATTTATATTTTGGTTTCAAGTCTTTTCTACTTCTCCTATAACCATAGGTGTTGTGAATAAAAAAAATTTATGGTTAAGGTGGTGAAAATGTTAGGTTTTTCTTTCTACAGTCATGTGAAATAGTTGGAGTTCCTTTTTGGGGGATTTCAAATATGGAAACCTGATTTCAACATATAAGGTAGGTGTTTTCTTTATTATAATTTCCAGAACATTTCATAGAGGCTTGATATTTTTTATTATTTTATAAATATTGATCTTTTTTCTCCTGGTTTGTAATCCTTAATGGTTTTGGTGATTCAATGATGGGATGTTTATGAAAATAGTTTTTTTAATGTTTGGGGCCGAAGCCTCATTTTATTATTCAAAACAAATACATCTTTAGACTGGGTCGAGGGAGACCCATTACATAGCCCAAGGGCCCAAGGCTAACTTTCCTGAATACTATGCTTGAAATTCCATTTTTTGGCCTAAAGATCCCCATGGTGAATAGTACTGCTATAGTACCCAGGCTACTACAGTACCTGCTACAGAAACACCGCTACTAATGTTCCTGCAATAGTGCCTCCACCGATACACTTCCAGCATAAGTGGTATAGATAGCAGTAACTATTTTTTTATTTGGAAATTTTTATGGTTTGTCATGGTTGTTTCATTAGATGTGAACACATCCACTTGTGTACGGGGATCAGATATATATGGGCATGAAAATGTATTTGGTCATTGATAAACATACTCAACATTAAACATAGATTCTAAATCATATATTCCCCCTTCTTCCACTCTTCTACATCCCTCATCTGCGAAAATTTATCCATCAAACCCTTATTGTGTCCATAAAATCTCTTCACTTTTAAGTGAACAAAATGTGGTTCCAAATTGTGCGTTTGAAAGAACTTATTATTTGGAACGTTGATATGATCATATTTTCTAAATAGACTGAATATCCATTTGTAACATTTCATACATGTTCTGTGTTTAGTAATGGATTTGGAAATGGTATTGGAAATATATCTCGAACTATTAAATGGAAAAGGCTCATTTAGTATCTTATAATTTTTTGGATTCTGGTTTGAAAACTGATGTAACATATATGTTAGGTTTGAACATTATGAATGGATTATTGTGAGATGTTCACCACTATGTTGACCCCTCCATTAGGAGGTTCATCTCATATGTGGGGCCTTTATCAGGGATAGTCTAGCACAACAGATGTGGGTTTTTTGAGACATGAATGTCAAAACCACCTCATTCACAATGTACTACTATCAAGGTCTTACTAGGGATGACATAGAGTGTTTTGTGATGGTATCTTATCCAACCAAATGAGATGTGATTGCACTCCAATGATTTTCTGAGAGGCTGGTGGGACATGCAACTAGATTGGAAAATTCATAGAGGAAAGTTGGTTATTGATTATGGAGATTCACCTTATGTCAGCAGGTTATTAAAAATAGAGTAATTATAGGAATTTCATTTATAGTTGATTAAATAATTCTCATAATTTCTATCTATATATTATATAATACTATAATGCACTTGTTTTTATGATCTTCTAGTTCCATCTTATTTTCACTATCTACCTAATTTTCTATTATTTATTTTGATCACCTGATTCATTTATTATTTTGGAATTTGATTTTCATGACCCATCCCCCGGGGCCCATGTCGTGACTACCCCAAACCCGCTTTCTATAGGCCAGCGAATGGTGACTAGAATCAAAGGCATAAATCCCTAAAATGGGGAGGCATTGCCTTTATAATTGAAAACACACACAACATAGTACACAGCTGAATAAAAAACACTATGTAAAACTGTATAACAAGAGAGTACTGAAAAGGAAAGGGGCCAGAAATACTAGCACAACTATAAAGTACAAGTAAAACTAAAAAGGGAAAACGGTTGAAAGTGGAAAAGTAGCTCATGGATCGTCCACCATAGATCCTACCTGAAGCATAGGTATAGATAGTCTCCTCAGCACACCACATCTGTCAGTCCCCTCTGGGTACTGACTCGTCGTGAGGTCCACCTCCAGGTACCGTACAGTCCTCGTACACTGAGGCTCGGTCAGCGTTGTCTGGCGTCTGCAAATAACACAACGAGGAGCGGGCATAGCCCTTGTAGGGGTCTGTATAACGATACATAGTAAGGACCCCAAGACCCTCAAGGTCTGACAAAATACAACATGGATAAACTACAAGGTATAAAATAAATAGATAGCCCCACTTAGTTATATTCCAATACATATACCTATGTTATCTATTAATCAATCTCAATCATGAGGAAAACACATGAGTTACTCACTCAGCTCACACAGATGTATAACATATGTAAAGAGATAGAGATGATCAGACGTAGCCACTAAATCAACTATTTTGTTGAACCCAAACAGGATCAAGGAACAGAAATCAGAACTATCGAACCCACATAGGATCTGTGAACAATTATTCTGTCGAACCCACATAGGATACAGGAACAGAAGTCTGAAATGTCGGACCCACACAAGATCCAAGAATTGTAGTTAGAGCTCTCTAATCCATCTTGGATCTAGGAATAGTCATCAGTGCTGTCGATCCCACACAGGATCCATGAACAGCCATCAGTGCTATCGAACCCACATTGTATCCAAGAACAGTCATCAGTTCCTAGCCAGCCACAGGGTTCCACGTGAAGAATGATTGATTTCGGGAGGGGCCGATCTTCACGTCGAGTGTTGATACATCAACTATGATGAATTACAAGATGAAGTATCTCAAAGTTCCTCCTTGTCATAGGGGTCTCAATGCAACAGAAGGCGCTTCAATTGGAAGCTCGGACTATGAGTTATTAGCATTTCTGTTCTAAAGGCCTGGTTGGATATAGGTTCAATCCAACCCGACTATACCCCAATTGCATCCAAACCAAAGTGGGGTATTCCAATAGAATCGTCTTCCTCCAAGACCTCTGTCGTCGCATACGGTTTTTCAATCAGATACTCGTAGCCCATGTTGTGGAAGAAAAGGTGAAATCAGGACAAACGGGTCTGGATCGGGTACGAACCAGTCAGACCGACCTCACCTGACCTGGCCTGGGTTGACCCGACCAACCGAAATCATCCTAGCATGACAGAACCGATCCGGCCCACGGCGGCGGCCCATCTCACGCAGGGCGGCCCGAACCACGCAGGGCGACCCGACCCGTAGGTAGTGTGGCCCGCGTGGCCTGCGCTGGCATCCCGGCCCGAGAGGGAATACGGGGGCGTCCCACCTAGTTTGGGTGGCCAGCGGTTGGTGGCGCCCTGCGGTGCTCTCCCTAGCCACATAACGGTGGGGGGTGTTTTTCCCCCCATCTTTCGAATGGAACCGGCACCTGGCGTGGGTTTGGTAGATCCCAGGACCCATGTGGGTCCCACCTCATCTGGATGGCCTAATGGCTAGCCGCGTCGACATCACCGGTAGCCGGCCCAGCCGGGCGCCACTGCTCAAACACTCCAAGCCCCATAGCCACGGATTCATCCTCTACACAGCGCGATAGCGCCATGCCACTCTAGTGGCCTGGCGGCCGCCCGTGAGCACTGCCGCAGCCCGGGGACACGGCATGTTCCTTCGTGTAGCGCGACGGTGTCACGCTCTTCGGGCGACCTTGTAGTCCAACGCCACTAGTTTCCTTCATGGTTGGCCTGATGCCGACCACCATTACCCCACCGCGGCCCTTCGGTCACTGCCCACTCCTCCAACGGCATCGTTGCACTGCCGCCATCGTTAATCATGAATGAAAAAATGGAGGGGGATCGAGTCATGTTTTTTTGGCACACACCCTCCATGTTATGGTGATAACAATTTTCTAAATGTAAACCAAGATATAACGATGAATAATGAGAACAAATTCAAACTCAAATCCACTACCTTTTTTCATCGTTCGTTGATGGAGTCACATAAAGTAGACGAAGAAGTTCGTCATTCGTCGCATCCTCCACACACTTCCAATCCCGTACTGTGTCACCTCGTGGAAGATGCACCACGTCGGTAGGTTTCTGAGTAAAAATTTCATAGAGTATCGACACTCTTCGTCGGTGGAGCATTCTTCATTCTTCATTGGGAGATTTTCTCAATAACTCTCTTCATTCCATGTTTCTCCAAATGAAAAATACCAATCTAATGGAATTTGTCCCCCAAAAATAATAATTTGCCTATTATTTTAGAATGATGCATTTAAAATTCTATATAGAGTATAAATTAATTGGCCCCACCCAATTAATGTGTAGGATTAGGGAGAGTTTTCACAAATTAATTAATGGGGAGTTGAAGAGGCTCCCCTTTATTAATATGGTGCTTTAGAGTTTCTCTACATTAATGAGGAGTTTAAAGGGGTTAAAAGCCAGGGTGGTCCCCACCAAATTAATCCTCACATGGGAGGTTGAGTTTTGGTGGGCCCCACCACCATAACCCTTTGTGGGAGGTTAAGGTGTGGCGGTCCCCACTTCAAACTTCCACATGGTGGATATAACAAATAAAATAAATTAAGTCATGTACTAAAATTATTTTATTATTCCCACGCAAAACCCAAAAACTAACTTTCGTCCTCGACCAACTGTGGTTGGGGAGAAAGTCTTCACAAGAGAATATCTGCGATGCGAGTTCAAAGGTGACCTCAAATTTCAATTCTGAGCACCAGTTCAAAAGATATAAAATCCCGCCCTTATATTTACTGAACATACCTGAACAAAACATCAGAAATTATTCCGGGCACACCGGGCATCAGAATCATGCGCCATCAATATTCATGGACTCGTAAAATTTCAATCTATTTAAGAAAAAATTTACCATCAAAATTCTAGGTATTTACATTCTTCCCACCTCAGGGATTTACATCCATGTATGCTACAACTCGAACTAAGGTAATAAATGGAGGTACTGGTCATGCATTTGAGCATTCCGCTCCCATGTTCTCTCTTGGAGGATCATGTGCTACCGAGGAACGCGCACCAGAGGTATCGACCATCGATGAAGGACTCGCTCCTGTAGATCCTCAATCTCCACTCGAACCTCCATAAATTTTTCCCCATCGTCGAAGTCCAGCTCCCCATGTTCGATGATGTGAGAACGGTCATGCACATATCTCCTCCCCTGGAATACGTGGAAGACGCCGTGCACCCAGTGCAACTGAGGTGGAAGAGCCAAGTGGTAAGCCACCTCGCCTACACAGCTAGGGACCTGGAATGGTCCGCTGAAGTGCCGAGAGAACTTTCCTTCTAGGCCAAATCTCCAAAAACCTCATTGGGGTGAGACCCATAGAAAGACTTGGTTTCCATCCATGAACTCTATAGGTACTTATCTCCTGTCATCATATTGTTTATGTCTGATCTGTGTAGAATTCATCCACTCCTAGATGATTTTCACCTTATCTGGGGTAGCTCGTACCATCTCTATGCCCACAAGTGCTAACTCCCTTGGGACTGTCCGGCACAACAGAGATCTGCCAGGTTGACCATACAAGACCTCAAGATGTGTAATCCCGATGGTGGAGTGATAGTGTTTGTTGTATGCAAACTAAACCAAAGTTAAGTGATCCTCCCAGCTGTGACTGAAGTTGAGGACACATGCATGTAGCATGTCCTCGAGGGTCTGAATGGTCCACTCAGTCTGACCATCTGTTTGAGGATGGAAGGCTCTGCTCAGATTAAGCTGCGTACCGAAAGCCTCCTGCAGCCCCTTCCATAGCTGAGATGTAAATTGTGTGTCATGACCGGAGACAATAGAAGAAGGTACTCCATGTATCCGCGCAATCTCCTACACGTAGAGGCATCCTATACTCTCTACTTAACCCTTCTCTCAAATAGATATAAAGTGGGCCATCGTGGTGAGTCGGTCGATGATCACCTAGATTGAGTCATGTCCCCTGCACTTCCACTCTGGGACCTCCAAAGGGTGAACCAAGCTTGCTGGTACCTAATGCTCTGCCTTCAATTGCTAAAATGTGAGGCATCGAAAGACAAACTCTTCTACTGCCTTCTTCTTACCTGGAAACCAGTGTTGTCATCGAAGGTCCTGGTACATCTTTTAGACTCCTGGATGTGCCGCTAGAGGAAATGTGTGGAAATCCCTCAACACTTCCTCCTAAAGTGACCCTGGAACCATAGTACGTCCTCTGAAGAGGATGACGTGATACCCACCTTCAGAAAATCAATCAGCTGTCTGCCCTGTGGATATCTAAACACATCGTTTCTTGCAGTCAGTGTCTCCATGATGCGCCTCCATTACTCGTTGAAGAAGATGAGGACTGACTGTAAGTGACTGAAGGAAAACTACTCCATCTCAGTCTACAAAGGATATCTGTAAATCATTCAGCTACTTTGTCTCCTATCCTAGAAGTTGTATACCAGATCTCCTACTGAGTACATCTGCTACAATGTTCCCCTTACCAATAGTATAGACTATCTTGAAGTCATAGTGCTGGAGGAACTCAAGCCTTCACCGATGTCTCATGTCCAGGTCCTTCTGAGAGAAGATACACTTGAGACTCTGGTGGTCAGAGTAAATTGTGAAATTCTCACCCATAAGATAGTGTCGCCACATCTTCATGGTTAAGACCACTGCTACTAACACCTGGTCATGGATAGCATAGTTTTGCTCATGTTTTCTCAACTAACGTGAACTATAAGCATTCAATGCTCGCTCCTACATCATGACACACCTAAGTTGGTCCCTGATGCATTGCAGTAGACTATGTAACCTACGCCCTTCTCTAGAAGCCTCAAGATGGGGGCACTCGTCAGCCTCTGCCTCAGCTCTTGAAAGCTATGCTAGCATCTCTCCAACCACATGAAGGGTTTCCCTTTATTTTTCATTACTGAAAGTTGTGATGAAACTCTGGTGAAGTCTATTATGATCCTCCAGTAGTAGCCAGCAAATCCCAGAAAACTCTGAAACACCGTCAAACACCTAGGTGGCTCCCAAGAAAGTACCGCCTCAATCTTCACTGGATCCACTACAACTCCAGTATTCGAGATGAAATGTCCCAAAAAGTGATACTTTTAGATCCAAAACTAGCACGTTGAAAATATTCAATAAAGCCGGTGCTCTCAGAGTGTGTCATGTACTAACAAAAAATGGTAGGCATGCTTCTGCTCATTAGTCGAGTAGATCATAATGTCTTCGATGAAGACTATGACAATGTGATCGAGGTATAGCTGGAAATACTTGTTCATGAGACTCATGAACACTACTGGAGTATTGGTTATGCCAAAAGTCATAACCAAGAACTCATTGTTGTCATACCGACATCTAAAGGCCATCTTTTGCACATCCTCATCTCAAAATATGATCTCATGAAATCTTGATCTGAGATCTATCTTCGAGAACCATTGTGCTCCCTTCAACTGATCAAAGACGTCGTTAATCCTCAGGAGTGGGTACTTGTTCTTCACGGTCACCTAGTTCATGTGACGGTAGTCGACACAAATCCTCAAAGCTCCCATCCGCCATCTTGGCGAAAAAAATCTAGGATTCCTAGGGAGAAACACTAGGATGGATGTATCCCTTCTCCTGTTAGTCCTCCAACTGTACTTGTAGTTCATGAAGCTCCGCAGGAACCATCTGATATGCTGGTGAAGATATCGGTGCCATTATGGGGTACAAGTAAATGTAGACGTCCACCTCTCTACGAGAAGGTAGTCCTGGAATGTCGTCAGAGAAAAAATCCACATACCGGTCCACCACTACATGATATGTCAGACTTTCCACATCAACTGCTCTGAGGGTAAGGTAGGCCAACTAATTAGTGATCTGTTGCACCCTCATCCGAGTAACTCCATTTTTTGCTACAAAGGCTCCTCTATAGCCAGTGAAGGTGAGACTGGTCCCATCTGTGTGGTCACACCGCACTTTGTGCCTAATACAGTTGATGTGAGCATGGACTGGAGATAACGAGTCCATACCCAAGATGTCGTCGAAAGGCCTCGGCGCCTCTACGAGGAGATCCTAGCCTAAGCTCTTGCCTACTAGTGTAATCTCACACTACTGGAAGCAGTGTGTGATCATCATGTCTACTCTCGTAAGAGTCTCTATCCGTAAGGATCAAGCCAAGGGCTCCGTCAGAATCTTCGAGCTCCGAACAAGGGAAGTGGAAATGAATGAGTGACTAGAACCTATGTCAATAGGAACTGCAGAAATTGTGGAGTAGACTCAGATCATACCTCGAATCATTTCTAGAGCGTCGTGATCATAAGCCTCTACTTCTTGGAGTTGAGCTCTCCCCAGTCCCCCTGATCACTGTGGTCGGGGTGGACCTCCTAGTTGTGGTGGTGGTAACACCTCGTAACGTCGTCCACCGCCAGCTGCACGATGAGCTCCTCTGCCACATCCGTTTGTGCCACGTGGATCATATATATCGAAACTCTACCTCTGCATGGGAGGTCAATGAACTGTCTAATGATCATTCAATAGTGGGTCGGATAGTCACGAGCCATGTGACTCTTCCCGCTGCATGTGAAACAATTCATGTTCCTCGAATGACTGGCTCTGTCTCGTGTGCCTCTCACAACTGAACATGTGTCCTGAGGTAATTCACCGGATGGTCTGGTCCGCTTGGACCTCGACGACATCTATATGGTGCCTGCTGTAGAGGACTCTGCTATGTGACGCCTGGTGGCAGGTCTCGCTACTGGTGAGTGCTCAGCAAGGAAACTCTCCACTAATAGAGCTCGCTCCAACACCCCCGCTAACATCATGATGCTGAGGGAGATCATCGAATCCCTGATCTCTCACTTGAGCCCCTGCTCAAAGGTTCGGGCCCTGAAGAATGTGTCTTGCACCATATCTATAGAGTATTGTGATAGGACGGTGAACCTTGGTGAGTACTGTGCCACCTTAATTCTACCATGTGTATATGAAGTATCTCCTGAATCTGCACCGAACATAGGGTGGATGGGACAAACTCTACCCGAAACAGGCTCTCAAAGTCTGCCCAGAGAAGTGTTTCCTCGTTATGCAATTGGAGCATCCGTCTCCACCATCTTCCTACAACTTCATGAAGGAGACTCACGACATGTATCATCATAAGGTCTGTTGGTGTCCCTACCAGTCTAAAGACTCTCACCGTAGCCTCTATCCAATCCTCCAATGATTGCGGGTCCATCTCACCTCTTTACCTGGGTGGCCTTTGGCACTAGATCTCGTGAAATGTGCTCAGGCAGTGTGCACTCTCTGCTTCTGGGGCTGGTGGCATTGGTGGCCCAACGAGTAGTGGTACCTCTAGTGACTCAGCTATGATAGGGCCCTACAACGAGGCCCAGTCGCTCTGTGGGCCGCCATCCTGTACAAATCCTAGAACCCTGGATGGCTATCTACATGGGGCCATCCTAAAAAGTAATAGGTGTGCCATGATCAGTAATTTTTACCTGGTGAGCTAACTCAAAAGAGATCACAAAGAAAACTCTTCAAAACACACATGCAATCAGTGTTTTCGTGCACTGAGTAAGAAATATGATGTCAGGGTCCTGGTGTATGGATACATCAGCTGCCGCACCAACACTGGACTCCCTGAACTAAAAAACACACTCACTAAACATAACACTATTGATTTATAGAAAAGATCATAGTTTTATGTTCTACGGTAGAACCGAATCCTCTGATACCAATTTGTCACAACCCGTCCCGCGAGGCCCCTGCCGTGACTACCCCTAGCATGCCTTCTATAGGCTAGGGGCTGGAGACTAGCGCAAAGTCATAAATCACTAAACTAGGAAAGAATTACCTTTATAACAGAAAACATACACAACAAATTACATAGCTCAATACAAAACACTAAGTAAAACTATATAACAATAGTGTGCTGAAAAGTAAAGGGGCTAGAAATACAAGCCCAACTGTAAAGTACAAGTACAACTAAAAAAACAAAACAAATGAAAGGAGAGAAAGAGATCTTGGATCGTCCAATACATAACCTATCTTGAGTGTAGGTACAAATAGCCTCCTCATCATATGATTTCTGTCAGTCTTCTCTGGGTACGAACTCATCATGAGGTCCACCTCCCGGTACCATCTAGTCCTCGTACACTCTGCCTCGGTCAGCGCTGTCCCTCATCTGCATCCAACACAATGAGTTGCGGCATAACCCATGCAAGGGTGAGTATAACGATACTCAGTAGGGACTCTGAGACCCTTAAGGTCTCAAAAAAACCAACATGGATAAATCACAAGGTATAAAAATAACTGATAACCCCACATAGGTATATTCACATACATATACCTAAGTTATCTAGTAATCCATCTTAATAATGATGAAAACACAAGAGTTACTGACTCAGATCACACAGATATACAACTTATGTAGAGAGATATAGATGATTAGATGTAGCCAGGGAATCATCTATTCTGTTGAACGAACACAGGATCGAGGAACAGAAATCAGAACTGTCAAACCCACACAGGATCCAAGAACAGTTATTCTGTCGAACCCACATAAGATCTAGGAACAAAAGGTGGAAATGTCGACCCCTCAAAGGATTCATGAATAGTATTCAGAGCTGTCGAATCCGTATGGGATCCAAGAGTAGTCTTCAGTGCTATCAACCCCACACAGGATCCGAGAACATTCGTCAGTGTTTTCGAACCCACATAGGATCCGGGAAGAGGGGTTAGTGCACAACCAGCCATATGGTTCCTCATGAAGCATGCTTGATTCTGGGAGGGTCTGCTCCTCATGCCAAGTGTCGATACATCAACTTCCATGAATTCCCAAGAATAAGTATCTCTAAGGTCTGCTTTTTCATAGGGGTCTCAATGCAACATGCGGCGCATCAATCAGAAGCCCGGTCTGTGAGTTATTGGCATATCTGTTCTGAGGACCTGATTGGATTCAGGTTCAATCCAACTCGATCGTACCACAATTTTGTCTAAACATCACGTGTGGTATTCCAAAAGAACCATCCTACTCCAATCAATGTATATACATCAACTTCTATGATGTCCCAATAAGAAGTATGTCAATGGTCGGCCTTATCATAGGGGTCTTAACGCAACACACAACCTGTCAATCGGAAGCTCGGTCTGTGAGTTATTTACATTTCTGTTCTGAGGGCCTGGTTGGATTTTGGTTCAATATAAATAGACTATGTCACAATTGCTTCCAAATCTCATGTGGGTTATTCCAAATGAACCTTATTTCTCCAAGATCTTCATCACCACAGACGGTTCTTCAATCGGACTCCCATAGCCCATGTTATGGGCGCAAAGGTGAAATTGGGTCAAACAAGTCTGGGTTGGGTCCGACCTAGGCGGACCGACCAGGCCTGACCCGACCTCGGCCGACCCGACCCGCCGGAACCGTCCTGGCCCTCCAAAACCTATCTAGCCAGAGGCGGCGGGAAGGCCCGCACTGCGCAGCCTGGCAGGCGGGTAGCATGGAAGGCATGGCCTGATCTACAGGCCCGACCCGAGAGGGCTTGTGGGGGCGGCCCACCTGCCCTGGGTGGCCAGCGGCTGGCAGCACCCTGCAGGGACCGCCCTAGCCGCGTAAGGGGAGGGGGGGTACCCTTCCCCCTCGTCACACGAACGGAACTGGAACCTGGCGCCGGCTTGGTAGCCCGCGGGACCCAGGAGGGTCCCGCCTCATCCAGCTGGTCGAGCAGCCAGCCGCGTCTGCTCTGCCAGCGGCCGACCCAGCCGGTCTCCTTTACTCTAATGCCGTGTCCCCCTGGACGTGGCTTCTTCCTCTATGCAATGTGATGGCGCCACAACCCTCCAGAAGCCTGGCAGCTGCCTGTGTGAACCGCCCCATCCAAGGGCCGCAACCTATTCCTCTGCTCGTTGTGACCGTGCAACCCCTTAACGGTGACCAGGTGACCCTACACCACTAGTCTGCTTCACGGTCGGCTCGACGCCGGCCGTTGTTGCACCGCTGCGTCCCGTTGGCCATGGACCACTCCTCCGGTGGCACCATTGAACCTCTATTGTCGTCAATCAAGCTATGAAAAATGGAGGTGGGTTGGGCTGTGTTTGTTCGACAAAAAGCCTCCATGTTATGGTGATAACAATCAGCTAAATGTAAATCAATATTTAACGATGAAGAACGGGAAAAATTCAAAATCAAATCCCCTACCATTTTTTGTCATTCTTTGTTCATTGATAGAGTCACAGAATGTTGATGAAGAAGTTCATCGTTCATCACGTTCACCGCACACTTCCTATCACTTACTGTGTTAGCTCGTGGATGATGCTCCATGTCGGTAGGTTTTCATGGAAAAATTTCAAAGATGATCGACGTTCTTCATCAGTGGAGTGTTCTTCATTCTTTGTTTGGATATTTTCTTTTTAACTCTCTTATTTTAATGTTTCTCCAAATTAAAAATTCCAAGAAAATTGTATATGTCCCCAAAAATAATAAATCTTCTATTATTTTAGAATTCTTGATTTAATATTCAGAATGGAGTATTAATTAATTGGCCCCACCAAATTAATGTGGATGATTAGGTAAAGTTGGCACAAATTAATTATAGGGGAGTTGAAGAGGTACCCCAATATTAATTTGGTGCTTGAGAGTTTCTCCACATTAATGTGGAGTTTCAAAGGGTTAAAGTCCCAGGTGGTCCCCACCAAATTTATCCACACATGGAAAATTGAGTTCGGGTGGGCCCCACCACCACAACCTCTCATGAGAGGTTCAGATGTGGTGGTTCACACCTCTAACTTCCACATGGTGGATATAAAAAATAAAATAAATTAAGACATGCACTTATATTATTTTATTCTTCCCATGTAAAACCCAAAAACTAACATTCATCCTTGACCAACTACTTTCGAGGTGAAAGTCTTCTTAAATGAATACCAATCCTACAATTTCAATGGTGCCCTCATATTTGAATTCTGAGCACCTCTTCAAAATTTATAAAATCGCGCTCGTACATTTACTGAATGTACCCAAAAAAAACCTCATAAATTTATTCTGGGCACATTGGGCCTCGAAATCACGTGCAGTCAATTTTCACGGACATGTAAAATTTCCAGGTATTTAAGAAAAAACTTCCTCAGAAATTCCAAGTCTTTACATTGATTTAATAAATTTCGATTTAAAATGGAAATGTGTTCGAAAAAGGATTCCCATGTCTGTGTTGTTTTTAAAGGAGGGTTTTTAGGGAAATATGTGTTTGGATTTTAAATTTATTAAACCATATTTTCAATTTGTATTTCTAACTATTGTCTATGTACTATCATGGGAAATGAAATTTATGGATATGATTGTGCTCACCTACTGAGATATTTATGATCACACCCTACTTGTGCCACTTCAAATCTATAGAATCGATCTATTTATCATGTCTAGGAATCTGGTACATGTTTATCTATAGAGTGGGTTGGTCGTGATTGATGGTGGTGACCAAGAAGTCACATGGAAATTATGTCATTCCAGTTTTTTTTTCTTTTGTTTTTTTTCAGTTCCACTTCTATTTTAGCTACTGTTGTTGTATTTATTTTGATTAGTGGATTATAATTTCATGCATTCTGCTCAGTTTTGATTAATTTTTCTTCAGTTTATTAGGTTAATCATTCTATATTGGTTTATATTTCATACATGGTGCATTTTTTTATATCTAGAGGATTGAGAATTCCTCTTAGGCCTTTACATGTGTTGAGTTTCATGGAATCTATATCTTGTACCTAAAATTGGTATAATAGTAGCTCTTTTTCTTTTGGTTGTTGTGTGTAATGGATGCATGACTATCAGAATTTGTGAGGTCGGTGATGGAAGAGTATCACAATCTCTTTCTCGTTCCAATCCATTAGCGTCAATGGATGGTTCATGATTTGAATTTTTTCTGTATTAGGTGTGTAAATGGTGTAATGATAATGGAGGTGAGCCGATGTTTTTATTTGGTCTCACTATGAGTTGAGACCCTTATTGTGCCAGATTACAGGATTCATGTTCCTCCTATTGGTTACTTGTTGCATGAGGCATATCCCACTAACTAGGTTGTTGGCTTATACATTGATACAAGTTCACTATTTTGAGATTTTGGTACAATGTTTTTTTTTGATTTGGTTGTGGTTTGGTGTGTGTGTAATTTTAAAATGAAAATTATTATAGAGAAATAATTTATCAAAATTGAAAATTAATTTGGGATGGGGTTTTATTGTAAATTAGTATATTGATTTTTGAGTTAAATTATAACATGTGCATTGGTATTTGAATGTGGATTGAGATTTGATATGGTTTTAAAATAAGAATGAAGTGTGCCTTATGAGAGGAGATCCTGGATTAATTGGTGATGTTTTTCTTATTATATGTTATTGTTGATTGGGGATTCCTTTTTCGATGAATTTTGGATAATAGTTTTTTTATTCTCATGTTTTCTTTCTGCTCATAGTATTCCTCCTAGATTGGTTCTATAGTTTTATAGTGAGTCTCATTCATATTTTTTCTTTCCCCAAAATACTTGTGGTGTGTCAAGATCAAGATAATATTGGTCATTTTCTATTTTATATAGGCATCAAGGTTTTTTAGAAGTTGAGTAGAGGATTGAGGGCATCAAAGTGATCATCAGGTTATTGGGAACTCTTGAATATGTTAATGTTTGTGTTATTTTGGGTTTTTTTGGAGGCCCCTATTTGGATTGGTGGAAGGTCATCATCCTATCATCATTGAAAGTTGGGTTGAAGTGTGATTTATTATGTATAACTTACATACAACGTTTCATAACTTAAGAGGTTAGGGAAATGAAATTAGTAGAGATATTAGTCGTTTATCAAGGAAAGTGGTCATTGAAGTACTATGTTAGCTTCTTTGAAGAGTTGGTTTCATTCTCCCCTAAGAATTAATTAGAAAATTATATGAAAGTTCTTATTTTTTGTGGGGTATTTTCTAATAGATTAATTTGTGGTTTCTTTTTTATTAGGATGTTCTTTTTGAGGAGCTGGTCGAATATGAGTTTCTATCCGTGTTAGTTCATATGGTGTAGTTGGTGCAATTTTTCCCTCATAATGGTTCCCTATTTGGTGATAGGTGTATGCTGGAGGAAGCAATTCCTATGGGGTATCCTTATTTTTTCATTCCTCTCAGTCATTAAACCCTTCTTTTGTGTTCTTCTAGTGTTGCCAATTTTGGGATTTAAGGATGAATTATCCTAATCTATTGAAGACTTATCTTCGTTGTGGCCATTTTGGTAACATGAAATAGTTATGTAAGATGATTTTCAAGAAAAAAAAATATCTAATAGAATGATATGAGATCCACAATAGGGGGAAAATTTTGATTCACGAAATCGTGGATCTATCCATACACCCCATAGGGAATATCATCAAATATTTATAAATCATTAGTTGAGGTAGAGTTTTTAGTCCATATTTTCATTCCCATTTTTTAGTGGGTATGTTTGATATTATATATTGTTGTTTTATTTTTTATATTAATTACCACTTTTTGGTAATAATCATTGTGTTTTTATTATTTTGGAATTATAGTGGTTAATCGTTTTTTATTGAGCCTATGACTTTTGTTTCCTCTTATGTGTTCATAAAACATTTTTTGAATGATTTTGTTTCTCCACGGACCTCGATTTGGAGATGTTCATGTATTTTAGAAATGATTTTATGTGATTTGGTTCACTGTTTATGTTTCTCCAATGGATTTTCCAATTTTCAAGTGTTTTTTGTTCTTTGTGGGATGTTACTGGTTTTTTTGTTTGTGTTGTTTGGTCTATGATGGTATTTCTGAGGTTTTTCAATGCTGGTTAGTTCGTAAATGGTGGGAAGATGCACCATGGTTCTTGTTGTGATTTATTTTTGTGTTGGTCAGTGTTATCTAGTTTCTTGGAGTGGGGAGAACCTTATATTTTTCTTTTCACATGTTTATTCTCATTGTGGTTTTCTATAGAGTTAGTCGCTATAACTTATGGAGTTGATGAAGTCACCCATATGATTATGGTTTTGTTTGGTTTCTTTTTTTTTAAATTTTTTTTATCATTCATGTTGGTGACAATCTTGGGGAAACCAATTTTTTTGATGGGTTATTTTTTAAACATGGATTATGGTTTTAATTTTACATTATCCTCTTCATGATGTTTGTTATTTCGGTTGAGGTTTGTACAGAGTTATAAGTGTAATTTTTTGAGTATCTGGAATTTTTTTGATGGTTTCTGGAAATATGCACTGTTTCAGAATTGTTATACTAGGACTGTAACATTGGGTGAAATAAGTCCCATGGTTTTATCATGGATAAACTATGTGTGCATTCTACATGTGATGACCATGAACTCTTCACAGTGGGGTATTCCATGGTTTGGGAATTTCTAGATTAACAGTGTGAGAAAAATGTACAACCACAAGAAGAGGAATGTTTTTGAAATTAATTTTTCTTTTTAAATATATTTTCTGCCATTTTATTTACTCATTTTAACCCCATGTCCAAAATTCATCCCATGTATCTTTTTAGATCCTTTATATGCCTCCAATGTTATTTTTATATGGTTTCTTTGTGATTCATCACTAAGTTCAAGTGGTATAAAATCCTCTGATTTTCTTATTTGGTTTAATCATATTTTACTCTTCTCCACTAAACATAGAGGCCAACATTGGATAATTTTCATGCCTATTTTGGTGAACAATTAAAGGGTTTTTTGTTTTATGTGTCATGAGTTTTATTTGGAGTGTCTATTCAGTGAATTTTGTATAAGGTGACACAATTCCATGACATGAGGTTGTTTTTTCCATTATTTTCCATTAAAACACATTCCATAGAGGCATGATCTTTTCAAATTTGATTCTACATGATATTTTTTCTGTTGTGTCATCCGAAATGGTGTTGGTGTTTCGATGATGGTGTTTTGATGAAAATAATTTTTTTCCACATAGTTTTCCATATATATATATATATATATCCATTAACGGAATTCTATTAAAAATTAAATTGATCTTTTGAAACAGATTTTTTTATTTTGAGGTAATGATTTAGGATTTCCAACCATTTATTATCTTTTATTTTTTAATTTTTTTTGAGTTATATTTTTATTTGAAATATTTTTTAATTATATTATATAGTGAAAGTGTGTGTATGTTTAGAGTAGTGGTAATGATATTGGTGAATTAATATTTTGGTTTGGGTTATTTTTTGGTTTACCATGGATGCTACATTTCATGTGGTCACATATATATGATTATGAGATGAACATGTGGATGGGCACATTAATTAAATGTTATTAGATAAACATGCTCAACTAAAACCCTATATATTAAAACTCTTATTCCCCTCCACATTTTCTTCTTCATCCATCTTCTGCTCAACTGGTTCCTTCATAAACTTATTATTTTTATAATGGTCTCATGGTTTAAAATGATCAAATGTGGTTCTAATTTTTTTTGTTAAATCATGTCATGTTTTCAACTTGGAGATATGGTTTTCTTCTATACGTCCTAAAGGAATGTTCGGAACCTTTCATACGTGTTGTGTGTTTTTGTCATGGTCATGGAAATTGATTTGGTATCATATTTAGAAGTATCAAATAGATAAGTTCCATTTGTTATCTTATAAGATTTTGGAAATTTGTTCGGAAAATCTTGTGAAGTGTATGACTAGTTGTAACATTATAAATATATCATTATGAGATGGGAACCTTTATGGTGAAACCTACATAGAGAGGGTCATCTCAAGGTATTTTTTGTTGTTGGGAACAAGAAATGTTTTGTTTAATATTTTAGATTGATACAAAAATGTAAAGACCTCCCTATTCAACGTGTACTATTATCGTGGGATTCTAGGGTGCAATCTAGTGGGTCGAGTGATGGTTTCATATCGAACATGATGAGAAGGGTTAGTACCCTTTGGAATTTATGAGAGGATAGGTGGGACGCGCCACTAGAATATATATTTTAGTGTGGCTAGTTGGTTATTGACTAAAGAGTTTCTCCATATCCATATAGGTGAGTCTGAATCGAGTACATTCATAGATTTATTCTAAAGATGATAACGAAATGCTCATGATTATTATCTCAATGTTCTATTTTACTCTGGTGTAATTTTTTTATTTCTATAATAGTTTCTACTTACTTGCACTATCTACCTTATTATCTGGTATTTAATTTTTATCAGATATTTAGTTATTACATATGAAATTTAAGTTACTAAACAAGGATATAAAATGGATTGTTTTTATAAAATGTATGGTTGTGTGTGTTTTATTTTTAAATGTAGGTTTTTATAGAAACATTTTCTTTGATTTTGAAATTATTTATCTTTATTTATGATATGAATTTTATGATTATATTTATGGGCTATCTTAGGAATGGAAATGTATAGACAGTGTGGTGCATACCTATAACTTTTTGTATTCTCACACCCTACTTGTGCCACCCATCATCAGTAGAACCAATATATTTTTTGATTTTAGGTTTCTAGTTCAAGTTTATATGGGGAGCAGGATGGTCATTGAAGGATTATGGGGACTAAGAGTTCTTGTGGAGATCATGTCACACCGTTTTGGTTTCAGTTTTTTTTCTAGATTACATCTTTGTTTTGTTGATGATTCATTTTTATACTTCTTTTTTATTTATTTTGATCATTTTTTTATGATTTCATGTTGTGTATTCCATTTTGATTATTTGTTTTGGATTATTTGGACAATCCATTCCAAAATTATTTATCATGGATTACTGGTGCTAGTCTCCAAGCCGGTAAGATAGGGAATCCCTTTTGGTCTTTTACACATGTTAGTTTGGTTGTTGGATAGGATGGAAGTTTATCCTAGTGCAAGACATTTACCCACTTCATATTGTTGTTGATATCCCAGATGGTCCTCCTTATATGAATAGAGTCACAATTAACAATTATAATATGATTAAAAATGGTCTCTAAACATTATTTTGTTAGAGTTTTGGAATTTTTATATATTAACGAGTACTAATATGAATTTTTAAAATAGTAGATGATTTTATTATCAATTAATAATTGGATTAATGTTTTTTCCAAGACATTTAAGAATCAAAATGGAAGAGATACAAATATGTTAAAAAAGTATTCATCAATGAAGGAAGAGAATAATTACTCTATATGATTTGGAGATAATCAAATTTGAGTACATTGTGTTAAATTAGTATAAATTTTATTTATTAATAATGAATGATATGAGAGTAAATATTTATTATGTAAATCATAAAAATATTCATTTTCCACATACTGTAATCATAGTAATGATATATTTTGAATGTAGTTCGAATATTTTGTTTGTGAATACACATGTAATAATATAAAAAGAAATTCATCATGTCTTTCACATTCATCATATACTGATGATGTAACTAAAGGATCTTATCATAATTTTCCTATAGAAGTCCTTGAAACTGGTGGGGATGATCAAAGTTTCAAGAATTCGTGAGATCAATCAATTGATAATTTAATGTTTATCAGGGATTTATTTTCTAAAGATTTAATAAATTATTTGTGCCTCTTTTATAATTATCCAAGAGGATATTCCTTAGCATGAAGATGATTAAAAAATGAAAGAAAATTATTTGAGAAATAGAATAACAAAGTGTGTAAAGAATTCCAAACTATTAGAATCCAAAATTAAAATCAATCTGTATCTTAGAGAATTTATATTTATATTTCAAATTTAGTTTCTCATTACAATTAATAAAATAGATGAAGGATATAAAATTATTGATTAAAAGACCCATGAATTATGATAATTAATTTCTATTGATGATGTTAAAATTTGGGTCAAATCCATTATAATTAATGGCATTGAAACTAAATTACAATAAAAGAAAAAATTACATGAAGATAAACATTAAAATAAAAAAACAGTGTCAAAGAATATTATAATTAATGGAGGATAAGAAATACATTATCATCATGAAATTTCATGAGCATGAATTTATATTGTTAAATAATGATGTTGTATAAAATATTTCCTGCCAAGGAGATTATACCAGATTTTATTCCACACACAATTAAAAGTATAACTATTGTGATAAATTATAGATATTTTTTGGGAATAACATGATGAGTCTATCTGATGATCATTATAGAGGAATGGTAAATGGAAGGTTACCATACTGATCATATAATATTAATTTTCTTAATTATGATTCCATATATATGTCATTTTCAAAATCAACACCTATTTAAAACTGGATGATGATAGGAAATCAAAAACCCAACACAATATCTAATTTTATTTAAAAAAATATAAAATATTTTTCCCCCTATATACTACCTAAAATAATGGCATCTCAACACAAAAACATCAAGGATTAAAATCATCCTAGACTACATTTTAAGTTTAGAAATCATAGTTTCAGTCTTATTGGTGGTGTTTTGCATGTTTTTTTAGAAGTCTACATATTTTTTTGAAAAATAGGTGTACCTATACAAGAAAAACATTGCCTATGTATATGGTTATAAAAGTTGGAATGAAGAAATCATAATAAAATAATATTTAAAATATGTTCATTTGGGACATATTTAATTGAATTCACAAATTATATAAAAGATGCAATGAGTGTGGTAATTTTGAAGATTCATTCATGGTCATGTCAACCAAATATGTTCCAAAGGTATTTTATTGGGGTTGAAAATATAATATAAATGGGAGTGATCCTATATTGGGAATGAAACATAAAATACATGATAATCATAAATTTTTTAAAAAGATATAAAATACGACATACGATAATTCCTTAGGTTATATTAAATATAAATTTGTAAAAAATTTAAAAAAAATCAGAATAATACCCATTAAGTACCAGAATAATTTAACACCAGGGAGGGGGATCGTCTTATTTTATGATAGAATAGTAATAAACATAGAATTTTTCAAAAAAATTATTGAGATCACTTTTAATAAAGATTATCCGATGAATTAATAATATTAAATTCAATAAACTATTAAAATGAAGGGGTTAGTGAATAGAAAATATAGTTTCCACATGGATATAAAATAATTCTTATCACATTATTAAATAATTCAATTAGATTTCCCCAACATAGTTTTAAATGGAAATAAAATTTGTGAAATCTTTATACTATAAAAATTTTAATTGAAAACCATATATTACACATAATGAAAAAAATCATATTTATTACGTGGTTTTTAAAAGATGAAAACTAAATACCTCATATGGATATGTGTGGAAGGATTAATTAATATGTACTCATAAAAATGGATTGTTTATTTATTCTACCAACTCAATTAGATATGAAAAATTCTATCAAGAGGGAACTAGAGGATACATTTATAACGATGGGTAATATATAGTAGAAGGTTTCACACAAATGTTTTTTGAATTAATTAATGATTCCAGGTCAGTCAAAGTGATGATTTTGTTTCTAAAGTTAAATCATGGAGAAAACATATATAACATCAGTAGAAATGGAATGAGAAATATTATTTAAAAAATATCTAGCAGTCTACTCTCACTAAGGATATGAAAAGATTATCATTATTCAATTATGTTTTACATTGTATTTGTGTTCCTTTTATGTATATAATTAAAGAAAATACATGATACCTTTTGAGAACCACCTAAAACATTCATGTTTTTAGAAATAGATAGTCAATTTAATTAGTCACAAATTTTTTTTGTTAGATTTAATTTTTTATGTGAGGTATTGACCTTAAAAAAGAGATAAATAATGATAAAGTGACATTAGAGTGTCCACTTGTGGGGTTATAACATGAAGAAGGATTAAATGATCCATAAATACTATATTAAAAATGGAGAAATTTAATAATGTTGATGAAAATGGTTATTGATGAGGAATGTATTGATATTATCTCATATCTATTTATGAAATAATAATGAATGGTTTTATGGAAAAGAATTTCAATGAATAAATAACATCAATAATCTAATTTTTGGATAAGATGGATCATTGGTTTCTAATTATAAAACTACTTATTATTTATTAATTTCATAATGTGCATGTTATATTGATTTTGTGAACATTAGGTTTGAAAAAAAAACATGGAAATTATTTCAATAATTTTTAATCATGTGGCTTTTTAATGGGTTTTTACTAGCCTATTAAAAGTTCAATAAATTGTATGGAAATATTAATTTTTGAGTTTGTATCATATTTTTATCTTATATATATATTTATTGTCTAAATTAGACACTATTATTCTCTACACCAAGCATGGATTTGGTTTATATATTATGGAATATTCTACAAAACAGAACATTAAGTGAATTGATATAATAATATCACATGATCAATTTATATATTATTAATAATTAATAGATAATAATAAAATATGTAAATGGGAAATTGGATACAAGTGAATTTTTTGGACTAATATAAAGAATATAATGACCTGAATTTTCAATGATGAGTATCACATAAATCAATGAGGAATATTATTGAACACACTTTTTTTGTGCTGTATTTTTTTCAATGAGTGACAATGATCATGCTATCGGTATGCATAATTTCTGAATGTGAATAAGAATCAAATCATAGATGTTTATTGGAGATCCAAAGAACAATTACAAGAAGGTCATATTTTCCATTAAAGGTGTCATAATGTTGTAAAAAATGAATATTTTCATTGTGATTATATAATCATATTATTTATAGAATGTTGGTTTCTAATTTTTTCTATGTAGAAATTATTTTTATAATGATTAATTTTTTAAATTTTTTGAAGATATTCAATTAAAATAAGATATGAATAATATAATAGAGTTTATTTTATATAAATAATAGAGATACTTCCATTGGTCATTATTGATGAACTATTCAGAAGACAATGAATCTAGTTAGAGATAGAAACATTGAGGATTATATATAGATTTGGTTAAAGATTATTTTGCATAATAAATTTGGATGTTTTGTTCATTGGAGTTTAGAATATTGTAGTAAAATTATCTCCTCGAAGTGAATGAGGACATCAGTTGAGAGAATTTATCCATATGTTTAATACAAAAAACTGGTTAATATTTTTTTACAGGTACACTTGTATAGTGTTTTAAGAATTGAATTGAGAATGTGGATGTTAAATAAAATGTTCTATCGATTATATATATGATGAATATCCTTTGGAATATATTATGGTAATGATTTATAATATTTTTTTTCATGTTAATTTTTATATATTGGTTTTGAGAATGTTGTGTAGAAGTATGAAAATATGTAAAAGGAAAATTTTCATATGGTTCATTTACTTAATATTGAATAGATTCCATTTGAGTTGGAAATGATTACCTAAGATCAAATAAGTATTATCCTCCAATTTCACTATATTTAGTAAAACATCATATGGTTAACCAAAATGCATAAAATTATAAAATAAAAATCTTTACATGTTATAGAATCTTAATAAAGTAAATTTTAAGATGTTCCATGATTTATTTAAGGAATGTTTATGGTTTTTGACAAGAAATTGTACACATATCCTCATGAAAACATATAGTTTACATAGAAAAATTATAAGGTTCATGTACATTTAAAATAATTTAACAAACTATGTAACAAATAAAACAAATACATAGTGTTTTTCTTCATCAAATAAATATCATAATAATTTGAGAAATTATTATTCAAAGAAAAGGACCCAGTGATGTTGTTAGGGGAATATGAATTTGATATTCATAAATTTCCAAACTATGAAGGGGAATCCTATGATGTAAATAACGTTTTTTTTTTATTTTAAAATGTGTTGATATTTTTTATGAAAATGTGTATATAGTCATGTATCATGGGAATCTCCATAAAATAGATTTTGATGAATACGATAGTTTAAGAAGAGGTATGAACTACAAAATATTGTACCATGGTGACGAATATAATGATGAATGACTCTATTGAATATGAAGATTCATTAATTTGTGTATATTATCTAAATTTTGAATAGAATTTAGACAAATATAACTTCTTTATCTCATAAAGAATAAATCGTATGTTCCTTGGATGACTAAAATGGAAATATTTTATAGAGATTCAAAATGAGATTGATGGTTGAAATTTTTTGAATATTAAAATGAAATAAAATGTGTCTAAATTATTTAAAAAATAATGAGAATATAAAATAGTATAATGAGAAATATGTTTGGATTAGTTTGAATATAATTCCATTATATGAAATCCTCATAGTGAGGAATAAAAAAAGAGAAATGATATATAATTTGATACCGAGTTTTTGTATATAAGAGAGTGTTCCAAAATTTAAATAATGTATCATATTTAATGTACCAAATAAGAAAATAGAAATAACAATAAATAATAGGAATTCACATATTAAATAAATAAAAATAATATGAAAATGTAAATCAACCCTGATGTTTCCTTTTATTAGTTAGGTTGAAATATATGAATATTTAAGAGATTAGCTAATGATATCCTATATGGTATTGAGTAGTGAATCTTATGTAATCAATTATTATTGATCTATATTATTAAATGATATTATATCAATACCATTTCAAATAGACACATTATTTTATTGGTAATATACATAAAGGTGTTATAATATAGATCTTGTGTTAATTGAGTTACTAGTAGTTGTAATCATTATACCTTGATGAGGTTATGAATAAAATTAAAAGGATATACCTTTCTGATTGAATTCAATTAATAATAAAATGAAATCTTTTTGTGATTGTGATAATAACCCCAATACATTATTTATTTATTCATTCATCTTTGAATGGAATCTAATTAAATAACATATGAGTTATTTTTTTGTACTTTTAAATTTATCATTATAAGCATAAAAATAAAAATGGTGATAAAGAGTGAGTAATCCATTAACTGAAGATGTTTAAATCCAAAGATGACATAATGTCCTAATTGTGAATAATTAAAAAATAGTTTATTCATTCCCTCATAGGGTTACTCATATTTCATGTTTTCAAGTAAATTAGTATCAATGCACAAATCATGCCCATGATTGGATTCTAAATATACTAATTACATTACATGTTTAGATTTTTATTCTTTCTCATTTAAAATGTATCATATAGTGATGACTTAAAAAAGCATGCGAATTCTATATCAAAGAAACTAACTATAAAAAGCACACCAAAATGCTATAGAATTGCTTTTGTATGATGGGTGACTTAAACCATACCAAAAATGTATTTATAGATGCAATCTAGTTTTAATGTGGATTTATATGATGTATAATTTATAAATTGTTTATGAAATAAAGAATATACATGTGTTAATATTTATTTATGGATTATTTATAAATAAAAATTAAAAAATTTTATATTAAAAAGAAATATTTAATTAAAATTATTCATACAATTCCAGATAAAAATAGATGATTTCATCAATGGATTAAAAATGTGAGATATTTATGATATGTTAAATATTTAAATAGAATAATAACAATTTTTATTTTTCTTATAAGTTTTCAATATTTTAGTCATATTTAAGATTTTCAAGGTGCTCAAATAAAATTACATCAAAATTATGAACATGAAGTAGTTCATACTAAAATAAATATAAAAAATTACTATTTAAATATTTTCTGGAATGTGCATAGGGGAATACCTAAATTATATATTTTCTATAATATTCAATAGTTATTTTAGATAATAAATTGATTTTATCATGTCTAAATTGTTTAATTAATTATTTTTTTAATTTACTCCCAACATTATACAACGTTATAATTTTTTAATATTGTTAATTGATATGGGATTTATTTTTAAATATTTAGTTAATTTAGTAAAGTAACATGCATTCATTTAAAAACTATCATGCTTTGTATGATAACTGAATGAGTTTCCAATTACAATGATTTTGGAATATTCATGAGTTACGGAATTGAATTGATAAACCAATTAGTGTTTATAAAAATTTTGTCATAAAAAATGATGGAATTGAGGTCTCTCTGGAATAAAGAACATTGGGGAGAGGTAATTTGGGATTGAATGCTCAGTAGTCTCAGATATTTGTCTCTACCCAGAAAAATGTGGGTTGGCTACCCAATGATTTGTGAATACTATTATGGGGAATATTTATTTTATTATATTTTTTAACTTATAGTAAAGGTATTCATATTCCATATGCATGCCATGAATTTCGATATGTGCAAAAATAATTGTTTTTTTTCTAGAATAGTGACACACGTTAAGGATTCTGCAAAGTGTTTCACATCTATATGAGTTAAAAACGTTGATTTTGTGGAAGGAATATGAAATCAAATGTAAATAATTAGAGGTATGAAAAAAACATGAAGGCAATACATATGATAATATGGGAGGATATTTAAATCCACTATAAATCAAATGTATATTATTCCTTATAATTCAACACTTACCAACTCCATGATCATCCAAACAAGTAATCCAAGACAATGAAATGTGCCAATTGTTTATCTGTTATATAGAAAGTAGGATATAGGTGAACCTAATGTTTAGTTGATGATTCCCAGTATGATCTTAGGTTTCAAATTAATAATTAAAATAATGAATATGATACCTAAGGGATATGTAACATATAAATCATATGATAGATTGGCCAAGGATTTGTCTAGTCAGCAACCTAATAGTTATGTGATATTATTAAAATTATTTCAATAAAATAATGGTCGAACTTATGTTCTGAGCCAATCGAAGAAACTTCATGATGAAATATGGATCTTTTCTCATGAAAGGGTCAAATTCAATAAAAGGGTCCATTATTTAAATTGCAAACCTTTCATTAAAAGAGAATTTTAAATTTTTAAGAGAAACGTTACACACATGAGAAAATATTCTATGTTAGAAAATATTTATTAATAATCATTGAACATTTATATGATATCAATCATCGTAAAAGAAGATCTTAATAACTTTTTTTCTTGTTAAATAACACATTAAATAATCTTATGCAAGAAATAAAATTCCATATTTTAGAGGAAAAAACATTTTGCTTATCAAAAAATTGATTTTTTTATATAAAATATAAATAATCCTATAAGAATCCTAGAATGATTCACATTAATTGTTAATTATATTAAATTATATGCCACCAAAGTGACACCAATTTTTACTCTTTTTTTCAATATGGTTTTGTAATTTTATATCATTGAGGGACTAAAAGTTGATTTAATGGATTGAATTATCAATTAAATTAATTCTATAATTACAATTGTAGTGTATTTTATATTATGAATGAGTTTAAGAAATATTATCGTATATTTTCAAAGTGTTCTGGTTTATTGGGTATGAAATGGTATATCCCATCATTGGATAATGTTAGAAAGAAAATGTTTTAAGATGATATGAAAATATTAAATTATCAAATTTTTATCCATTGTCATAAGAAACTATTAATGGATTTGTGATAGTGTTTTGGTATTCACATTATATAGAATTTAATATAGTAATTGAAGGGTTTAAAGAAGATTTAGAGAGACTCTATAATACTTATGATTTTTTTAAGACAATTCATTGATTTTTAGTGGTTTATAGTACCAAATGTATATTTTACAGCTTTTAGAAGTATGTATCAGTTAAAAATGTATGTAAAAATTGATTGTTCTTATGGTTTTCATTCATGTTATTATGTAAAGGGTTGGTAAATCATGTAATTAAATGTAAATGAAAATTTTATGTTGCATTTTTTCTTTAGAAAGGATCTATATTTTAATAATATTTTTTATATGATAAGGGATGTTCTCTATAAATAAATAGTTATTATAAATAATATAAGATGTTGTATTGGATACACCTGGTTATGAAATATCCCATTCTATAAAATTATTTAGAATGACGTAAGGATAAAAATTTTTATACAAGACTAAAATTTTTATCCATTATTGTTTTAGAAATATAAAAATAGTTCATATTATCCCATAATTTGATATTTTAAAAAATAACTTATTATTTTCAGAATATTACTCAATAAACCCATAATTCAATATAATATATATTTTGTAATAGTTTTTTTATATATTATCATTAAAATAAATAGATATTATATAATAATATAATACCGATCGTTTAACATAAGCTGATATTTAATTTTTTTTTCTAAAATACTTATATGAGTATGTTTTGACTAAGAGATGTCTTAAGTATAAAAAATAAATGTCTAAAAAAGTCAATTGAAAATTAAATTTATAACTATATCAAAAAATGAATTATTATATGGTGGAAATGATAGTTAATGTATGTATTTACATCTCGTTATAAAATTGATCTCTTTGAATTGTTTGAATGTAATGCTATCATGAGTGCAATGATGAAATTTAATAAATTTCTATATATATGAGAGAAGTTATTAACAGTAAAACATTTTAAATTGTTATTTAATGGAGTTTGGATACCGTTCTAATTTTTTAACACTATGAATATAATTCCTTTATATCATAATTATTCAAATAAACAACCTCATTAAATTATACTCACTAATGTAGTTTAATGAGTAGTTTTATCAAAAGGTCTCATTGAGATGTGATAGGAATAACATAGACATTTAATGTGATTTAAATCCCAAAATTTATAGTAAACATGGGTAACAATTTTTACATATATAATACGATATATGATTAAATTGATTCATATGTGGTATCATTTCGTATTAATAAATCTACTATCAAATAAAAAATATCTCATATTATAAAAAACCCAGTATCTAAATTATCATTATTTTATATTATATATATTTATTATTCAATAAGTTAAATGGTAATTTATATACCAATTTTTTACATTGTGTTTTCCAAAACCGATGTATATACTCTGTTATGATTGTCCAAGGTGAATAATTATGGTTACCAAGGATAGGGATTTTTATAAAGGTATGAACTATTTTCAAAATATAAAAAGTTTATTTTTGTGTTTGATAACATCTGAATTATACCCCAATGAGTGTATTATATTTTGTGTTTGGTATACTAGGTAGTATGTTAAATACTGAGTACTCATGCATGATAATGGAAATAAAACATTCCTGAGAACATTTATAATTTGATTCCCTTCTGATACTATTCACGAGGATGAGATAACCGGTGGTGGTTTTGTATGTTTTCGATCATATCATTAGTTGACTCATTACCAAGATTGTATTTATCATCTCGTATGATGAGTATGAGATCTGATAACTTGGTTGATATAAAATTATTATGTGTGGAGTTATACCAAGATAATTTTCAGGAAATGGACTTAAAAATATGTATAAGGGGAATGTGATGAGCTGATCCACATCGGTGAATGAACTAAGATGTGATCATAATTCATGATTGTTTAGATTTTGGGAATCAACAATATTTGAGTTGGTCAACTTGGATTAAAGTACCATATATCAAATAGTAATTTATTATCATATAAAGAGGAAAAATATTATTATCAATACTTTTAGTTAATACTGTTAAATGCTTGAAATGGACACATATTCATTATCGATCAATCTATCATCTCTTTATACGCACTATGTTTTCTCTTATTATGGAGTGAATCTCCAATTATTCTTTCCCCTCCACTGGGGGGGGGGGGGTTATAGGGATCCTTTATTGGCTCTTCCCTCAACATCCTAGAAGATATATTTAATTTATGTCTATTAACTCCCTCCCCCACTTCCTATCATATTTATAATCCAAGGGTCCCCTCATTCACTGATGGGATTTTTAATTTTCCATGCCTCCTCCCATAACTCCCGTAATATTCGACCTTACATCACCTCTCTATTTTGGCCCTTTTAAAATGGTATCAAACAACATTATAATTTATTTACAAAATCAATTTGACTTCCCATATCTTTTATAAATTTTATTTCATGATCTATTATATAGATATACATGTAACAAAATTTCAAAATATAGAGAGGAATTTTTAAAATGGGTAATCAAATATATATCATTGTAACATGAAATAGGGATACAATGAAATTATTTAAAAACATCAGAATATTCCCTAAATTATACTGAACCTATGATAACATCATATGATTGTGGGAACAACATAAAACACATCATCATAAGTATATTTATTTTATACCCCATATGAAATCATAACAAGTTGTTATTAGGATAACATCACATTAACTATACATGGTATCTCATCAGATAAAACCCCTTACAAATTATATTTGATGATTATATAATTTTCGTCCCACATGTCACATTTGTATCATATATCATATTTGTTTCTCTCCAAAGATAATAAAACATTCAAACATCATTCACCACTATTAATCCAACAATTAAGTAGTGTGACGTACAAAAATGGAACTTTATAATTAATGAAGAACAGTTATATATATGTGAATACAATCATGTGGATATGGGGATGGGTATTCATAACACAAATGATTGGAATAAAAAATCATTACAAAATATTGGAATCAAAACAGGTGTAAAAATAGGTTTGGGGAAGGGTTTAATGATAGTGAAAGGTGGTCTCTCAGTATATAGGAAGCACATGGATAGAAAAGTGATGTGTAAGAACACATTAATACATGAATGAATAAAAAAAATTATAGAACACGATGAAAGAACACAAATAAATTTAATGTTTAAGATAATCTCTTACATTAGTAATCACTACTATAATCTTTTAAGGATATTCGTTAGAGAATGAGAAAATATTAGTAGGAATATAGGTTGGTGTCGGTACAGTAACTTCCCGATCAATTTGTTCTGAGTGAAGAGAAATTGGAGGTTGGGTGGATATTTATTTTCACAGAGAGCGTAATAATTTATTTATTCTAAAATATATGTTTTGGACTCATTATGGTAAAATATTCATGACCGAAAATATGTCCATGGTTTTGTACATTCATTTGACCCAAATATGATTTTTTTTTAAATATTTTATTTGATAATAACTATATTAATTCAATTAATAACAACGATGATGTTGAAATGAGTCAATTTCATATGTAATTATGTATAATACCATAAAATATAATACTTGTTATGGAAAACTCATTATAGGTTAGTAAAATTAATAAAATAGCATCAATACTAATTATTTTATAGTTGAATTTTTTTATCATATATTCCATTTTTTATTACATAATATTTGATATATTATGATATCTTAATACATCACATATATTTATAAAATATTTAATTTCTACCAAAAAAATTATTTGTCACCAAATTTTTTGAAAAATTCACAATTGGATAATTACAATGTGTAGATTCCCAAAATAAAATTTTAATACAAATTTTTAGAGAATTAAACTTTACACCTTTAATAAAGAACCTAGTTTGTAGAAAAATAATAGTATTCACCATGCTAGTAACTTTGTGACCCTTATAAAAATTGCAATCTATGTCATTAAATATATTATCATTTAAATTTATATAATCATATTTTTGAAGTAAGTTTTATTGAAAACCCATTTATTTCAAATTTATTGAATTTACTAAAAAAATGTATTTTATTTGTCATAATATATTACACAAAATGTACATTATTTCATTTATTTGAAATATATTATGTTTTAAAAAATC
The DNA here is from genome assembly GCA_963277665.1 of Viscum album. Classification (NCBI taxonomy): domain Eukaryota; kingdom Viridiplantae; phylum Streptophyta; class Magnoliopsida; order Santalales; family Viscaceae; genus Viscum; species Viscum album. The sequence goes on from OY728153.1 coordinate 493,116,295, forward strand.
ATTATATAGTCATATGTATATAAATTCATAAATGAAGGGATAAATTTAATTATAATTTTATTGTTATGAAAAGTGTAAAAATTCATAATACTATGGTCTAGATATATGAATCCTTATTACAGAAGCATGCCTCATAAGGGTAATATTTGTGATAGTGGTACTTTCTAGGGGTGGTTCAATAAACATGGTTTCAATCATAATATTTATAAGATTTAAATTCTAAAATAAATGATTCTTATCATATCCCAGTTTTTATATATCAACATTTGTGTGCTCAAGGGTAAATCCCAAAGATTCCCCCCTCCCCCCTCGGAAGCTTGTATAAATGGGATTTATATGGTATACTATTACTTTTCGAGTCCATCTATTTATTCATTTGTTTAAATTAAAAACTTTTACATCCCTTAATATATGTTAATATTAATTTTAAATATAGAATAAATATATTATACATGATTATGATGATTAATAGTATTTTAATTTCATATGATAATAAAAAATGAAATATATTCCTTGTAATTTTTATAAGATCATTACCTAATATTGATTTTTTTTAATTCTTAATGGATTTTAATTTAAATGATTTTGGGCCATTTTTTTATTCCCCCATTTTCATAAATCTCTTCTGAAATTTTATTTCACACACTTTAATATATGTGTGTACTTCTGTTTTCTTTTGTTCCCTTGTGGCTTGCTCAAACATTTGATTCCAACATGATAATTTTACCATTTGAGTTTTATTATTTCATTAGTCATTATCTCTTCAATATAGTATCTTCACAATTTATTTAACATTTGAATGATCATTATTAAAATTTACCACCTCAATATTTTGGACATTTTATGGATATGGTATGTTCTTTAATAAGAGGGATGAATGGAACACAACTTGAAATTTAGATAAGTTCGGTTGGAGTGCCAATCAATTTAAAATAAATCTATTACAATCTAGGAAATAATAGTGGATCATATATCTAGGATTAAAATTTTTATACTTCATAAACATCATGAAAATTTTGAAATATCATATACAGTTAAATAATTTATTTTTGGTCTCAAACTAAAGGTCCCATAAATAATTTTTTAAATATCTTTTATTTATAATGTATAAATTTCATATGATGTTGAATGGTTTGAAAATTCCTTTTCAACTACTCTATATTTTATAACCCTATAAATTTATACTATGTAACATAATCCCAACATATTGGTAGCAGACACCAATTTCCATATAGACTCTCATTAGATACAATTAAAATGATATAATAGAAACTATTGTTATTTGAGATCTCCACTAGGGGGAGTTATGGGTCCATACATAATTTTAAATCCATTTAAAATGATCATATCACATCCTTCAGAATTCAAATGGATGTAATAGATTTTACAATCATTTTAGGGTTATAAGAAGTCACAAAACATATATTTTAATCCAATTCTTCCTAATGTTGAATCCTAAACCTCTAGGTAAATTATAGATCTCAAAATGATCTAATGGATAATGGTTCTCCATAAATGATTTCCACTTAACTTTTGTATATCTTTTTGAGTTGTTTAAGAGATATATCTTCTATTATATCAATGAAATTATGTCAATATTTAACGAAATTCAGTTCCCTCAAATTGGGGTTAATTCCCTTAGATTACCTCAACATTCTTATGAATAAATATATGGATATAATTTTTCATTTCCATTCATGTATGAGAAATAGATATATCATTCAATTATAACTTTGATATTAAACATTTATATTTTCGGATTACCAAGAATCAATATACATATTCATAAACTTCTCACTTCATGTTATTCTATTAAAATTTGTCTATGTGTCTCTATTGTAGAGACCTAATCATAGTTAGCCCAGATCCATCCCCTGCTATCATTAGATTGGTATATGATACAATGATTCACATCATGAAGGATTGATCAGATTACTAATCATGGTAATCCAGATAAATAGTTGACTATTAAATTAAATTTTTAAACAGAAATGATAATATAATTTTATTAAAAAATAATATTATTTCCCGTTAGCATATGCATATATATCACTCTTAATAAACATCCTAGTCTCATAGGGAATGAAAATTTAATGATAATAGATAATCCTTAGTAGGGTTTAATTTCATAAAAACATTAATGAACCAATTATTGTAATCAATATGGTATTGAAAATAACTAAAGCATCATTCCATTTAAAAAATAATAATAGAATTAAATGCATCCATATTTTTTTAAAAGTAAAATTCATTTGGATATTATTAACTAAATACTGAATAACGAATGTTATTAATTATTATGCATCATGTTTCCAGGGAACAAGATACCTATATAATCATGATATATCCTCTAGAATATTTAAAAAATACTGGTTGAAAAACTACATAGATAAGGCCATCCGACTGATCCATCTCATGAGACTATCGAGGCATTGAGGGGATTACATTAACCGGTCCACAACAGATATCTTTCACGTCCAAATCATTCCTTGAATATCAAACAATCTAATTAATTTAGGGAAAATATGCCATATGAAATATTTTTATTGAATAAAGTATACAGCGGTATAAATATTTACCCAGTTAATAAGATAATTTTAAAAGTAATCACTCTTTGTAAAATGGATAATGATTTAGGAAATGTTCATATCAATGATAAATGATATGGATAGTTATGGGAAATTTAATGTTTACTGATTACATGATTGTGAATACTTCAAGGGGAAACTAATGACTTTAAAAATTATTCAAGGATATGATTTTAAATACTATCCTTGGAAAAAATAATCATATTTCCTATAAAAAAATATTAAATATGGAATCAATACAATGTATAAAAATTGGATTACTAAAAAAGTGAAATTGTTTTTAATGAATAGAAATACCATAAAAATCATTAAAAACATTCTAGTGGAAAATATCATTTTTATCTAGAAGATCATTTTGAAAATAAATTTTAGATAAAAAATCATTGAAAATTTTTTTTTTTTAAATTTTAAATAGAATCTTGAAATAATTTTGTGTGGATTATTTTATACATGTTGTTCGAGGTAAAAAGTACATTCTCATTACATTATAAATTTTTTAGAAAATTACCTTGATCTAAAAGAGTAAAGAATATTATTTTGAAAAAAAATTAAATTCAAAACAGGTGAAAATTTCATTAACTAATCATTTTTTTACTTGTTTCAAATAATTTAAGATAGATTTTTAGAAAAAATTGTTTTGAAAGAAAATAGGCTTCTGAACGAAGAGGAAAATGATGTTTTATTTTAATATAAAACTTTATGAAAAATTTTACATTTCTAAGAGTGGATAAAGTGTACAATTACTTCAAATATTTCATGATTAAATACTGGAAATTAAAATTAATGGGTTTATTAATCAATGATATAATAATATCTTTTAATGGATATTAATGTGTAAAACATCCAAAATAAAATGAGATTGGTATATAAACACTTAAAAATATCATAACGTTGAAATGAGAATCGTCCAATGAATCGGTTATGAGTGTAAAATCTAAATTCTAATAAATCTAGTGTAAATACAATAATAGATAGTAAAAATACATTACACAAATAATCATTGAATATTAATTTCAATGAAAATGCGATATAACCCAATTAAACAGAGTTCAATTATGAAATTCTTTCTCACAAGGTATCTTTTATTTCAAATCCACTTAAATGAAATAAATAAAATTGAAAATTAAAATACCATGAATGAATGAATTATTCTATAAATTAAATTTTAATGGGATGTATATACATCATATAATAATACAATTTTCATAAAATTTCAATATTCTTCAACCAAAATGAAACTAAGACGAAATCACTTATCACTTGGTAAAATTTTAATTATAATCCCAATGAATGTAATAACATCAAATGAAAAATTAAATACAATAAATATATATATATTCATTATATATGATAATAATTGGTAAATATATACATCTCAAAAAATATATGAGTGGTAACAATGGAACACACCTCATGTAAGAAAATGTGGGATGATAATCCGTTATCTCTCACTTTAATTTTGGTCTTACTTTTTTTACCCCCATTATAGTGGTTTTAAACATGTTATTAACTTATTTCATATTATTATTAATATTTATTATATAATATATGATCTTTTATAACAAATTATTACCCTTTTGATAATAATATTTCATTATTTTTAGCATTTTTACAATTTAATTATTTATTTGTTGAGTTTTATGTAACTTGTGTTTTTTTGTTCCTATTACATAAAAAATCATTTTTCTTGGAGATGGTTGGTTATACATACGCATGAATGATTCTTCCATTTTCTTGTTATATTAATTAAATATTAGTAGAAAATATATATTTTTGTAATCATTAAATTATCATATTATTGTAATATATAACACATATGTTTATTAAAATCATTTTTATTACGTAGTATTTTATGGATAAATGAATCACATCGCTTAGGGAAGGCATAGTCCACACATTCACAAATGATATTTTCGTATTCCCAAAAAATAGAAATAATGATGGTATGTGTAAAATAGTAATTATGAATTCCTAAATACATAATTAATTTCATATATTCATATATGAACTATAAATCCCCAATTATTAAAATCCATTAATGGTGGAAATGGAAGAATAAATGACATCACTTCACGAGGCTATTGTCCCTCGTACACTAGAATTATGATTGTATATTCCATTTTGTGGAATTGAGTGTGTTCTATGTTGTAAACATTACATAAAACTACTATGTATGTTTGATATACTTATATTACTATATAATCAAGATATAAGAATAATTTAATCGATCTATAATGAAATAAAAAATGTTCTTATTGAAGAATGTTACAACTTCTTCAGGTAACTCCTTTTCAATTTCACCAAAGGACATTCATGGTTTGATTACATCCTAATGTGATGACTATTGGATGAGAGAATGTATATTTTAAATTAATTTTCTTATACTTTAGATGCACTAAAAGTATTTATAGATGTCATTAACTAGGGGGAGTGAGTGCCCTTTTATAGTGGTAGAGGAGTGCCATTCTAGTATATACCATATGGTAAACAATTTTGCAGGTCTCAGAAACATCATGATCCTAAAATATTTATAATATTATGATAAAATAGTTAATATGGTATAAAAATTTACATTAAATTTTGTTTGGATAACATTAAAAGTCATTTGTCTAGATAAGATTAATATTTACTCCCATAACAAACATTTTTTTCAATTAATCATCATGGTTAATATAAACTGTTTTCACCAATAATTACGGTCAAAAATTAATTATTCATTATTATATATTTTATTCTATAATTACTAAAAATATGAAATAAATATTTTCAAATCTAATTCAATGGTCTTTCAGAAATTAATTTAAAATTATTCCCATTTGCGAGACAAAACAACACATTTTTAAAGATAAAATGTTAAAACATTTACTAATGTTTAAATGATATATTCAACATAAAAATTATTCAAATGTCATGAATTGAATTAATTAATTCATTATATATTTAATTTTACTTTAAATCGAATATAAAATTTAATTTATCATTGTAATTTATTTATATCAAACGACAGTTTTCGATTAAAGTTATTTATTTTTTAGTTTGCATTAAAAACTTATTGTCTAAAAAAAATTACCTTAAGAAAATTTTTATGTTTCTCTTTCAATTTTTTTTTTTGTAAATAATATTTATAAAATTTAAAAAATTTATTTTGAAAACATGTGCGTCATTAAAGATCCAAAAAATATATTTAGAAAAATATACATTTTAATGTGTGAAATTTGATTTCCGCATATCTTATTCCTATGAAATCTATTGGATGAATATAAAAAGAATTTTTTTTAATATATAATATATGTATTTCATCAATATATTTTACTAATAGTAATTAATATAACTTTTTTGTTTAAAACTCTTTTTGTGCATAAAGAAAATTATTTACATATTTTGTTTATATTCAATAGGTTTTTTTGTTTTATAATTGATTAGAATTTAATGTATTAATTTCATGTTTTTATAAACTATAAATATTTATAATTTATTTAATCCTAATAATAACAACTAATTTTACAGTTAATAAAATTATTCATCATAAAGAATAATATTAATAGTATTCAGTGAAACGTGGTCTTGAGTATAATTCAAGCTATTGCTGATTTTTTTTGGTTTTATTAAATGTAATATTACTCAGTAGTGACTGCACATCATGTTATTTCATAGATTTAATTAATTTATTATATTAAGTATAACCTAATGCCTCATATTTTTATATTACCTTCTATGATCATTGTTTCAGGTATAATACATTATCATATAGAATGTAATTTTTTTTATGTTTAGGGCAGTATATTATACCCAAATTAAGTGAATTGTGTCCTCACAATTTAATATTGATCACTAAAATAAAATTATTGACGTTTATAAATTTCATTATTGAAGGACCTTATCATGAGAAAGGTTGGTAAAATGTCCTCTCCATAATAGCGAATGGGAGCTACCATGGTCATTAAAAGGTTCCCAAGTAGGGGATCATTGGTGTAAATAGAAAATATGGACATGAATGAAAATTGAAAATAAGCATCGGGAGTGATTGATATCATTGATCACAAAAATGTGATTTTTTATTAGAAATCTGAGTTTGTCAAAAATGTAATTTTATATTTAAAATTCTGTCATTTGAACAAAAGTGGAGGTGTTACGATAAAATTATTTATTGAAGACGCCCTCCATAGAGTTTAGGAATTCCTTCACTCTATAAGAGTATATGGATTCATACATATTAGAAACATTTCTATTTCATAATAGTAGTTTCATATTATGGTTTTTAATAAATTAAATTTGAATTCTTCCCATAATCTGTGAAATTTATATCCTGAAATGAATTTTTATGTCTGAAGTACTAAAATTTAAATTTAATTGACCATAATATACACAAAAGAGTTAATTTATTCCCATTTTCTCTAAATATTTCTCAAAAAAAATTTGTTATTCCATTAATTTATAAACCTCAAATGTAATACAACTAGTTTAACATTAATTTTTCATTTATTTTTTTTCCAAAAAAAATTACGCATTATCTAGGACATCACATATGCGAGTGGTAGAATCAAAACAGTAATCATCATCAGGTCATGGGTTGAAGCCCCACCACCTCATGGAATGAAACACATTGTCACCTTGTATGTGGGTTTTTATTTTTATGAACAACGTTATATTAAGTCATATTATTCTCCTAAAATAATTATTGTCATCCTTGAAATTCAATCATTAAATAACCTTTTCTCTAAATTTCTCTGTAAATTTTTTTTCAAAGACTTATAATATTATTTGGCTATTAATGCAATTTCAATAATTACCATATTAACCATAATGGTAATCTATACCTTTAAAGTTACGTCTATAAAATGGAAATTCATTATTCCAAAAATAAATTTTCCACATTAATATAATCATTCACTAAATATCTCCCATAATTCTCTTAATCATGTTAAACTTCAATCACAAAAATCATGAAAAATAAGTGTTTTTGTCTCTTAATATATATTCAATATTAAAATCATAATCATAATCATATGAATAAATCTCATGTTAATGATGAAATATATTCTTCTGAATATTTAACACAATCCATAGATGTTTTGTGATACCTATAACAAATATTCCATAGGTGAAATACATCTATAATTTAAATATATAATCCAAATAAATACTTCAACTATTTTAGTACCATATAAGACATTCTTTTCTTTAGAGATTAACTTAGTTCATTCGTTGTAATATTATATTAAAATCTTTAATAAAATTATGTAAAGAAAATGTAAATTATCCTAAGCCTATATCCTTAAAGTGTCCAACTAGGGGAATAGTAAGGCTCGATGTCATGTACTATGTTATTGTCGAGTCTATATTTTCATGCACTTTGGATATATTACCCATGCTCACATCTATTCCATTACCATATAAACATATAGTATCTAAGCAAATATTTATTGAATGTAAATAACATATAATACCAATCTTACCCAAACCATATGATGATTTATACACTAATAATAAAATTATATATTAGTTTTAAGTACCATAATCTAGGATTTCTTAAATCGTGTTCCAATGTATTATACTAAACATCCAGTGATATCTAAAATCAACCTAAGAAATCATATAGAAGGTTACTACTACCATTATCTGAGCATATGATACGTACATTCTGTTTTAAAATTATAATTCAATTTAGTAGTCTTGTTAAACCAAATAAATATGTAATTCGTATATTATATTTGGATACAATAATTACAAAAAAAAATATTTTGTAAAAAAAATTATTCTCTTTAGAATCTCCTTGTTTACCAACCATAGTACACTTCATGGATTCTTGGAAAAAAGAGACAAATGAGGGTGAGCTAAAATTCACATCAGGTGTTAAGTATAGTGGTAAAAAAAACGAATCAATTAACAAATTCAATTCCGAATTAGAAATAAATAAACACATATTCTATTTAATCAAGAAATTGATAATTAAACACATCCATATATTTTTTCATAGGGAAAATCATCTGGAATGTAAAAACAGAACAATTAATGAAAGAATTACTTAATTATTGGATTTCCCATTTCCTTGGAATATAATATCTTTGTCATCAAGATCTATCCTCCAGACTATTTAAAACATACTAGGTGAAACCCCACTTAATAGAGTCTACCTAACTAATTTTTCAATGAGGATACTAAAGCATTGAGGGGTTTGCAGTACCTAATCACTAACACTTGTCTTTCATGTACACATAATTACTCATATTTATAATATTCAATTTATTTCATGAAAAATGTGCCTTATAAAATATTTTTATTGAGTAAAGGATATTTATATATAAATATTTACCAAATTAATAAAATAATTTTCCATGTAAACACCATATGTAATAATGATATATAATTTAGGAAATAATTATATGCACGATTAGTGATATGGATATTTAGGGGAAATATACTGCTCATTAATCATAGGAATGCGAATAATTTAAGGGGAAGTTAATGAATAAAAAATGTATCAAGGTTGTTAATTTCAATATGATCCTTGGTAAAAGAAAAAAATTCATCTAGATAATGAATATAAATTTAATCAATATAACATATAACCATTGGAGTAATGATAAAAAAATTAATTGAAGAATATAAATACCATAAAAATATCATTAAATCATTCTTGAGAAAAAAATGAAACTTTATTTTCATAAATATATTTATAATAAATTTTCATAAAAGATCATTTAAATTCATTTTTTTGAAAAATAATTTCATAAACATGAAAAGGAATATTCAATGAAATTTTGCTGGGTAATTACATAAATTTCATACAAGGTAAAAAGATCACTTATAATGCATGGTAACAAGGTTAAAAAATCTCCTTTTTTAGAAGAAAAAAAATAATATTATTCAAAAAGGAAATTTTTAAAAAAAATTAAAAGTATTTAATAATTTACTTTTATTATTTTAAAAACATTAATGGATTATTATTTTGAAAACTAGGTTTTGATAGATAAAATATTTATGACTAAAGAGAGGAATAATGTCGTGTTTTATTAAAAACATTTTATAAAATATTTAAATTACTGAAGAGTTTATAAATGTAACAATTACATGAAAAATATAATGAATAACAATAATAGAATATAATGAATATTTTTATTAATAAATATCCATAAAATATCCTTCAATATAAATTCAACTGTAAAAAATTCTGAATAAAATTATATTATGAAGTAAACCCTTAAAAATTCTAATTTGGATGTGATAATAATCCAATGGTTAGATTATGTCGCTACAATCAAAATATAATATTATATACGTTTATTTAGAGGTGCTTATTCAAAAACAACTCTAAATTCTTTTTATGTATATTTACAGGGGTTATTAACAACACCCTCTCATCATTGAATTTAAAGAGTGTTATGAACCCATCTAAATTCATTTACTATTTATGTTAGATGGTGTTATGTACAACTCGTGATAATAATTGAATTTAGAGGGTGTTATAAACCCCCTCTAAATTATCTAATAATATTTTTTTAATATCCAGTTGAATTTAGGGGGGGTTCTGAACTTGATATTATTTAAGAAATTAGCTGGAATTCATAAACCCCCTATTTATTGTGATCATTGATGGTTCACAACCCCCTAAAAAATCATAAACTTGATGGGTTTGAAACCCCTCTACTGTAATAAATTTTAGGGGTTTGAAAACCATGTATAATATCATTAATTAGGCGGGGTTCAAAACCCCTCCAATGTCATCAAATTAGAGTGGGATAAAAACCCCCTATACTTGAATGGATTTTTGGGCGTTGTGATCCCACAATGTAAAGAAAAACAAATTCCATGATAAATATGTATAATTAAAACATAATATGTAAATGTATTTAAATAAATTATATGAACATGTTATATAATTTTTTATTATTATTTTATTTATATTTATTTATTTGTATACATAAATACACATAAAATTGTATAATATTATATGCATTAATATATATTTATTTTAGAAAATTTCATTTTATATAATATTACTTTTATATAATTTAATAACATTAAAAATTATAAAAATATATACCTAAATATCATTTATTTGAAAAATATATCAAACAAAAACCCAAGCTCGTTTTTTTTATAATTTAAGTTATAAAAACTGTTAAAATTTTGAATAATATGTCAATTCTTTTGTGTTATATATAATTAAAATTATATAAATTAAAATTATTCAAATAATTATATATTAATGTACACAATATTATACAGTTCTTATTTTTTTAAATAATATATATTAATCTACTTAATAATGAGTTTTGAAATACATTATAAAAATATTTTCATATATTGTATTTTATATAATAATAAATATATAAAATATACATATAAATTATATTTAAAATAAAAATGTATTTCATAAAAAATTATATAAATTTTATTTCATATATAATGTTCGTATAAATTGTATTTCATATATAGTTATTTCAAATAATATTAATTATATATTAATTATAATTAATATTATAAAGTTTAGACAAATAAAAATATATTAAAGTACATAATAATAAATGTATGTATTGAAATACATTATGTAAATATATAAAATAAATGTTTATATATATATATTATTCAAAAAAACTTGTATATAATATATAAATATGTATTTATGTATATGAATAATTTACATGAATGTATCAATATATTTGAATATAAAAAACATAAATAGAATTAGAAATATATTTAAAAATACATTTTGTCAAGTGCTTGTAAATATAAATATAAAATATATAGTTTATTTAAATACTTAAAATGGATAAAATATAAATTTATTATAATATAAATACATAAATAGTTTATATAAACATTTATATATTAATTTAAATAAAATTAAATAGGATGTATATAGTTATATGTATGTAAATATTTATATAGATAACCTATGAAATGTATATAAATATAATAATGAGTACTTATTATTATATTTTTAAATTTAATTTCTAGTTAAGGTATTGATTTTATTTACAGGTGATGCGAGTTAACTCCCCTACCTCTTGAATTTTAATGTAACAGTGAAACTGTGCATGATTGGAAAACTGAATGAGGGGTCATTGCTGAGTGGAGGAATGAGACAGGAGGTGGAGCTAACACTTTGGGGAATTGGAGTGATCAAGGACCACCAAGATGAACCGATCTTGGGAAATATAGGGGCTAGGTCTAGGGCTACCAAAGTGTGGGACAATAGTATACCTATAGGCAATTCAAGGAAGATACATTGGTTGGGTAGAATTGGATGGTGTCTTCAAGAATGTTTATAAAAATATTGTAATAATTTTTAGAGGTAGTTTTTAAAACCGCCTCTAATGTGACTATAAATATAGTGGCTTAAAACCCCCGCTAAATTACTCTCAAATAATGTTTTTTATAAATCATACCCAATGGGGTTTTTTATAGTCTCAATGTTGGAATATAAATTATCGGGTTTTTTCCCATATAGATTTTTTTGGAAGAAGATTTCGCGGTGAAATTATAGGGGGTTTTAACCCCCCCCCCCCCCCCCCATGTAACCACCTATAATTTATATGTGGGTTACTAGAAGTCCACAAAAAAGACAATAATAAGATTACGTGGGAAAAGTTTTTAAGGTTCTAACCTCCTATGAACGATTTGTGGTGCAAGATTACATAGTGAAATTAGAGGGGGGTTTTTAGCCCCTCTAACATAACCGCCTCAAATTGACTTGTAGATTACATGTAGTTCATGAAAACTGCCTCCAATAAGACTATCATTTTAATTTTTATCTATCAAGGGCCAAACTGGGCTGAGCCTTTACTCCAAAAATCAATCCACATATGACACTTTAGGCTTGGTCAGGCCTGGATGAACAACCCCATGAGGCATCCGGAGCCTGACCTTCGACCCGCCAAAACCATCTGGTTGAGCCAAGCTTTTCGGGTTGGGTAAAAGGATAACCCTTTACAGAGTTTTATCATTTTTCAAATAATATATATCATGGGTTATGAAATTAATCATTTTAATGTTTTTAATCTTTTTTAAATTTTTTTACTAAATATATTTTGTAGTCATTTTTTATAACTTTTTAAATGTTTATTTTAAAATGTTTTTAGAAAAATTAATAAAAATTCATAAATTTTTTAAAAATTATATCATTATTTATTTATTTTATTTTTTTATGGTTATTTGGAAATTTTTTAATGTATTTTTTATCTTTTTTTCTTATTTTGAAAATGATTTTTATTTTTAAATTTTTTAAATGTTTTTTGAAAAACATTTTATGAAAACATTTCATTGAAAATAAATATTTTAAATGTTTCATTAACTTGTATTAAAAATATTATTAATATTTTTTATTAAATTTTCATTAAACATTTTTTTTTTAATATTTTTGTTAAATGTTTTTGAAACATATTTTAGAATTATTTTACGCTTTTTAAAATATCCATTAAAATGTTTTATGAACATTTTTTTAATAAAGGTTTTTTAGTAAAAGTATATTTGGAAATGATGTTTAACTTTTTCTTCAATAGATATATGAAGAATTTTATTAAAAAACTAGAAATTTATTTAAAAATTTCTATAAAAATGTTTTCAACTTTCTTTTAAAATGTTTTTTTCATTTTAGTTTTAAAGCATTTATTTTCATTTTTAAAAAAAATAACTTTTTTATAATGTTTATAAACGTATTTTTTAATAATATTAGTTAAACACATATTTTAAATATATATAAATATTTTAAAACATGTATTCTCTATTTTTTATTAACATTTTATTATACAATTAAAATGATTTTCATTTCATTATCAATAATTTGACATGTTTTAAATTACTCACATCCTATGTTTTACAAGAGCACTCAACCCCAATGTAAAATGCATATTAAAATGATAATATTTAAATTACTTTAATAAAAATATAAATATATACAAATTTATCAAATAATCAAATTTTAAATAATTTATCAGGAAATGTTCAATTAAAAAAATGGATCTACGGTGACTGTCTTGTCTAATTTATTATCTTTCATTATATAAAACAGCATTCATAATAATATGATCAATTTGTAAAACGATAACTAATGAGTGGTTGTGGGGTGCGTATAAGTAGGTGGGTGTGTTTTTTATTTCTAAATAGATTACAATTTGGGAATATATATATACATATATCAAGACTAAAAAATCTTACTTTTGTGATGAGTCATTTGTGACAGACAAATGACTCATTGTAACTATTCCCTGATATCATACTATTTTAAATGGATGAAATATGTCCTTCAAAAATAGTTTTTGTCGGGTTTCGAACCACCCAGTGCCAAACTCATTAGAAAAATACTATTTGTGGTGAAACACTTATTCCATGTCGAATGTCCAATATCTCGGAAGTATTTACGATGGAAATAATTTTGTCGCAAATAGTTAATTGATTTAATCCTTGTAAACCCTTCTTTCTCATCCACTCCTCCTCTTCTGCCACTCCAGCATAGCTTCACTAGGGATCTTACCTTCCTACAAGGTATGCCTCCACAGCACTACAATGTTCCACTGCACTACTGCATCATTCCACTACTTAGTAATGTCATTATGTTGGTCCCTCTTCAATACAACCACAATGTAATGCCACCCTGGGTCATTCGGCCCATATTTTCAAGTTACTGACATAGTATTCCTTCTCCTGCAATTTTTTGGTCATAAGAAATATATATTATGAACACTAGTCTTTTCAAAACCATGGAAAATAGATTTAGCCTTTTTTAATTTATTTTATATTTATGTTCATTATAAATTTATTATTTTATTTTTGGGTTTCAATTGTTTTTGTAAGAGATGATTTCATTTGAATACTGGTATACTCAATGATATTTTGTTTTGAATTGTTTTTATATAAATGTTGAAAATATTTTTCGGGTTTCGATTTTTTTGGGTGTCAATTATCTTTTTATAAATTCTCTACATTCTGTCAACTTTTTTTATATAAATTTTCTAAATATTATTTAAATACTTTGCAGTTTAATCCAATTCTGTATTTTTTGGTTGTCAATATTAGAAATGAGGTTAAATATATGTTTTAAATATTTTTGAATATTAATTGTCTTATTTTTTTTCTTTTTTTTTCTTAACAAAACATTATTTGAAAATAGTTTTATTATATTTTGTTTAAAATTTTGTTTAATGATAAACCAATAACAATTTAAAATAGGAAATTTTATTTAAAACATAGTTAGTAAAAATTAGGTTAATTTTTTACAACATTCTTAATATATATAAATATATATATAATTAATAAAAATTCATAAAACTATATTAACTGTAATAGATGTACTAATAATTTAATTAATTAGTAAAAATTATTAAATAATTAATAATAGCTAATAATTAATTTTTAATATTATTAATCAATTTTAATTGTTATATTTTAAAAAAATCATATATAAATAATAAATAATTTGAATTATTTTAAAAATAATATTATAAATCATTAAATTTTAAAAAAATTATTTCTAATCATTACTATATTATTTTATCAAACCATATAAAAAAAGTAATATCTATAATAAAATATATATAAATTAAAGTACATGCTATGTTAATTAAAATAATTTTATAAATGATGGAATATATATATATAATATTAATAAAAATATTAAATGAATTACCCACCCATGTGATCTTACCAAACATCCAACCCAAATAAATGTAATGTCATGCCTACTGTAGACACCATATCTCAGACCCAATGGTCATCTATAATGATTTATATGAGAAATATTTTTGGTGATGGCTTAAATTTTTATAAGAAATTATAATAGAAATATTAAATGAATTACCCACATGTGCAGTGTTACCAAAAATTTGATACACAGAAATTTAATATCACGTCTAGGGTATACCCCACATCTCAAATCCAACAGCGGTCTCTGATTGTTCATATGATAAAAATATTGGGAGATATATTATTTTTTTAGAATGTATAATAAAAATATTAAATGAATTACCCACGGCTCTGATATTATCAAATAAAATATAATTTCATGCCTACGGTAAACCGCACATCTTTGACCCAACAATGGTATCTAATTTTTCATATGATACACTGTTTGTAAGATATATGAAATATTAATAATAAATGATAATAAAATTATTTAATGAATTAATCTCTTGTGCAATGTAACTAATCACCCTACCCTCATAAATGTCACACCTAGTGTAAATCCCACATTTAAGACTCAATAGTGGTCTATAATTTCCCATATGAGACACTGCTAACGAGATATTCTATTATTTTCAAAAATTAGAAAATTCTTATATGTAGTATTTAATATTTCAATACTATATGAACTGAGCCTCCACAATCCATGTAACCTAGTGCTAACTCATCACGTCCCTCTGATTACACTTCCATGAATTTTTCAATTTGTTAAAATATATTAATAATTTCCAACTATTCAAAGTGGTTGGTAAGATTTAGTCTTATTTATGGTGTTTCTGTAGATTAATATAGACTTAATAAGTAGACACTAGTTTCTATTACGTGATCATTATTGTATAAATCAACACAAAAATAAAAACATATTTAGAATAAATTCTGTTTACACTAATGGTTTTGAGACAATTAATAATTATCGTTGTCGATTTGAATTTTGTTTTTGAAGGAACATTTAAATTCCCATATTAGAAATGTGATATTGGGATATTATAAATGTTTGAAAATTTTGGATTTTATCCTCTTCATTTTGATTTTCAGAAATAATGTATTTTTTTATATCAACATGGAGAAAATAATTTAGTAGATATTAAAAAAAACAATTGGTTCTGGTTCTATCATTTCAGTGTTTAGAACATGAGGCCGCTAGTCCGTCAATTCCAAAAATAAAAACATATAATTATATTTCAATACCAGAATTAAAACATTCTCGGGTTTAAAAATTATTGTAATCTGATAAGGAGGCCTTATATTTGGGATTCCAGATTAGAAAACATGATTTTTTGACAAATTTATTGTTAATAAATCAGATTTTGGAATGTAAAAATGATTTTTGGATCATATTTTATCATTGGTAAATTCATTGTTTCCAAATGTAAATACCTTACCTGATAGTTTCTATAAAAGTAGTAGGTTGGTTCATTATTTGGGTTATAGTTATCAAAAAATTCATTTATGTTAAAATGATTGCATCATATATTTTGTTGATTATGAATCCTTGGATAATTTTTCAACATATTGAGAATCCCGGTTTAATGAGGCACAATAGTGAATGTATAGAGTTACCTTCAAACTATTATAGTTTTTGCAATTACACCACATTTAAAACATTTATTTACATCTCACAACATAGTTGGATTGATGATATAGAATAAATCAAATATTCACATTAGTAAAAGCTCAAAGCATCCATGTTATGGTGATTCATGGAAACAGTTTGATCAGATTCATCTTAATTTTTCTTCAGAACCATTTAACATATGTTTGTGCCTTTCCACTACTATTTTTGTCCATTTGGTAAATAATGTAGTCAATATTCATATTGGTATAGTTACATTTCTCTTGAAAACACAACTCTTTGGATGATAATGAAGGAACCATATAAAAATATATATATATATATATATATATGGAACTACTATTTTTATAATTTCTGAAGAATAATATTGATTTTTATGTGAGGCCACTAATTGATGAGTTGAATTCATTATTGAATAACAATTTGAATATATATGATATTTATGCAGATAATAATTTTATACTAAAAGTTTCCTTAATATAGATGATCAATGAATTTCTGGAGTATGGTATTTTATCTAGATTGAGCACACATGGTCTAAAATCGTGTCTATAATGCATAGCTGAGATTAAATCATTTATTTTTGGTAATATATTAATGGTTTGTAAATTTTACTGTCATTGGAGATTTATTCTTGTGGATAACCATTTTCAAGGAACATAAACTATTAAAAATAGGGCCAAGATGAAACAGATGACCCTCCTATAGTGCTCTCATGAAATTAGGTAAATATATTATATCTACCTTACATCATGTTTATATTGTACCAACTATAAATGAATAAATATGAAATGGTTTTGTAAGATATCATTATTGGATAAAGAAGACTATTTTTGGGGTCATCAACAATATTCAGATTTTTTGGTTCATCACATGTTATGTTTAATTTATACTGAGAAGAATGTTTTTGATAACATATTTTATACCATGTTCGACACACCTGGTATGACCAATGATAATTTAAAGGAATAGTAAGATCTTCTCTAGATTTGTATATGCCCTAAAATTCAATTATTTAAAGATAAAGTATTAAAAATAGAATAAAAATGTAGTTTACTCACTTAATAAAGAAAACTATTTATTTTTTTCAATGGATAAGATATTTGAGGTCACTAGACGGTTATGCTTCTAATTGTTTCCATTTCTTAGAAATATTTTTAATTCATGGATAAAAAGTCATGAATGCCAAGTTATAATTGGAAAATTACTACCTATTGGTCTTAGAGGACTATTGATTTATTCAATATGGAATGGGTTTACTAAAATATATTTTTTATGAGATATTGGCATATTAACATTGGATTATGATGCATTGAGCTTACTGAATTTTTTTAAATTTTTTGAAAATTGTGGAAAATATTTTTACTAGGATTCATTTATTCCAAAGAACATTTAATATTTAGATATCTTTATGAAGCTAAATATGTCGTGTGAATAAAATTCAGGTGCATGTATTCATTTTATAGATTTATGAAAAAATTAATGAATGCAGTACATAACAAGGAATCTGTTGAAGGGTTGATTGTAGAAGCATATTTGTAGGAGGAAATTTAAAATGTTTTCTATTATTTTTTTCGGAATATAATTCAAATAATAATTTCATGGGTCATAATGAAGAAAATTTTTATGTTGTTATAGACCATTATTTCTCATTTTTTAATCAACCAAAGCTTGGTTTTGGTGGTTTTCCTGAACGATGGCTTACAAATAAAGAACTGTATAGTGATTATACCTATGTTTTTCTAAATTGTGATTAAATGACATGAAATGTGCAGTAACTGTTTTTCAATTATTATTTTTTAATATTTTTCAAAAATAAATTTATTTTTTATTTTATTTTTTAAACTATGTGACAACCATATAAAATGCAAATTTATTAAAATTACACTTGATTCTCTTGTAGAACGTAAGTCGACAATATTTTTCATATTTTTTTGAATACTAAAATATTTCATTCCTTTTGATAAAATATGAAATATATTTTGAAATGATACCTATTATTAATATTTTTTATTTTTTATAGAGACCATAATATGAAAAGAAATTTGATAGTCGATTATGCGTGCTAAAAAATCCTCCATCGAAATTGGTAAAATAATATAATGGGAATGTGGTTAATGAATTTCTTTTACATTCATGCATATATTGTGAATCAAAGAAATAAATTAATTGTGGTGTTAATTTTAAAGGATACCATCATATGTGAAGTAATATTGACTTTTATGGTAAGCTAGAAGATATAATTGAGTTATGTTATATAGGACCAAATTATATATTAAAATTTGAATTTCATTGGTTTCATACAAATCGGGGGTTGTGAGTTTATCCATGATATGGATTCATTGACATTAAATATAACAAGATTCTTTTATAAAATTAACCATTTGTATTGGAACATCAATCATGTCGTGTTTATTATGAAAATTATTGAGATATTTCTAGAGATTTTATGGATTTGTGCGGTGTGTTAAAAATTAAATCACATAACTATCAATTTAATGAAAATAATTATTCTATGAAAGGAAAAATTATTGACATTTTTGAATAAAAATTCAAAAATATATCACATCTCAATGAGATATAAATACCAATTATGATACTCCCAAGTAAAGGGATGATGATATAGGTAATTTTGATGAGGTAATAAGGTATGACGAAACTGAATGTCTTATGGAATTTTACGATGCTGAAGAAGAGGATGAGTACATTGATCTCAATGAAAATTATGAAAATGATGTTGATTGATGTATTATATTCAGGTATTCAGTTAGAGGTTATTATTATATTCGGATATTTATTATATTTTTATAATTTATAATTGTATAAATAATTTCTTATAGGAATAATTTTTATATTCTGTTATTTAGTTGTTTTTTACATTTCAAATTTGTATTAAAAATTTATTACAGGTAAGAATAATTGTTTCAGCTGGATGGAGATGATCCTAATGATATAAATCATCCTCTCACTAATTTTGTGCATCCTACTGATGAGCCTAATTCAGGTTACCCTCATTTTATTGTTTTTATTAGGAGGGGGTCGGTCATCTCTATTGATGATTTTATATCTTCTCCAAGATAGTTTTCCATCTATTGATTTTCATCCACATTTCTGGGGGTATGTTGTTTCCCTCTAATATATATTTTATATTTACTTATTGTATTAATATTGATTTTTTTTTATGATTATTTGTTTTTATTAGAAGAGTTTTTATAATTTAGCTATTAGGTAGGCTGGTGTGATTCTACGTATTTTTTTGAACCATGGGTTTCATGGTACATATTTCACATCACCATGCATTTCCATATGTTCATCCACTAGATTGTTTGATGTTAAATGATATAAAAATTTTAAAATTTATTTTATTACTAACATATTTTTTTAATTGACTTATAAATTTTTTTCCCTGATTCTTGACATCAAAAGGGGTCCTATCTGAGAGACATGGGATATTTATATACATGATCACTTTCAAAAATTTCTACACAACCATAGATATTTTTGACTAGTCCTGGGTCATTCATTAACATGCCTATATTTGAGTTTGGTATGGAATGTATTGTTATCCTTCTGGATACTAGAGTCATTCAAGAGGAGTTCATCATCTTGATGTTAGATCTAAGGGAAGAAATATGTCATACATATGGAAAAATTCATATAATTGTTCATCCATCGATGACATAGAGTAGTTGATATTATTTATTAATATAGATATACATTAACAATAACATTTTTTTAATATTATACAATTATTCATGGACCCATATTTTATGGATTTTGAATTGTATAATAAGATGTACATTGAACCTAATAGAAGAAGCTCCAGGAAAACAACAAAGCCTTATTGTTGATAGTAGTTTTTTAATAATATAATGGATATTTATTTACTTTTTATTAGAATTTTTAATTATATTTAAAGGAGACATCTGAGGTAGTGACTTCTCAATCACATGATAGTCAAGGAGATAAAGAAAACTATGTAACTGGTGATTTTGGTTTTGATGAGGGTCAGGATACAAGAGACATTGCATGGTGTCAAGAAATGTCAGGTGATTGTTATTGGTTCTCGACTGACACCTATGCCTCATTATGTAACTTCACTGATTGAAAAAATGATCACAAAGGGTTTTCGTGTGGAGTCTGTGGTAATTCCATCATCCATTTGATAGTAAGAGGAGAGGTTGAGAGCACATGATGAGATTATAAGGGAGATTTAGAAAGAGAGGGAGGTGGAGTGTGAGCAGTACAATCTAAAAGATGAGAAGATATTGGAGTATATGCATGCCGTGCATGTTGCATCAACATAAATATTCACTTTGTACATTGGGTGATCATCCCCTTGTTCCATTGCGTGATCCTCCTCCAACTAATGAAAATTAATGATTTCAAATATTTTATCATTTTTTTTGTAATTTGGAATAACAAACATATCATGTTTCGGCAGGCAGGTGGTGACATGTGCATGACTCATGATTCATGCAACAGTTGATGCAGGCAGTATGTTGTAGGAATGAAAATGTACTAGATCTTCGAGCTAGTTTGTAGGACTTTGAGCTACGTAATGAGATTCATGCCCACTGGGTCTTCAGAAAAAACACTGAATAAACAAGTGTTGACGTGTGGGTTGTACCTTGGGGGGGGGGACTACCTTTCCATCTTAGGTGTGTGGTGTGTGTGTTCAATATAATAGTTCCCCAATAACCTAATATATATTAATTTTTTAATTATTAAAAAATATATTGATTTTTTAAAATTTAGTAATATTTTTTCATATGAAAAATAATATTTTATTTTATTTTAATTATTTTTAAATATATTTATTTTTAATTTAATTTTCTTTTTTTATCATTTTTAAACTATTTTTTTAGATATAATTTTTTTTAAATTATATAAATTTCATTAATTTAAAATTTTCAAAATTTTATTTTTATATTTAATATATTATTATTAGAAAACTATTATTTGCGATAGATGGACAGTCTGGGAAAAATATGTAATTGCGAAAGACTATTGCAATTGATTATTTAAAAATAGTACTTCCAATATTTTTGACATATGGTCTATCCATCGCAAATAATTACTTTTTGTGAATGTCCATTGTAAATTTCTGTAATTGTGACACTGTATATTTTGATCTT
The DNA here is from genome assembly GCA_963277665.1 of Viscum album. NCBI lineage: Eukaryota > Viridiplantae > Streptophyta > Magnoliopsida > Santalales > Viscaceae > Viscum > Viscum album. The sequence continues at coordinate 493,138,275 of OY728153.1, forward strand.
CTTTTGGCGACAAACTCCCATCAAAAATGAATTTTTGTGAAGGGCATCCATCGTGAATACTCCATAAAAAATCAAAAATAATGTCATGTATCTAATAAGATATCGTTGTAAGATAAATAAATGAGGGTGTTTGGGTTTTCACCAATGGGTGGGTTATTTATTTCCAAATAGATTTATATATGAATATATATTATATATAATATATGGATTTTGTAACACATTTTGAAAACAATAATGGGTTTGGGTGAGGCATGCACCTAATTGGGTTAGAGTGTTATTTTTTTAATATATATTGAGGTATTATATATATATATATATATATATATTAATTTAACTAAGTTATATATAAATATATTTATTTATTTAGTTGGGTGAGTGTGTTTTTTTTGTTAATACATATTGAGATATTATATATATCTGATATACTAATATTTATCCAAGATCCCCATTTAGACCAGTTGGTATAGAAACATCCTTAGAGACATGTGGTAGTGTGTTCATGTATCCCTACATGTAGATTCTAGGTTTTTTTTTGAGTTTATGGGATTTTAAGGGATGAGCTTCGTGCAAGCTAGTGTGAAAGGATTTTGGCCTAAGCTCGACTTCGTCTAACTCATGCTTTTTCAGGTCGGGCCTCATAGGATTTCAGGTCGACCCACTCCGACTTTTGTGGTGGTGGTCCAAAATTAAACCCTAAAATAAGAGTATTCAAGAATATTAATTGTAGTTACTTATAACTAATCCTAATGTATTTATATGGGTTATAACACCTCTAAACTAAACAATAACACTTCTAGTATGGTTATTTTTTGTACGGTGTGTATGGAATATATTTCCACATATAACAAGATTAAATAATACAATAGGTATGAAATGTTTATTACACCTTTAATATTATAATTATAACCACAACAAGAGTGTGATATTACCCATGGAAAAGGAATTGGGATATGAAATTATATAACACTTGTTAACATTTAATTCAAATCCCATTAAATGAAATAATTCCTATTGAAACATAAAATAACATGAATAATGATTATTTCATGATATAAAATTTCAAGAGGAAGTATTTACACCTTATAAATGAATCTTGATTCAGAACATTACAATATTCCTCAATGAAATGAAATTGTGATGAAATAACTTACCACTTCTTATCTTTTGAATTATAAGCCCCATAAAAACTAGAACATAAAATGAAACATTAAATACAATAAATAATAATTTATTCATTATTAAAAATAATATAAGGCCATTATGTACAAAACAAAATAGAAATAAGTTGAAAAATTGTGAATGCCTCACTGAAGAAAATGTGACACAAGATTCCCTTACCTCACACTATCATTTCTATTTTACTAGTTATGTGTACTATTTAGTTTTTTGAAAATAGTTATATACTTATTTTAAAAACATATAAATATTTAGGATAACATATTTTATCACTTTATAATAAATTATTATCCATTTGTTAATAATCAGTCATTATTTTCATCATTTCAAGCAATAAATATATTTATTTTTGTGTATTAATACTTGATATTTTCTGTTCCTATCTCATAGATCAATATTTAAAAATATAAACAATGTAAAACATGGTTTATAAACTATATATTTTCATTATTTATGTATTTATAGAAATATATAAAATTTATTGATAGGGAATGAAATGCACCATTCAGGAAGACTGTACACCATACATAGGTATAGACATTGTATTAATTTTATTGTTATATTAATGAATGAAATATAAATAATAATATTTTAATTATCATTCAAGTTTCATTTTTATGTAATATATATTAATTTATATTAATAAAACCATTATTAACATATACATTTTAATATTTTAACTAATCACATATCATTGAAGAGGAAATAGTCTAGACGTCCACAAACGATGTTATATTATTCTAAAAAAATGGATATCATGAAGGTATGTTTTATTACAAAAAACTAAAGTAATTTTAAATATCATATATACAATATATATACAATAAATCCATCATTATTACCAACCCTAACATATGGTAATGGAAGAACAAACAACATGGTTTAGTGACGCGGTAGTCCACCGTACATGCCAATGATGCTTCTGTATCCCATTTGATGGAAGTGTGTGATGTTGTAGGTCATACCCATGAAATAATAACATGTTGGTATACTTTATATACTAATGATATTATATTGTAACAATATCATATTAATTTAAGTGTTAGGGGAAGAAATAAATCAAATGTCCTCATTGAATAAGATTTCCTTTTCTTTGGGAAAGTCCTTTTGGTTTCCTCCAAAGGAATTAGTTTATTTATTCCCAACATGGTGATTTAGGTAAGATTGGATGGACTTTGGAATGTTATTCTGTTATATTGTTTATCTAAAAAAGTATTTAGATTTGTGAATATGTGGATTAGTGAGATCCCTTTTATAGTAGTGGAGGGTGACATTATAGTAAAGAACCAAAAGGCAAACACTATTGGGAGGTTTCAATTATAGAATGCACCTCAAATAATAAAATATTTTCCATAAAATATTGTATATGGTCTAAATTTTTCCATAATATTTAATTTTAATGTTTTCTTGGTCATTTTTCCCTTGGAGCTTATTGTTTCATCCATTAGTAAATTCATTTTTCTCTTCATCGCGGTGACATTTTTTTCCCTTTTTTCAATAATCATTATAGTAAAAAATTAAATGAGATTTTTATAAAATATTAATTTTCCTTATAAAAAATATGGAATCCATTTTTTCAAATTATAATTAATTAAGTTGTAGAAATTAATGTAAAGTTATTCATGCATATAGGACTAATAAACATGTTTTTAAAATGAAAATGACTAAATGTTTAATAATTTGTTATATATAAATTCAATATAAAAATAATTCCAATGAGATATATTGGATTAATATAATCATAACTAATCTAATAAGACTTTGAAAAAAATTTAAAATATAATTTAATATTATAAATTATTTAGATGATAAGTACGTTTTCAATTAAAATTCATTATTTTCAACTATTAATCAATTAATTGATATGCTAAAAAATTATAAAAATTAATCCTAAGATAATATTGAAATTTTAATATAAAAAATTAATTTTATATTGTCTTATAAAATTTATAAATGTGTCAAAATATATTTTTAAAACAACTACACTCTCAAATGGTGGTAGAATGTGATTTTCAAAAAATATAGTGTTTTTTGCATAACTTTTTTTAGGTTTTATATAATTCCTATAAACTATATTGAATTAATTTAAGAATCATTTTTAATATTATATATTATATATAATTTATTTTTTTATTTTATGATAGGAATTAATTTAATTTATTATCACAAAACACCTTTTTTGCATGAAAACCTTTTTTTATATAAGCATTCCATTTATATAAAATTGTATTTGGTTTAATTTATAATTGATTGATGACCAATTAATTCATTTTATATTATTTAAAAACATTAATTTTAATATGACAGTAAATCCATCCCACAACCTCCAATTTAAATGCTAGTAGATAATTTCCATTAACATAATATTACTAAAAGTATTTAGTAAATGTTGGTCTTGTGTGTAGCACAAGATATCAAAATAATTGTTGTTTTATATAAAATAAGATAAATATAAATCACGTGCATTGAAATATATATAATATATTTAATTTATTAAATATATTTAATATAAAACAAATCCTTGGGTTTTTATATTCCCGTCTATGCATGGTGTTGCATGTCGCCTACACTATCAAATATAACGTTCATCGTCTCTAATTTTTGGGATTTATATATACATATTTAATACATCCATGAAAAATATAGAAGGAAGATCTATGTTACACATACACCGCATCTCGATTTATTTATTGTTTTTTGGGACTAATATTTGGGGTCCGAATCTTATAAATCAATATTCCACAATGTAGAACTCCAAAATAATTTCTACCTTCCTATATATTTTACCATTAAAATTTTGATCTGCCACGTTCCTCTCAAGAATTGATGGTCGATAAGTTATTTGTGAAGGGTATGATAACTCACATTTTTTTATTCCCTGTTATATTATTTTTTTTATAGAAATGATGTATTCTATTTAATCTTAATCATGTATAGGGTTATTGGATCCTTGATTATAAGGCCCCAACCTTAAACATTACTTAATCTTATGTTATGTCAACAATACTAATTTAATTCACATTGAGAATCTTTTCGAGTTTATAGATTTATAGAATCACACTATAACTCATATATAATAACTCAAGTACTATAATGTAGACACTTATAATCACTATATATTTTTTCACAAAATAAAATATTTTAAAATGAAATACTGTATCTTTTTAGGTACAAATGTCAAAACTTTTTCATTTGATCTCATACATGTCTATATTCTCATTTAAATCGAGTGATTTTTTTACATACTTGGTATGATCATAAAATTCATAGAATGGATTTCACAAAGAAGAAAATATGTTAGCCTTTCAAAAACAGGTAATCCAACATATTCTTTTTCCATAAAGTAACGCTTTAAAACTTTATGATGTAGTAATTACTATTAGATAAATATAATCTCAAATGTAAGACATTTTGTAACCATAAAACTCATATAATACAACATATAATATATAAAATGGTATCTTGGGACATGATCATACATTAATTGAATAATGGTATGGTCAACTTATACAAATATCACTCTAACAAATGGAATATCCAAACTGACAAATTCCATTCCAAATGCAATGGAGGTTAAAATGTAACCCCACATCCATGGTATATCATGGAACCTCCCATATTTGGATAATCACCTAACCACTGGTTTTTGGTTTATCACGTAACCGCCTGCCAAATGTTCATGTACAATTATATAATCATAATTCATAAGAGATTGAAATTATCATCATTTCAAAATTTCATTTGAAAATAAGAAGAAATAATTTAAAGATGTTTAAATTGTAAATACACATTCAAAACTATTTTTAAAACCAAATGAACCAAAAAGGGAATATGCTATTTTTTTCCTTTTGAAATCATTAATCCTTATAGAGGAAGATAAATATCAAATATTGGTTACGGCGGCTGATAAGTCATTGTCGCTGCATATATTAATAGCATCCATTTTTTTGTTTAGTGAAATTTTTTGTATAAAAAAATATTAATTTTGTTATCCATTGAATGATAGTAACATTAAAAGGGGTTTATTATACAACTTATAAAATTATGTGCTGTATAATATCAAAATATTCCACAATAAAAGGAGATTGAGATGGTGTCCCTTGAAATGAGCCTGACTCGACATGTATGTTCCTCGTTCTTCCGGAATAATTCAAATAGTTTAATTTATACTTACATGATTTAATTTTTCAGGTTAATTATTCATTTAATATCACTTATTACCAGGTCTAACAATTTAGTGAATTATTTGATTTCTTATCAGGTGTTTTTCCGATATTCGGTACATTAGAATAAAATGAACATTGTTTGATGTCACTGGTTATTGTGTTCATAAATCCATGATATCATGAATTATATTCATGAAAATATTATTATAATTTTTTACATAAATTACACAGTTAAATCAATCCATGAAGTGTGGTTATGAAAAATTAACATTATTAAACTCGTGGAGACAGGAAGCCGTACATACGCATGAACAACCTCTTCCATTTTTCATTGATAAATATGGAATGAATTTATAAGACCCGATCATTAAAAATTACTTAATCTTTAGTTATTACAAGAATGCACATTGAGGATCTTTTTAGGTTTAGATTTTTAGAGAATTAGATCATAAATCATGCACTACATTCCACATTTAAACATGTTGGTTACATAAAAGATAGTATTCATTTTTCCTATCAAAGGAGACATATTTAAATTAAAACATGGATTCTTTATTGAAACTTCCTCGACATTGTCATCCCATCATGTAATTTTCCCTTGACCTGTGAAAAACATTTCAAAAACATGGTATGAGCATAAAACCCTCAGAATGGGATATGAAAATACGGAATGAAAACATTAGTCCATGCATACATAAGAATCAATGAAATCATACTTTACTTATAAAACATAATCACTTTAACGTACCTCATAAAATAATAATATTCATGAATAACTCATAGAAATCATAAGACATAGAGGTAACTTGAGGCATTCATAACATTCTTACGTAGGGAGTAACCCTCATGGTTACGTTTGGAATACCCATCACAGTATATTCCCTAAATATTTTCGGAGAAACCATGATGTTTAACACCATCACATTCCCCAATGCATTGGAGAGCTATATCGGGATCACCCTCCCATAGTTTATCAAGGAACCACCCATCTTCATAAAAAATTCCCATGAACCATAACATAATCATATCACATAAAACATGCATAAAGGAAACATAACATATCTACATTTCAATCACAAGATATCAAAACAACAAGTTGATATAATAAATACATTATCAAAACCATTTTCAATTCCAAAATATAAGAAAAGATAAATTTGGTATTTTTTTTTATTTTAAAAAAGGTTATGCCTTGTAGAGGAAGCTGAAACTCAAATAATGGTCACGGTGGCAGAGAAGTCGTTGTCGCCGCATACATAAGACAAAAACATTCCTTTTTTTGTTTATTAAAACACTTCGTACAAAAAGATTCCTTTTGAATAAAATTAAAATTCAAATGGGTTTATACACCGTATAAAAGAATGTTGTGTGTAAAACAAAATATTCCTCAATGAAAGGAGATTGAGACGAAGTCCCTTAACCCATATCCGACTTGACTCGATCGTTCTTTAATCTCCTGAATAATATACTAAAGTTAATTTCTAATTTCTTAAGAACCTTTTTCAAGTTAATTATTCATTTTATATCACTTATTACCATGTTATGAACATTATATAATCATTTAAGTTAATAATAGTCATTTTGTCGATCTTTGGTACCTGTGTCAAAAATAAATTTCTTATAATTACAATTTGTTCATGTGGTAAAATAACCATTATATCCAAAAATATATTCGTTCTGTAGATATCATATATATCATATATATCCAGTATATACATGCATTTATAATATTACATAACATTTAGAGGTAAGAAATGAAATGCACCGTTCATGGAGACGGTAAGTCGTATGTATGCATGAATGCTACTTTCATTTCTATTTCTTATTAAATGGAATGAAATAATAATGATATAAAGGTATATTATAATTCCAGTATAATATAATATATAACATCATTAACTACATCCTTTATATTTCCCACATATGGCATTAAAAATCAAATCACTTTGAGGGGGCGGTAGTCCGCACATCATAAAATAAAGATATCACGTTTACCGATAATGGAAACCATAATGGTATGCCATAAATAAGAAATACATAAGAATAAGGAAAAAATAAACATAATATATATCATATATAAATATAGTGACATCTTAATGGCCACCATATAAGGTGTTAAAAGAATATTGAACAATCATCGTTTCGTGAGGCAGAAATTCGTCATCCACGGAAACAGTATGTTCTTTAACCATTAGATAGAGGTGTGTGTAAGTTTAAATCAAATAATTCTCATAAAAGAATCCTATTATATTTATTATACTTGTGTCATTACAAAAGAAAGGAATAAAAAGAGTTTATGGGGTTGGAGAAGCAAAATAATACAAAAGAACATTAGAGAATACATTACCTTTAAATCGTGTCACTCCCCTTGGTTTGACCCAAAAGGGTTTCTTGAAGAGATTTATGCCTAAGGTAAGTCTTCTATGATGAAGATAGGAATGTGGAGAGATAAAATGAGCAGCTTTTGGACGAGCCAATGGCTTGAGAGGTGTGGGTAAGGATGGTATTGTTGGGGGACTTTTATAAGAGGGAGGAGGGGAACTCTTGGAATGTCATGAAATGTTACTTAATTTTAAATTGAGTTTCGGATTTTAAAGGTCCCACACTGATATATTTCTAGTAAAAGGTGATAAGGGTTCAAAATAAACACATATAATAGGTTTTTGACAAGTGTATGTCTTATATTTTACATTATAGTTTCATTTTATTTAAATCGTTCATTAATGAGGTAATCGCTGCATCATTATGGTGTAATAAATAAATAAATTTATTAAATGTCTAAAAATTATAAAAAAATACAATGATATAGGAAGTATTTTTAGATTTCCGATGCTTATTTATAGTCCAATATATTGTTTACCCAAACAAAACTAATTTTTTTTACTTAGGTGTTACATACTTTTGTGATATTCTCATTACTTTGAAAATAAAATTATAATGTGTCACTATCACCCAAAAGTGATTCCATTGGGTCCCTAAGTTGGCACATGGAATACCATGGTCTGCCAATGCACAACCAGTAGCATTATGACACATGTTGGGGTAATTTTTTATTATTATGATATTATTTTTTTATCCTTAACTACCCGATTACTAATTAATCACGATAATTAAAGATAATTACCGTCGTAAATATTGATAATGTCCAAAAACAAAAGAGTATTAATTAGATAATTTGGACCTTATGATTACCAATATGGAATCCATTTCACCAAATTCCAAACACAAAAATTGCATTAATTAATTTAAAAATAATTCCCATTCTTAAAACAAATAGCAGATTTTTTTGAAACAATATCTATCAAACGTTTGACACTCGTTTATGCCCAATTCCAAAGTGAAATTAATTTCAATGACCAAAATTGGATTAAATGGTAAAAATATATTTTAAATAAACATTAAATCCAATTAATAAGATAATATTACTATATAATTAAATTATATAAAAAAGTAGTTTTGAAGTAAACTGCATTATTTTCCACTATTAATTAAAAAATTAACATTGTCAGAAAAATACCAAAAATTTATCCAAAGTAATTTTCAATGTCCCAATTCTAAATAATAAGTTTATTTTGACAAATAGATTGTATAAAATTTTCAATAGTTAGAATTAAAAATGGTTTTCCATCAAATGCCAGTAAAATAATCTTTTAAAAAATATTAGAGTATTCCATGCTTAAGATAGGATTTATTCTCATTTTAAGCCTCTAAAACAATATCTAATTCATAAATAGACATAGATATGAAAATCCATAATTCATTAATTACTCGGGATGTTAAATACTTCCACCCTTTAGAAAATTGCTTCCCCGCAATTTATTTACTTACTGATTAAGTGGGGGTATTTATTACTCATTGCATTTTCAGATTCTCATGTTACCTCTTTAATCATGTGGTTTTTCCAAAAAAAACTTTACTTACTGAATCACCTTATTCCACAACACATGCTCCCTATGGTCAAGAATCTGAACAGGTTGTTCCTCATAAGATAGATTCTATTCCAGTTGAAATACCTCTGGACTCAAAACATGAGATGGATCTGTCATGTACATCCTTAACGTTGAAACAGGAAAAACATTTTGTACCTGATATAAACTCGGAGGAAAAGCCACTCGGTATGCAACTGATCCAACTCTCTCCTGAATTTCATATGGTCTAATGAACTTTGGACTCAACTTTCCTTTCTTAACAAATCATATCACTCTTTTCCATGGAGATACATTGAGAAAAACATGATCACCTACCTCGAAAGAAAGATCCTTCCCCCGGTTATCTACATAACTTTTCTGCCGACTCTGAGCTGTTCTCATGTGCTTCTGAATGAGCTGAACTTTTTCTGCCAACTCTTCTACCAATTCTGGTCCCATCAACTTCCATTCACCCACTTCATCCCAAAAATTGGGAGTTTTACAGCGCTTCCCATATAATTCCTCAAATGGTACCATCTCTATAATGGAATGAAAACTGTTATTATAAAAAAAATCCACCAAAGAAAGATGTTGGTCCCAACTTCTGTGATAATCCATCGAACAAGAATGTAGCATGTCCTCTAATGTCTGAATTGTTTGTTCTGACTACCCATCTAATTGAGGATGAAAAGCTATACTAAAATTTAATTCAGTACCCAACGACTTCTGAAGGCCTTTCCAAAAGTTAGACATACACATGGAATCACGATCAGATACAATGGAGAGGGGAACTCAATGTAACTTGAATATCTCTTTAAGATACAAACGAGAAAGTTGATATTGGGAAAAAGTATCTCGTATAGTATGTAAATGTTATGATTTAGTCAAGCGATCAACAATAACTCAGATTGCATTATTACCTCGACATGTCTTCGACAATCCCACAATGAAGTCTATGGATATATTTTCCCATTTTCACTCTGGCCCTGATAAATTCTGAAGCATCCCTTTCGGTAACTACCTCTCTGCTTTAACCATTTGACAATTCAAACATTTCCCAGTAAAATCATCAATGTCTCTTTTCATTCCGTCCAACCAGTAATACACATGAAAATCTCTATACGTCTTAGTACTGCCTGGATGAACTGAATACGGAGAACTATGAGCTTTACATAACAACTCTCTATTCAACTATGAATCACAAGGCACACACAATCTCTTCCCAAATCTAAAAACACAATCATTATAAATGAGGAGTTCAGACAACTTACCCTTATGAACCAGATCTTACCTTTTTAGGAACTCACTGTCTTGCTTTTATGCTTGCTTAATTCTATCTGATAGAGAATATTTCACTGATACCTAAAACCAAAATAGAATAACATCCTAAACCAACAACTTCTATGCCAAATTTCATAAAATCCTTAACCAAAGGATCATGTTCCAAATGTAACATGGTTAATGAAGCATTAATTTTTCAACTCAAATCATCTGCCACTTTATTTTATTTTCCTGGATGGAAATGAATTGAAAAATCATAATCTTAGATTAATTCTACCCATCTCATCTATCTCGTGTTCAAATAATTCTGAGTGAATATATACTTTAAACTTTTGTGATCGGTATATATTTCACACTTTACTCCATACAAATGATGCCTCGAAATTTTTAAAGAGAAAACAACATAAGCTAAATCCAAATCATGTGTAGGGTAATTTACCTCGTGTTTTTTCAACTGACATGAAGCATAAGCAATTACCTAATCATTTTTAATTAGGACACAACCATGTCCTTTCAATGAAGAATCACTGTAGATGACAAACTCACCATTCTTGGAAGGTAGTGCCAAAACTGAAGCATTCACCAATCTTCTTTTCAATTCCTGAAAACAATCATCACATTATTTTGTCTAGATAAACTGAACCCCCTTCTAAGATAGATTAGTCATTGGACTAAATAACCATGAATTAATTTTAACGATCCTTCAGTAATATCCTGCCAAACCTAGAAAACTACGAATCTCGGTTACATTTGTGGGTCTTGGCCATTCATCATCAACCTTTGTTTTTGCAGGATCAATAGTTACTCCATCATTAGAAACAATGTGACCAAGGAAATAAATTTTTTTAAACCAAAATAGATACTTTCTAAATTTCCCATACAATTTCTTTTCTTTTATGGTTTTCAAAATAACCCTTAAATTTCTTTCATTCTCCTCTTTACTTTTAGAAAACGGCAAAATATCATCAATGAAAACAACCAAATACATATCTAAGAACTCATGGAAAATTCTATTCATAAGGTCCATGAATACAGTAGGTGCATTTTTTATCCCAAAACGAATTGATACCAATTCATAATGGCCATATCTTTTATGAAATGCGGTCTTCGTAATATCCGCTTCCTTTACCTTCAACTAATGGTACCCCGATCTCAGGTCAATCTTTGAAAAAAACTGAGCTCCCTAGAGATGATCAAACAAATCATTGATATGAGGCGAAGGATATTTTTTCTTAATAGTGATGTTATTCAAGGCTCTATAATCAGTGAAAAGTCTCGTTGAACCATCATTATTTTTAATAAATAAGACAGGGTCTCCCCATGGTGATATGGAAGGTCTAATGAAACCTTTATCTAATAAATATTGCAATTGATCCTTCAACTCTAAATGTTCAATTTTTTCCATTTGATAAGGGGGTTTTGAAATTGTCTTAACATCAATAACTATGTCAACAGTAAATTCAAGTTTCCGATTAGATATTATTCTAGGAAACTCATCAGGAAAAACATCAGGATACTCATTTACCCCTAGAACATCATTAATCTGAATGGTTCTTTTTTTTTCAATAATATGTGGAATATAACATTAATTTCCATGTTTTACAAGTTTCTCAGCCTCTTGATATGTTATCAACAATAAGGTTTAATTCTTGTACACAAACTGAAAGTCTTTCTGAAATGAAACTTCTTTAGCTCAATATTCTATCTTAGCATGGTAAACAGAGAGACAATTTGTAACACCCCGAGATTTAATGAAAAAATATTATTTTTAATGTCTTGTGTTGTACGCTACACCAAAAGAAGCTTGCACAACACACATCCTTGACTTGCCTTGCATTACACTCAATCGCAACCTTCCTCGATAGCGTGTGTAGTACGAAACAATGATATGCTATTAAAATATTATTAAAACTAGCCGTTATGAATAGTAATAACCACTTTTTAAATTTTAGAAATTTTAGCTCTCAAAATGGACTTCATTTTTGTATTCGGAGTATCGAATTAAGCCTAAGGTGAAATTTTGGTACTTTTCGGATAACTTTCATATTCTGATGAATAGTGAAAATTACTAAATTATAATTAAAAACAACTTTTTTTAATCGAAATAATTAATAGTGATAAATCATTAATTTGAGTGGTTTTAAAGTATATTTAGAATATATTTTTACAATTTAATACAATGTTGGTCATTGGATGTAATTTCACATTTAAACTAGACATAATCAAGTGTCAATCTTTTGATAGATATTGTTTCTTAAAAACACGCTATTTGTTTTAACAGCGGGATTTAATTATAAAATTCATTAATTCAACTTTTATGTTATGAATTTGGTAAAATAGACTTCATTTTTGAATTCAGAATATGAAATATAGCTTAGGATGAAATTTTGGCATTGTTCTGAAAAACATCAATTTTTGATGAATAGTGAAACTACTAAGTGGTAGGTTAAAAACTAAATTTTGCATAAAACATAATTTTACCGCTTCTGTGAATGGAATTTCGAAAATCCGACAGACACGGTTGATATCAGTAAGTAAAATGTGGTTCAATGAGATAAAAATAATTTTTGGTGAATAGTAACTTTTTACTTTTTTTTACCGCGGTTAATAGTAAATAGGGTAACTAAGGGTAAATATGATATTAATATTACCCTAACACATGTCCTAATTCTATTGGACAAGTGTAATTCGACCAAAAACAAACTTAGGAATAAAATATGACCATTTAGGCCCACTTGGATTAGATTAGGACATTTATTATTATTTAATTCAAAGAAGAGTTAAAAGAGTTAAAATCAAAGTTTATTTACTAAAACATTTTTAATATAGGGTTATACATAAGATAAATTCGATTTTAAATATTAATTAGAAAGCTAAAAATATTTTCTACATAATGGTATTTTATTTGTAATTTTTAGACATCAAATAATTTAATTTATTTATGACACAAAGATGATGCAGTAATTATATTATTAATTAAATATTGACATAATTGATGTTATAAACACCAAAATAAATGTAATTTAAGACTTTTTATGAATTACACTAATTTTATAGGTTACTATGGTATATTAGTGTTGATTTAATCAACTTGGTTCGAACATATAATTCTGTTATGACTTTCACAAAAATCATATATCAAATAGTGTCAAAATTGACACAAAATAGTTTTTAAATCAAATATTATATTATTAATTGTTATTTTATTCCTAAAAATCTAAGGTTCGGCCAAATGACTTAGATAAGGATATATATATTAATAAAAAACAATTTGGGGTTCGTTTGGCATGTTATAGTAAGTGTATTAACCATATAGTGAAAGAAAACAAAAAGACATGGTAAAAGTTAAATTATTTAACTTAGAGTTAAATCTAATTGATAAGGTTAAAATAATACCCTAAAGTTGTCTAAATCCTATTTTTTGATAGGATTTCGACCCATCCCCACTTTAGCTTCGAAATAAGACCCTTTGGAACCATTATAAACCTATTTTGACTTTAATATAAAATAATATTTTGAGATATTCCTAAGGTGCCCCTCTCCTCCCCTATAAAAGGACACCTCCTCCCCCTCCTCCTCACACCAATTTGAGCACTCAAGCTCGGACAACCCCTGACATTTTATCCTCTCCACTTACCTAAAAACATCCTAGAGGTTCTGGTCTTCCTCAAAGACCAATTTTAGTGCCCTAAGAGGAGGTCTCAAAGAGGCATTTCAAAGAAGAGGTAATTACCGTTACCAATTCTTTCATCTTTATTTCTTCTTCCACTTCTTCTTCTTAGGTTGTTTCATTATGAAGTAATAACATCAGTATCACTCATATACTTATATGTTATTATAAGTATGAAACAACCCTATTTCACCATCTATCCATCCTACGGAAAAAGAAATCACCGCGCGTGCGTACGTACGGAATACCGTCTCCACGCCGTGGTGTAATCTATTTTCCACCACCACCTTACATGGATGGGTATAATGGTGTAAAGAATAACTATACATAGTTATTACAACATCATATTGATTCTGATATATTTTATAATCCACTCCAATTCAATTCAATATTTATAGAAATGATATCATCGCTCGTGCGTACGTACGGACTACCGTCTCCACGACGCGATGAGATTCATTCTCCATGTTAACCATTTAAGAATGATTATAATGTATATATAAGAAATAATAATGAAATATATGACATTATAAAGCTACTGGATTTATGTATATATATACATATGTATTTCATCTACTTACTTCCATTTCAAGACAATAAGGAAAGGAAAACAGCGTTCATGCGTACGTACGGACTACCGTCTCCATGAACGGTGTTTTTCATTTTATTTATCTACCTATTATATATATATATACTGAATATATATGATATATAAATCATATTTTATATTCTGGAAGTGAGTAAATCATGATATAAGTAATAATGATGTCAAGAACAACAAGTCAAAACACCTATGATAAATGAAACGATTTTACCCAAAACGCTTCTTTAACATGGAATTTACAAAAGAACGGGTAATATAATGTCATAAGTGAACCATATATGATATCATAACAATGAATATGATTCTGTAATAAGTCAATAACATGATTTAAATCATTATACAGGAGTTTCGGACACTTACAAAGCAAGTCGGACCTAAGGTAAGGGAAATATCACAATCTCATTTTTATCCGAGATTGTTTATTCGTAAGTATTTACTGGGGTGTATTTTATCATCCACATCCTTGTTTCATCAATATGTAATATTATTTCCATCCACCTACAATTGTTTAAATCCATTTTTACCCTTCGGTGAGTTTTTAGTAATATGTACGAAAGGAATCTTTTGTCGTTTTTCGTACGAGGTACTTTTTGACTTTTCTGACAAAAGTACGAAGAATGTTTTTTTTAACTTATACGGCATGAATGGATTTTCAAAACATTATTTCAAAGAAGCTTCCTTTACAAGTTTTCAAGTTTATTTTTAATCAACTTCTTTTATTTTAAAGTTGTATGACATGTTATGAAAGGAAAAATGTTTTTGAAGAAGAAAGGATATTTTCCTCAAGAATGGAGTTCAAGTGATTTTCAAAATTATTTTCCATCTAAGATAATAAAGGGTTATGTTTTTATCCCTATTATTACATTGGTTTGATTATGTTGTGATGGAAATATTTTTATGAATTCCTTTATTTTATATGAATTGATTTATGATGTCATGATGTTTCAAGAATCCCATTTTGTTACATGTGTTATGCGATGATGTATGATTATGTGGCACACATAAGAAAGTATTCATTATAAGATGGGTGGGACCAATATCTCCCTCCAATGAATTGGGTAAAGATTTTATATCTCATGAGATAGACATGGCTGGAACAGAAGGTTATTTCGGTTCAGTGATACAGGACTGAAACGAGGAGTGAACTCGGTTCAGAAAGGGACTTTGTCCACTAAGATAGTCTTGGCAATGAGTCATGACTAACAAGAAATGATTTTCCATGATTATGTGTGCATGCCACAAAGTTTCAAGTTTCATGTTATGATATGGGGATCTCATTTTCACTTCTATGATTTATCCCATGTTATGATATTATGAGCTCTTTTGCAGGTTAAGATTTCCAAAAGCTATGTTCTTATGTATATGATGTGATTGATATTTCTTTTGTTTACCCTTACTGAGCATTTGAGCTCACCCTTTTAGGTTTTCTTTTCCCCAGGATATAAAGAAAGGTTTTAGGTAAAAAAAAGGGGAAGATCATTATGGGAGATATTGAAGATCTTTCACCCCGATTAGAAGATTACGTTCCGAGTTTCCAAAGACACTAAACTATTACGATCCTTGTGTGTGTGTTTCTGTTATGTACTAAGTATTCCGCAAAAGTAATGTGATGTCCATGTACGTCAGGCTTCGGGTCTCTACAGTTGGTATCAGAGGAAAGGTTTAGTCAACCTTTGGAAACTAGGATGCGAGAACTTTAGTGAGATCTCTAGAGATATTTCTAAGGTATGTCTAGGGATGTCTCTAAGGTTAAGTATACGTATAGGTTATAGTCCTAGAATTGCGCTAACGATCTTCGAATTTAACCTAAGATGTTAGATATTGAGGGTACTAACCCTTTATTATGTTGTTTTCCCTAGCATGATTTTTGCCTCTCATACTATTCTTTTGGGGTTTTAGACGATGGCTGGAACCCGAAGGAACCGTGTTAATGCGGAATGTGATGGGCAATGCAATGATTGTCCCCCTGAGCAACCAAACGATATGGGAGCCGGAATGCAAAATCTTGTAGCCATGCTCACACAACTTTCTCAAGCTATGAATCATGCAGGACTTCCAAACGAGCAAAGGAAGGAGCAACATTCTGTTGAATCCTTCATGAGGCAGCGTCCACCTTCTTTCAGTGGGTCTACTGATCCATTAGTTGCTGAACAATGGATTAGTACTACTGAAAAGATATTTTCAGTTCTTCAATGTTCTGAACATGATAAAGTCATCCTAGCAGTGTATCGTTTGGAAGGAGATGCTGATCAATGGTGGAATCTTATTAAGAATACGAGGCAAAGGGATGAAATTGAGTCTATGGAATGGGACGAGTTCAAGAACTTATTTTTCAATAAGTACTTCCCTCGTATTCTTCGAACAAAGATGGAGAAAGAGTTTCTTGAACTGAAGCAAAGGGACGATGAATCTGTTGGTACCTATGAAGCAAATTTTACAAGACTTGCAAGGTATGCTTCTGGAATTATCATCCAACCTGAAAGTAAAGTTGATCGATTTTTCAGTGGCTTAAAACCAAGTCTTCGAAGGGCATTAGCTATAAGAGACTTTAGTAGCTATGAAGAAATTGTGCGTTGTGCTATCAAGGTAGAAATGGAAGTTGGTGTTACATATCCATCTCATGGTTTTGACAAGAAACAAAAGATGGAGTTCAAAGAGAAATCTCAGAATAATGGTGAAAAGAAGATGAATGTTTCCTTATGCACAAAGTGTGGAAAGAAGCATGGTGGAGATTGTCTAAAAGGGACTAGAAAATGTTTTAAGTGTGGAAAAGAAGGTCATCGAGCAGCTGAGTGTCAAAGTAATGGAAAAAGGGTTTCTAATGATAAAGCAAACACTGCAGAGAACGCACCGCCAACACTTCAATGCTTCAAGTGCAAGGAAATGGGGCATTATGCTAATAATTTCCCTAATCCAAGGGTTAGTGATGATCAACATGAGCAACCACTGAAGGAAAAGGACAAAGGGAAATCACATGCGATCACTATTGGCAATGTTGAATATGACAACGATGTGGTGGAATGATTAAGTGTTTATGTAATGGGATTCCAAAATAATGTTGTATCATTGAGTATTGCAATATTTATTGATGTGGTATTCAAAGTGATTGAGATATTTTTTGGAAATAAGATGATATGCGAGAAAATGAAATGTTTAATAGTATTCATGAGCTCATGATTGATATAAGGACTAAGTGATATCATGGTTTGAGTATATAGAATTTTGAGGATTTTGGTATGTGGAAAGTGTTAACTTTTAACTGCACTCATGTTTTCACTAAGGTATTCAAGAGAATACACGATTAAGGACTTTGAATGTTTGGAATGTGACCAACAAGATATATCTTATGATATATGGGAATCAACAATGGTATTAAATCTCTGGTAATCGTTTTCACTATGTTATGAGAATGGACTGCAGTATTATGGATAAGCCTAAAGATTGGAATGGATTATGTTGGACATAAGTTAGTATTGTTTAAGGATAGAAGTTTTTTCGATATTATTGATGGGATGTTATAGTAATATAGTTTTAGAAAAAGGACAACCTGCAGGATGGGCGACAGCCCATCGCTTCGGACAAGGCTGTGGGAATTGAACCCACAACCGAAGTGCGACTGGCCTTTATCGCCTACCACTGGCCTACAAGAAGTCCCTGTTTAGTAGAAACTAGTTTTATTATATTAAGCAGTATGATATATGAAGTATAAGTCCATTTTAGGAACCATATATGATTAATCTAACTATAGAATGACTTATGTATATTTAATAACTTTTGCTAACCTTTTGTTTGAGACAGATGGAATGAACAGTCATTCTATCACATGATCTGCTAACACTTCACGAATAACAAATTCAACTTCATTTATTTAAGAGATGAAGTGGAAATTGTTCAAGGCACGAACAACAGTGAGATTGTACCAAAATAAAGTAAGTATTTATTCTAATTCAAATTTTCAACTTTAGGGAAATGATCTTGAAAACCAAAAATGTTGTCCTAGTGATCTTATACCTGATGAATCAGATGGTACCTTATATCATCACAAATCTATGGATTTGTGATTACTGGCTTTTCCATAGCCATGTTCTCTACCACTCTCCATCAGAACATGATGGTTAGATTTCTCTTTCATATGCATATTTTCACCTATGTGGAAACCCAGTGATTAGTTTATTTGGGTAATCGTTACATTTCATACTTTAGTTTTTAAAGCCATGTTTTGGTATTCCTTTTTACGATGTGTGTTTCTATTAAAGAAACTTTCGAATAGTAAACCATTTATAACCCCGACGAATTTCGAGGGCGAAATTCATTTTAAGGGGGGTAGAATGTAACACCCCGAGATTTTATGAAAAAATATTATTTTTAATGTCTTGTGTTGTACGCTACACCAAAAGAAGCTTGCACAACACACATCCTTGACTTGCCTTGCATTACACTCAATCGCAACCTTCCTCGATAGCGTGTGTAGTACGAAACAATGATATGCTATTAAAATATTATTAAAACTAGCCGTTATGAATAGTAATAACCACTTTTTAAATTTTAGAAATTTTAGCTCTCAAAATGGACTTCATTTTTGGTTTCGGAGTATCGAATTTAGCCTAAGGTGAAATTTTGGTACTTTTCGGATAACTTTCATATTCTGATGAATAGTGAAAATTACTAAATTATAATTAAAAACAACTTTTTTTAATCGAAATAATTAATAGTGATAAATCATTAATTTGAGTGGTTTTAAAGTATATTTAGAATATATTTTTACAATTTAATACAATGTTGGTCATTGGATGTAATTTCACATTTAAACCAGACATAATCAAGTGTCAATCTTTTGATAGATATTGTTTCTTAAAAACACGCTATTTGTTTTAACAGCGGGATTTAATTATAAAATTAATTAATGCAACTTTTATGTTATGAATTTGGTAAAATAGACTTCATTTTTGAATTCGGAATATGAAATATAGCTTAGGATGAAATTTTGGCATTGTTCTGAAAAACATCAATTTTTGATGAATAGTGAAACTACTAAGTGGTAGGTTAAAAACTGAATTTTGCATAAAACTTAATTTTACCGCTTTTGTGAATGGAATTTCAAAAATCCGACAGACATGGTTGATATCAGTAAGTAAAATGTGGTTCAATGAGATAAAAATAATTTTTGGTGAATAGTAACTTTTTACTTTTTTTTACCGCGGTTAATAGTAAATAGGGTAACTAAGGGTAAATATGATATTAATATTACCCTAACACATGTCCTAATTCTATTGGACAAGTGTAATTCGACCAAAAACAAACTTAGGAATAAAATATGACCATTTAGGCCCACTTGGATTAGATTAGGACATTTATTATTATTTAATTCAAAGAAGAGTTAAAAGAGTTAAAATCAAAGTTTATTTACTAAAACATTTTTAATATAGGGTTATACATAAGATAAATTCGATTGTAAATATTAATTAGAAAGCTAAAAAGATTTACTACATAATGGTATTTTATTTGTAATTTTTAGACATCAAATAATTTAATTTATTTATGACACAAAGATGATGCAGTAATTATATTATTAATTAAATATTGACATAATTGATGTTATAAACACCAAAATAAATGTAATTTAAGACTTTTTAAGAATTACACTAATTTTCTAGGTTACTATGATATTGTAGTGTTGATTTAATCAACTTGGTTCGAACATATAATTCTGTTATGACTTTCACAAAAATCATATATCAAATAGTGTCAAAATTGACACAAAATAGTTTTTAAATAAAATATTATATTATTAATTGTTATTTTATTCCTAAAAATCTAAGGTTCGGCCAAATGACTTAGATAAGGATATATATATTAATAATAAACAATTTGGGGTTCGTTTGGCATGTTATAGTAAGTGTATTAACCATATAGTGAAAGAAAACAAAAAGACATGGTAAAAGTTAAATTATTTAACTTAGAGTTAAATCTAATTGATAAGGTTAAAATAATACCCTAAACTTGTCTAAATCCTATTGGTTGATAGGATTTCGACTCATCCCCACTTTAGCTTCGAAATAAGACCCTTTGGAACCATTATAAACCGATTTTGACTTTAATATAAAATAATATTTTGAGATATTCCTAAGGTGCCCCTCTCCTCCCCTATAAAAGGACACCTCCTCCCCCTCCTCCTCACACCAATTTGAGCACTCAAGCTCGGCCAACCCCTTCCATTTTCTCCTCTCCACTTCCCTAAACACATCCTAGAGGTTCTGGTCTTCCTCAAAGAGCAATTTTAGTGCCCTAAGAGGAGGTCTCAAAGAGGCACTTCAAAGAGGAGGTAATTACTGTTACCAATTCTTTCATCTTTATTTCTTCTTCCACTTCTTCTTCTTAGGTTGTTTCATTATGAAGTAATAACATCAGTATCACTCATATACTGATATGTTATTATAAGTATGAAACAACCCTATTTCACCATCTATCCATCCTACGGAAAAAGAAATCACCGCGCGTGCGTACGTACGGAATACCGTCTCCACGCCGTGGTGTAATCTATTTTCCACCACCACCTTACATGGATGGGTATAATGGTGTAAAGAATAACTATACATAGTTATTACAACATCATATTGATTCTTATATATTGTATAATCCACTCCAATTCAATTCAATATTTATAGAAATGATATCATCGCTCGTGCGTACGTACGGACTACCGTCTCCACGACGCGATGAGATTCATTCTCCATGTTAACCATTTAAGAATGATTATAATGTATATATAAGAAATAATAATGAAATATATGACATTATAAAGCTACTGGATTTATGTATATATATACATATATATTTCATCTACTTACTTCCATTTCAAGACAATAAGGAAAGGAAAACAGCCTTCATGCGTACGTACGGACTACCGTCTCCATGAACGGTGTTTTTCATTTTATTTATCTACCTATTATATATATATATATACTGAATATATATGATATATAAATCATATTTTATATTCTGGAAGTGAGTAAATCATGATATAAGTAATAATGATGTCAAGAACAACAAGTCAAAACACCTATGATAAATGAAACGATTTTACCCAAAACGCTTCTTTAACATGGAATTTACAAAAGAACGGGTAATATAATGTCATAAGTGAACCATATATGATATCATAACAATGAATATGATTCTGTAATAAGTCAATAACATGATTTAAATCATTATACAGAAGTTTCGGACACTTACAAAGCAAGTCGGACCTAAGGTAAGGGAAATATCACAATCTCATTTTTATCCGAGATTGTTTATTCGTAAGTATTTACTGGGGTGTATTTTATCATCCACATCCATGTTTCATCAATATGTAATATTATTTCCATCCACCTACAATTGTTTAAATCCATTTTTACCCTTCGGTGAGTTTTTAGTAATATGTACGAATGGAATCTTTTGTCGTTTTTCGTACGAGGTACTTTTTGACTTTTCCGACAAAAGTACGAAGAATGTTTTTTTTAACTTATACGGCATGAATGGATTTTTAAAACATTATTTCCAAGAATCTTCCTTTACAAGTTTTCAAGTTTATTTTTAATCAACTTCTTTTATTTTAAAGTTGTATGACATGTTATGAAAGGAAAAATGTTTTTGAAGAAGAAAGGATATTTTCCTCAAGAATGGAGTTCAAGTGATTTTCAAAATTATTTTCCATCTAAGATAATAAAGGGTTCTGTTTTTGTCCCTATTATTATATTGGTTTGATTATGTTGTGATGGAAATATTTTTATGAATTCCTTTATTTTATATGAATTGATTTATGATGTCATGATGTTTCAAGAATCCCATTTTGTTACATGTGTTATGCGATGATGTATGATTATGTGGCACACATAAGAATGGATTCATTATAAGATGGGTGGGACCTATATCTCCCTCCAATGCATTGGGTAAAGATTTTATATCTCATGAGATAGACATGGCTGGAACGGAAGGTTATTTCGGTTCAGTGATACAGGACTGAAACGAGGAGTGAACTCAGTTCAGAAAGGGACTTTGTCCACTAAGATAGTCTTGGCAATGAGTCATGACTAAAAAGAAATGATTTTCCATGATTATGTGTGCATGCCACAAAGTTTCAAGTTTCATGTTATGATATGGGGATCTCATTTTCACTTCTATGATTTATCCCATGTTATGATATTATGATCTCTTTTGCAGGTTAAGATTTCCAAAAGCTATGTTCTTATGTATATGATGTGATTGATATTTCTTTTGTTTACCCTTACTGAGAATTTGAGATCACCCTTTTATGTTTTCTTTTCCCCAGGATATAAAGAAAGGTTTTAGGTAAAAAAAAGAGGAAGATCTTTATGGGAGATATTGAAGATCTTTCACCACGATTAGAAGATTACGTTCCGAGTTTCCAAAGACACTAAACTATTACGATCCTTGTGTGTGTGTTTCTGTTATGTACTAAGTATTCCGCAAAAGTAATGTGATGTCCATGTACGTCAGGCTTCGGGTCTCTACACAATTCATACCCAGGATAACATCAAACACTACTAGAGGTAAAACAATAAGGTTTTGAAGTAGTTTCTTTCCACATATATGTATAGGAAGATTCCTATAAATTATTGTTTCCTTAACATTTCCCCCATGTGTTTTTACCAAAAGTTCAGTGGTCATTTCTTGAGATGGTATTCCCAAATTTACTAGAAAATTTTTCAGAGATGAATGAATGTGTAGACCCTGAATCAAACAACACACTGGAATAAACAGAAAAAACAAAGTACATGATACCACTTCATTTGATAGCCCAACATCTGTTGAAGTAATTTTAATGTATTTCACCACCCCTTTCTGCTTGTAGTCTGACTACTTCCCATCATTCGTGCTCTTTTTTGAACACTCATTTGCATAAGGACCTATGTCATTGCACTTGAAACATTTCACTAACTGTAAATCAAATTTGGTCTTCCATCACCTTGATCTTTTCCAGTGCTATCCTGAGCCTTATGTATTATCATACCACATCAGTAGCACTTTCTAGAATTCAAAAGACATTCCCCATCATGCTTTTTACCAAATTTATCACAAACAGGAAACATAGTTTTCTTACCATCAGAATTTTTTGAAGAATTATTCTCTTTCTCTTGTCACCTCGTTCTCGTATTATGTTGGTTTTCATAGAGCACTTGATCATCGTCAAACCCCATTTCCACCTTCCCTGCACATCGAAAAATATTTTCATATCTTTTGAACTCACGAGAAGCCAATGCCCATCGATATTTTGGCTTTAATCCGGAGTAAAAATGATTGATTTTACTATCTTTGTCTCAGATAAAATTTGGAACAAACCATGCCATTCGAGTGAACCTTTCTTCATAAGCAGCCACGGAGTCGTCCACTTTCCTCAATTACAAGAATTGTTTTTCCATCCTAAGTTGAACAGCCTTAGGTAAATATTTCTTGATAAACATAACTTTGAATTCATCCCAGTCAAGAGCATCAATCTCATCAGCATCCATGATATTTTTAACCATCAACCACCACTAATCTGCTTCAACCTCTTAACGGTAAATATCAAGACTAACATTTTGATTGTCTGAACAACCCATGACATCGAAAATCTTCTCTAGTTCTTTAATCCAACCTTCAGCTAACACAGGGTCAGATGATCCAATGAATGATGGGGGATGTTTCTTCATGAAATGTTCCACCACTGACATGTTCCTTTGCGGTTGATTTGGCTGATCTCGTGCATGGATACCACTGCCATTTATCTCTTGGGTGAACTATTCCATTAGTGCAACAAACTGTTCAGTTACAATTCCAACAGTCTAAGGATGCTGATTCGGAAGCTCATTTCCTTTGGTATGCCTTCCAAGCACTGCATCCATGTTTCCTCTGCGGAAAACCATTCTTAACAAACATGTCTTAGATTAAGAAACATGGTAATCTTCAAATGCTGTATCATTTTCAATTTGACCATTAAAAAATATTTTTGATAATAATTTAATAGAAATCCAACTCCTAAACTTATCTAAACCAACCTCTGATACCAACTATAATTCCCTAGCCTTAAACATTACTTAATCTTGAGTTATTAAAAGAATACACATTGAAGATATTTTCAGGTATATAGTTTTAGATAATTAGATCATAAATCAAGAATTTAATTCCACATTTAAAAAAGGTGGTTATATAGAAGATAGTATTAATTTTTCCGATCAAAGGAGACATATTTAAATTAAAAAGAGGATTCATTTTGACACTTCCTCGACACTATCATCACATCATGTACTTTTCCCTTCACCTGTGAAAAACATTTCAAAAACTTGGGATGATCATAAAAATCACAGTAAGGGATATAAAAATACGGAATGAAAACATTAGTCCATGTATACATAAGAATAAATGAAATCAAACTTTACTCATAAAACATAAGCATTTTAACATACCTCATGAAATAATAAAATTCAAGAATAACTCATAGAAATCATAAGACATAAAGGTAACATGATACATTCATAACATTCTTACATAGGGAGTAACCCTAATTTCTATGTTTAGAATACCCATCACAGTATATTCCCTAAATCTCTTTGGATAAAACATAACGTTTAACACCTTTGCATTACCCAATGAATTGGAGAGCTATATCAGGCTCACCCGGCCCTTATTTTACCATACAACTTCTCGTCTTCATAAACAATGCCAAATAACCACAACATTATCGTATCACATAAAACATGCATAAAGGAAACATAACATTTCCATATTTCAATCACAAGATATCAATACAACACATTTATATAATAAAAACATTATCAAAATGATTTTAAATCCCAAAATACCAGAAAATTAAAACATGGTATTTATTTTTTATTTTAAAAAATTTTATGGCTTTTAAAAGAAGCCGAAACTCAAATAATGGTCACCGCGGAGGAGAAGTCGTTGTCGCCGCATACGTAAGAAAAAAACATTCCTTTCGTCATTTAGTAAAATTCTTCATACAAAACGATTATTTTTGAAAAAAGTAAAATTCAAAGGGGTTTATACACCGTATAAAATAATGTTGTGTATAAAACAAAATATGCCTCAATGAAAGGAGATTGAGACGAAGTCTCTTACCTCGTGTCTGAAATGACTCGATCGTTCTTTAATCTCATGAATAATAAACTATAGTTAAGTTATACTTGCTTAATAACCTTTTCCATGTTAATTATTCCTTTTATATCACTTATTACTATGTTATGAACATTATGTAATCATTTGAGTTCATAACGGTGGTTTTATCGATCTTTGGTACTTGAGTCAAAAAAAACTTCTTATAATTATAAGTTGTTCATGTGGTAAAATATACATTATATCCAGAATTATATTAATGATTTAGATATCATATATATCATATATATCCAGTATATACATGCATTTATAGTGTTAAATAACATTTAGAGGTAAGAAACGAAATGCACCGTTCATGGAGACGATAAGCCGTATATACGCATGAACGGTACTTTTATTTCTATTTCGTATTTAATGGAATGAAATAATAATGATATAAAGTTATATTATAATTCCAGTATAATATCATATATAACATCATTAACTCTATCCTTTATACACCCCACATATGGCATTAACGTATAAAATCACTTTGATAGGGCGGTAGTCCGCACTTCCTAAAATGAAGATATCGCATTTACCCATAATGGAACCAATAAAGGTATGTCCTAAATGAAAAATACAGAAGTATAAGGAAACCATAAACATAATATATATCATATATAATTATAGTTACATCTTAATGGCCACTATGAAAGGTGTTAAAAGAATATTGAACAATCATTGTTTCATGAGGCAAAAATTCACCATCCACAGAAACAATATATTCCTTAACAATTAGACAGATATGTGTGGAAGTTTAAATAAAATCATTCTCATAAAAACATCCTAGTATATTAAATATTATGGTTTTGTTAAAAAATGAAGGAATAAAAAGAGTTTATGGGGTTGGAGAAGCAAAATAAAACAAAAGAACATTATAGAATACATTACCTTTAAATCGGGTAACTCCCCTTGGTTCGAACCAAAAGGGTTTAGTGAAGAGATTTATGCCTAAGGTAAGGCTTCTATGATAAAGATTGGGATGTGGAGAGATAAAATTAGTAGAGTCTGGCTGATCCAATGGCTTGAGGGGTGTGGTTACGGAGGTTAGAGGTGGGGGCCTTTTATAAGAGGGAGGAGGGGCACTCTTGGAATGTCATGAAATGTTACTTTATTTTAAAATGAGTTTCGGGTTTTAAGTGTCCCACAACGATATATTTCTAGGATAAGGTGATAAGGGTTAGAAATCCACCCATCCAATAGGATTTTAACAAGTTTAAGTCTTATATTTTACATTATCTTTTTATTTTATTTAAATCGTTCATTAATGAGGTAACCGCTGCATCATCATGGTGTCATAAATAAATTTATTTATTTAAAGTTTAAAAATTATAAAAAAATAATATGATGTAGGAAATATTTTTATATTTATAATAACTATTTATAGTCTAAGATATCATTTACGCAGACAAAAATAATTTTTTTTTTACTTAGGTGTTACATACTTATGTGATATTCTTCTTTCCTTAAAAATAAAATGATAAAGTGTCACTATCACCCAAAACTGATTCCATGGGGTCCCTAAGATGGCACAATGCATCCCATGGTCGGCCATGACAAAACCAGTTGCATTAGGAAACATTTTGGGGTCATTTGTTATTATTATGATATTATTTTATTATCCTTAACTACCTGATTACTAATTAATCACACTACAGCAGATTAGGCATATAGCAGCGGTTTTTATTTCGTTTAGCGGCAGTTATAACCACCGCTAAACGGGGGTGGCGGCGGTTTTTAGAAACCGCCGCCTAATACGGAGTCGGCAAACTTTTAACGGCGGTTTTGTTCGTTTAGCGGCAGTTTTAGGGAAGTGTAGTAGCTGCCTCATTTCGCGGCGGTTTTAGCAGCGGTTATAACTGCCGCGAATAAATTCAAATCCACCACCGTAAAACCGCCGCTAAATCCAGAAGAACCTCCGCGATATGAGGATGCCACGGTGCGGATATTTAGCGGCGGTTATAATCGCCGTTAAACATATATTGTATTTTGACTATAGCGGTGGTTTTAGACGTTTAGCGGCGGTTTAAACCGCCACTAAATATCTGCCAACCTTCATGTAGCTGCGGTTAAAACCGCCGCTAAAAAGTTGCCCAGAAAAAAAAATCCCTGATTCTGCTGCCCCGGAGCCTGAAAACCAGACCAGAAACACATACAACAGAATATAGCAAACTATAAAATACATATTCATTAACGCCCCATCAAACTATAAGTTCACTTATTCCTCCCAATAAATAATATAGCAACCAATATCAGTTCAAGATCAGAATCATGTTTTAAAACTATCCATCACAATAGAAACTAGAAATCTCACTTTTAAAAATTCATTGGATTTTAGGTACCATTTTGACCATTTGAAATCTGTCATTTAAGTTCACATTATCCATAATTATAAGGATATGCTACTATATGTTTTATGTGATGCTACCCACCTTAGGAGTTTCTTAATCATCATTTAATGAGAATGGGATCTCATCCCAAGAAATATGCTTCATCCATAAAAAAAACACTAGTTACAGATGTGACCAACACATTCTTACCAAGTGCCTACTGAACAAAGAGTAAAACAAACCACCAAAAAGATCAATATATTATAATTTACCTTGTGGTAGACATGATTCTCTCCCAATATGTTCTCATGCACGTCATTAGTATCATATATACAAGAAAAATCTAAACTGATCAGTAGTGTTCTAAAACCGGATCCTTTGGTAACATCATCCCTAGCACTAGGAATACTAAATTTTTATATAATAACTAGTCTATCCACATTAAATATGGTTGATGAATGTAGAATGATAGCATATTTATTTAATGATTTCCACAAAACTCATACAGTTTACTACAATATTCCAACAACTCGATGGGTGTCACATGTATAAATGCGTACATCCTTCATATTTCACTAGAAAAATGACGCATCATCTGATGTTATCCATAGGTAAATTAGACCTATGAATCCCAGTATTTTATGGTCCATAAAAATGATTTATCCCCAATTTTTATTATTCCATATGACTTTTGACGCAGCTAAAGACCTCCCGATTCACCTGTAATTACAGAAGAAGAAGGGTCACATGACCAACTAGGCAGCTGATGATGCCCTAGGCATGTATACCCCACTAAAAAAGAGAATTATGTGAAAACCAAATCCCATATATGGGAAACATTACCGAATAATGACTCATCAACCTAGGGTTGTTGTTTCATCATAGATAGTCTGGTATAGTAAAACCATGATATAAGCAACACCTTAGATATGAAATACCTCATAATCATTTATCAAGTTTTTAATTCTGAGGGCTCTACCTACTCCAGGACAACCCCTTCTTAATAAGGTATAATACATTGAATCTATGAATAGGTCATTCTAAAATGGTCACTTGGATTACTAACCTAACCTTAAATATTACTATAAATTAGAATGTTCAATATGGACTAATGTGAAATTTTTTTGTTCCCATCCAATGCTAAACCTAGGGAGAGAATTAAACTAGTCTTACATGAGGTTGAAAAATAAAAACATAATATTATGGTTTCATTTAATCCATTACATTAGTTCAAATTTTATTGTTTTGTGGAAATTTCAAAGCATAAGTATTAAAAAATTTCATGTTTTAGTTAAAAAAAGAATACTTTAATTGGTACTTTATTTAGCTAACTCTATATGGTATCATAGGAAAGTAATATCAAAATTCCTTTCAAGATTTTTTTTATTTAGATGATATCCCTTCATAATTTATACATTTTATCTTATAAATTTTTTTTACCCATCTTATTTATACATAAATTTCTCACAATTGGGCTTTGTTAAATAAAATTTCTATCCGAATATAGAGAGGAATACCCCCTTTAGGGTTTAATTGGAATTTTGATTAACCGATATCCATAAGCAATGGTTTGAATTTATTAAATCAAAAAAAATTCATGAAATTTTATTCTAATAATTCAATGTATATATTCATCATATTTTAATAAGATTAATTACTATTCCCATGTTATAAAGGTATTTTCATCTATAATTTTAAAATTTCATTCATGTAGCTGCACCCAGGTTTTTACCTTTTATTTTAGAATATAATAACTTTACATGTAATGGTTTGATTATATGGGTTTCTAATCCCAATTTATAAAGGCACATCCTCTCCATTATTAAATTCAAAATATTTACTTGATAAAAAATTCTTAAGGGGGTGTGTTCCTACTATAGATAGTAAAATTTGGTTTATGATTTAGGAAGTGAATGGATGTGGTTAATAGATAACCCCTATGAGTTCATGATAAAGATCCCTAAAATATGTTGGGATGGAATATTTCGATAATGGGATGTGCCATGCCTTGGTATCAGCCATTTTGAGCCATGATCTATGATAGGGAGAACTACATAATGAAAGATACATTAGAAGTTGACATGGTCCTATCTTATGATGGATGGGTTCCATGTAGGTCCCTCCCATGGTCTAAAAAATGGAATGGAAGGATGAAAACATTATCAAAAGTGATTCCAGCTGATCTTCAATGACGAAAAATTCCTATATGAGCTTAACTAAGAGATCTTGAGATCTCTTAGATATTTAGTAGGAAAAATTGTTAGTGGTTGAATATGAATCAACATTTACTGAGCTGGTAAGTATATGTCAAATCATATGATTAATATAAGGCTGAAGGCATGAATATTTGTGATGAAGCTATGACTAATGATGTGATCATGGACCAGTCTTCTGATTTTTCCCACCTATATATTTTTGTTTAGTATGATGTCTTTGAAAAATACAGATTTTACATGAACATGGAAGGGGATTTCTTTACTTCCTCGTTCTTGTTGAGGGAATACATCATTTAGCAGTTATAAGATGAATTATAAGAACCTCCATAGAAAATTGTTTGAGGTGTCATATTAGGATTCTAATGGAAGAGGATCACTATAGTGTATTCAGTATAGGGATCTGGGACACCCAAATTTATTTTTCCCAAATCCACCATGCAAATTTCCATGATATGGGAATATTGGATATCCTAGGAAATATTGTGACTGGTTCACATGCCTAAGAAATGGTGGTGCATCTAACTAAGTGAAGGAATCTAAATTGAAGAGAATTGTGTTGAGATTGAATGAGTTATGGTCTCATGGTTGAGTAATAAGAACACTTCCTATGTTGTATTCTTCATGCTTCAGCATACACACTGCCCACCCTGCCCAACCTGCAGCATACACACTGCCCAACCTGCAGTATACAAACTGCCCAACCTGTAGCATACACACTGCCCAACCTACAGCATACACACTGCCCAAACTGGAGCATACACACTTCCCACCATGTATCCTTCATACTGCATCATACACACTGCCCACGCTATATCCCCCCAGTATTCCCCACTCCACTGCAACATCCCACCACTCCACACTCCTCTGCAACATCCCCCACTCCAGTGCAGCATCCCCATCTCCCCACTCCACAACACTCCACTACCCACACATCCCACATATAATCAAACACACACAGCACTCCACTGCCCACACAAAATATCCCACCTACAATAAAAAACACACAACAAGCAGTATCCTACTTAGAAAATGTGTGGATTTTGATGAATAAACAGATATCATATTCCTCCCTCTATTGAATTTAAGTCCAAGATCATTGAACTAGAGACTCAATAAAAGTAATATACCATGCGTTCTAATTCAGTTGGTCATGCACTATGATGTACATAAGTGATACACACAAGTACTGTGATATATATAGGCCATCCAATGTAAGCATGATAGGAGTTTATGATAGAATCAAAGGCCAAACAGTTTGTATTGCGAAATACACGGACTTAGAAGACCACAATGCTTTCTAATTCAGGCCAACCAATGTGTACGGGGAAATAAAGATGCCAACGATAAAGATTTTATCACCTCTCAAACCCAAAAAGCACATTATAGTAGAGGGAATAAGGGTCCCTACAGGAGAAACTATAGTTTAGAAAGAAAAACCCACATCTGGATACTTATTATTGTCCAGCAAGTGGTTTTTTTGATGAATACATACATAATTAAATACATACCTACAAGTAAATACATACAAAATTAAATACAAATAGAACACATACCTATAACTAGAGACTCCATACATACCTACAACTAGAGACTCTATACATACATAATAAAAATAGAATTTAATACATACTTGCAACTAGAGACTCTATTCTTGCAACTAGAATACATACAAAATGCATACCAGCAACTATAGAATACATACAGAATACATTTGAATTAAATACATAACTAAATTCAGAATACATACAAAATACATACCTACAACTAGAGACTCCATACATACAGAACACATACATACAGAACACATACATACCTACAACTAGAGAATCCATACATACAGAATACATACCTGCAAGTAAATACATACCTGAAACTAGAGACTCCATTCCTCCCTCAATTCATAATACATACATAATTAAATACAAACCTGAATTCAGAATACATACATAATTTAGAATTGAATTCATACATGCATTCAGAATTGAATACATACTTGCAAGTATGATAACAAATAATTCATACCTATAAGTAAATACATACATATTTCAGAAATGAATTCCAAATTCATAATTGAATACATACCTACAAGTATAACACATAAGTCATACCTACAAGTAAATACATACAGAATTCATAATTGAATTCAGAATTCAATACCTACAAGTATAACACATAATTTAGAAGGTAATTAAATACATACATAATTGAATTTAGAATTAAATTCATAATTCATATGGCAATTACCCTGTGCAATACAAAATTCATAATTAAATTCTGAATTGAATACATACAGAATTGAATTATTAATTATGAATACAATACACACAAAATTTATATGGAAGGAATTACCCTTTTTATAGAATAAGATCGGGTGATAAGATGATAAATCCCAAGGAAACTCCATACACTAAAGATAGAAATAAAGCCAAAATTCATTCCCACATGCTTCTCCAAAATGTGTGGTGGCAACTATGTGCCACAAATGTTACATATACAAACCAACTATGTTCATATTACAAATCAACAATACAACTACTCAGGGACTGATGATGCATCATCACCCTCTCCACCTTTATCTCCACTTTGTGTTGTCACCTGTAAGAACATTATATTGAAAATTAAATATGGTTGCATATTTATATTAAAACTTTAAACCAATGAAAGTTAGCAAAATAAATGATTTTGATTTTTTGTGATTTACCTGCATACCACCAGTCGATGCACTACCACCAGGGGAATATATCCTCAGCTGCTGATTTATTTCAATCAACTCTTTCTGCAATGCAGATATCTGATACCCCTGCTGGTGAACTGTGCTTTTTAAAGAAACAATCTCTCTCTTATCATCTCCAGGTATGGGCTGACTAAAGTCAGGAGTAGATGCAGCTTCTATCCCCGATGGCCTGCTAAAAATCTCAGATGGTACGGGTCCCAAACCAATCCCGCGCACTCTCCCAGCATGCTCCTTCCCAAGGACCTGAGCAACTGGGTCATTCTGGGAGACTGAGTATGACTGCGCAGGATTGGAATCCCATAGCTCTTTAATTTTTACCTATAAATCAAATATCAAAATATATTAACATAGTAAAAACTGATAATAAGTTATTATGATAAAAAATTGACTTCATAGCCCAAATTCTTTAGCAGGCTCGTTAACAAAACATCCATCTGATTTCTTATGAACATCCAACCACAGTTCAGTCCTGAATGCTTCATGCCCTAAACTCTGTGACTGCATTAAAATAAGATAAATCAACAATTCAATATATTAAACAGATAATATTGTCTTATAAATATTTAAACTAATTAAAAGATTACCAATGTCGTTCAGCTTCTAGAAAAACTTTTTGAGCACGCAGTGTACGGGATGACTTGCTTTGCCCGGTTTGATGCATTTTGTCTTGAAAGATCCTGAAATAAATAAAATCCAATTTAATACTAATGTATTTAATGTCATGTCATTTTCATATACATTTATTAATATTAAATGAGGATCATATAATAATATATATTTCAATACCATCTGCTTCTGATCACGATGTCTGTCAACAAACACTTTCCACTGCTCTTTTGGTACCCCACTGGGTAGCTTCTCATACATTTGATGCGTGGTCAATGAATTATCGTTGACATCACACCATAATCTCCATTTGAAATATTTCCACTTCTTACCTAGATTTTTGAACGTCCACTTCCATGCTATCGCATCAGCAACGGTAAAGTGGAAGAACATCTGTATACAGAAATTCATTTTGAACATATTAGTAACATGACATTCAATTGAACCATAATGTAATAAATTTACCTTTATTTGAGAATCAAACACTTCATTTTCCCAACTTGAAGGCATATGTCTCCAATCGTCATATGAAATGGGAAGGGAAATGGGCTCCGCTGCCAGCTGGCCTAGAATCTGGCCAAGTAACCCCACGACATCATCCGTAGGGACCCCGTAAGAATCAAATGGCACAACAATCTTCTCGCCATTCAGATTCCAAACATCTGAACTTTTTATATTTTTCATCACAGTTGAATTTTTGTCATCTTCAATGAGCAAACAATTAGTATAAACAAAATGAAATAAATTTATTTAATTAAAATTTGTACCTATGATAGTGACACTCCAGTGTGTCCGGGATGAACTGGAAGGGGCACGACGTTGCCCCACTGCTGAGCCTCCTGAAAGGGTATTCGATGACTCACCCTCTACTGAGACATCCACGGAAGGTGTGGGAGATGGTGCAGGGGGGGATGGTGCAGGGGTGTCGGCACCTGGCATCTCAGATGTCGTGGGGAGGGAGAAAAATGGATCACCATCTGTCGCGGAACTAGATGAAACAATATACCTCTTCTTCCTTGGCATTCCTGTCATTTAATCAAATAAAATTATGTTCAGAATATATATTTCAAAACAATTATGCAGAAAAAAAATCAAAAATGATAATAGATGCCCAGTACTAACGAACAAAATATATATAACAATGATAATGAATGAGTGCAGAAGTGAAACAAGTGGTTGCTGAATAAATAAAAAATTGTACATACAATCATTTTCTCCTTCAATCATATCGGTTTCCTGCTCCATTGCTTCATCCACTTCATTCATCCTTGCTATACTAATATTTTCAATATCATGATCGACAACTAATTCTACTTCCTGTTGCTGATTAAATTCAATTTTAGAGGTCAAATTTTCCACTTCATCACCCATATCATACAAATCTCTTTGTATTACATGAGAAACTACACTCCACCCTTCATCGGAAACATCATTCACATAATATACCATTTTTTCTTGAGATGTTAAGATATATGGATCATGCAGTTCACGATCACCAACATCCATCAAGCGAGAGAAGTTCACAGAAGTAAATTGCAAGGAATCTCTTTTAACACCTCTGATAATATCGACCCATTTGCATTTGAATAAAACAACCAAAAAATGTCCGTGGTAGTTTAATTCAATAATATCATACAGCTTTCCATAGTATTCCACTTTAGCAAATGTAAATATACCACTATTCTGTGTTTTCAAACCCACTTCTCGATCGACTGTACAAAATCTAAAGTCATTCACATTATAAGCGTCGAACTTTCTAACTTCTTTTAGAGGACCTCTAGCAAGAAACTTCAAATCTTCTGACACCTCTACTCGAGTATCAGTATTCATGATCTGAAAAAAGAAATATACTTTATTAGATTCACAAAATGTATGTGTCAAACTAATATTTGTATTTATTATAATATTTATGAACTTACACGTCGTGCAAAACATTCTACAAGCTCTTTATTAACAGCTTTTATTATATCTTTCTCATTTCGTGGTCGGCCTCTCATTCGTCTCATTGTTTGTATCCTCAACTCTTCAATAAATGGATCTGCAATGTCACTATTCAGCAACACATATCTATGTGCCTGTAATAATTCTAATTCAGTCAGTGTCGCATTTGAGGTCCTCCCAACTGATCGGCCAATAGCAGGAAATATTTTGGATTTCTGATGTATTTCATATTGAGTCGAGGTGTCATCAACACGTCCAACTCGATTAAATCTTGCCTCAATATCATCCAAGTATTGAGAACAAAAGGTAAGACACTCCTCAAGCAAATAGCCTTCAACAATTGAGCCTTCTGGTTGAGCTTTATTTCTCACCTATGATTTCAAATGTCCAAGATATCTGTGAAATAAAATAAACATAATTATCCATTTAATTAAGTACCAAAAATTGTTTACTTAACTGGAAAACATATAAATAAAGTACCTCTCAATTGGATAAATCCATCGATAATGAACGGGGCCTCCTAATTTAGCTTCCTCCACCAAATGCACAGTTAAATGCATCATTACAGTAAAAAAGGACAGAGGAAAGATCATCTCCATTGCAAAAGGGTCAATACAAACCTCTTCTGGAGGTTGTCAAGCTAAAATGGATGTAGACATTTCTCACATAATTGTCTGAAAAATGTGCAGAACTGCAGTACAACAACAGTAATTTTTTCAGGTAATAATGTACGCAATGCCAATGGTAGTAACTGTTGTAACAAAATATGTGAATCGTGACTTTTCAATCCATGTAACTTACGATTCTTCAAGTCAACACACCTCGAGATGTTACTTGAATACCAATCAGATACCTTGACATTCTTTAACATTCGAAGGAATGTATCTTTATCCCTATTTTTCATTGCAAAAATTTCCGGAGGATACATTTCATTCTCATCTGGCCAGAGATCGTGTTTTATGTTCATTTCTTGTAAGTCTTTGCGAGCATTGAGATTATCCTTCGACTTTCCATGCTCATTAAGCAATGTGAAAATCAAATTGTCACAGACATTCTTATCAATATGCATCACATCAAGATTATTCCGCAACAAATTAAATTACCAATATGGATGTTTGAATAATATAATTTTTTTCTTCCATTGTTGCGTTCCGGTTTTGCTTGATGATGCACTTCGGACCCGTTTTCCGCTATCATTCAAATGATGAACCTTCCCAAATTCTGTTTCAACATTTTCAAGCTGTTTCAATATTTCGAAACCATTTAACAACTTTGGAGGTGGTCTACGATCAATGAACCATTAAATTTTTATTTGTTCAACCAAAATCTATGTGATGCATCGAGAAATATTCTATGACACAAGAAGCACCATTTTCTACTGTGAGGTAGCCATTTGGGCTCAAAATCAAAGTTACAAATGGGACAAGCAAAACCCGTGTAAGTGTTCCAACCAGATAAAATCCCAAGCCCAGGGAAGTCACTAATGGTCCACATTAAAGCAGCATGCATTGTGAACATTATTTTAGAAGAAGCATCAAATGTCACAACACCGTTGCTCCATAACTCCTGCAATTCGTCAATCAAAGGCTGCAAGTATACATCAATATCATTTCCAGGCATTTGTTTTCCAGGAATAATCATCGAAAGGCTAATAGATTTTTGTTACATACACATCCACGGAGGAAAATTATAAGGAATCAAAACAACTGGCCAAATGCTATAATTGGTACTCAAAGTCCCAAATGGGTTGAATCCATCGGCAGCCAATCCCAATCGAGCATTCCTAGGATCAGCTGAGAAATCGATATTTAATGAATCAAATGTTTTCCATGATTGAGAATCTCATGGATGTCTCATTAACCCATCATTGTTATTATCTATAGAATGCCACTTCATGTGTTCGGCGGTTTTCGATGACATGAATAATCTTTGCAATCGAGGCTTCAAAGGAAAGTAACGCAAAACCTTTGTAGGTGTGCTCCTTTTCTTCTTCTTCTCCATGAAATTATGTTCATTCAGACTTCCAACATCACTCTTTGTCTTCCATCTAGAAGAAGAACATTTTTTTGCAATTTTGTCTACTTGAATCCTCTCCCCAATAAAGCATACAATCATTGGGACACGCATGTATTTTTGTATAATTCAGACCAAGATTGTTAACAACTTTTTTCATATCATAAAAAGATTCTGGGATTTTTGCTTTAGGAAATGCATCACGTATCAATTCCAATATCATGGACATTGCCTTATTTTTAATTCCACATAGACATTTGATGTGATACAACTTCAGCAGAAATGAATGTTTTGAATATTTCAAACACCCACAATACAACTCTTGATTTCCATCGTCAACTAAATCATGAAACACATTTTCCTCAGTGAAGTTTTCTCTTACATTTGGGTCCACAGAATCAAGAGGAGGATCCAATGATATGTGACAATATTGATCTTCCTGTGTTGCAGTCTCAAAAACATCACTTGTCACGTTGCAATTTGTAGCACCCTCTTCTGGTTGTTCTGATATGTTTTGATGCTGATAGTAGTGCCTTGTAGTGCCGAATGCATCATTTATTAGGTTTTGCATTTCATTTTCCATTGTCGATGAAACTTGGGACCTCATTCTGCGGATTAACATCGGTGCTCAATCTTTTTGTAACGTTCGATTCTCCATGCCAAATCCAACAAAAATATTGATCAGTGAATTGCTTCAGTATTAAATGTTCATAAACCTCATCTCTCTTCAACCATGTTCTAAATTTACATTTAAGACATGGACATTTTATTCTCCCTTCAACGGATCGATTAGAAATTGCAAAATCTAAAAACTCATTCAAACCCTTAACATACTGAGGTGTGTTCCTCGGTAATGTGATCCAACTTTTATCCATGTATATCACAATGTACCTACACAATAATAACAAAAATTAAAACACATAGTTACTACTAAATAGAGAAATAGATTCATATATACGATAGTATAAGATTACAGAAACATAATATAATAAAGATGATCCCCTGAGTTAGATATGAACCCTTAGTGTTTGGGATAGGGGAAGTTTCTTTGGTAAAGAGAAACAGTGTGCTAACAACGTGGTAGCTACTTTACCATGAAAACCAAAACACATTGTTAATTTGGAATAACTCCAACCTAAGTTCTCTATAGATTCTTCATATAAAACTCTCATATCGAATAAATCTATTATAAATAATTTGTACTTTATATTTTCATTATTTATTTGTGAAATATTTAAATCTAATCCAATAGAATCTCATTTAAATGATGCTAAAAATATTTTGAGATATTTAAAATGAACTATTTTCCTTTATCTAATTTTTTCAAAACCCTCTAATTTTAATTAAAATTTATATTTGGATACATATTTTGTTCGTTGTAGACTGGATAGAATGATAATGTCAGGAACCATTAATATTCTTACTAAATCCTTAGTATCATGATATAGTAATGGAAAACACATTATATAACTATCTAATACTAAAGTTGAATATATTATAG
The DNA here is from genome assembly GCA_963277665.1 of Viscum album. NCBI lineage: Eukaryota > Viridiplantae > Streptophyta > Magnoliopsida > Santalales > Viscaceae > Viscum > Viscum album. The sequence continues at coordinate 493,177,575 of OY728153.1, forward strand.
CCATATGTTTCTATGCATAGGTGTTATGAATGAAACACACCCTAACTAATTTTGGATTCAATTTTAATTAGGTTTAAATCATATGAGATGCAAAATTTCAATTAACATTTCAAAAAAGATTGATAAACCATTATAGGATGAAACACATATATTTAACACATAATTTATTAATATATCATGCAGAAGAAGGTGATATATTTTTTGATTTTTTTGCATAGACAATCAATTGTCATAAATTTTTACTGAACCACTTCCTAGTTATAGATTCAATTTTATCAAATCCAAATTAAGATTATTTAAAATTATTTAATATAATTTCTATTTTATTAATTTTATATTGTGAATTTATAATTAGTAAATATTTTATTTGAGTTATTTCATTTGAGATTTAGCACAACCATTTTGAATGATATCAAAATTAAATATGCATAATAGTATTATTTAGATAATTTAATTTTTTCGAATTAGATTTTATGACTGTAACATCCCATGTTGGGTGACACTAAATAGGTCCCTCGAGCCAATTATCCATAAGGCCATATGTGTGCTTCCCTGTACTCCATACGTTGACGACTAGATGCGAGGGTGTAAATGTGATACATTGGGGATATTATACCCTTATATTAGAGTATCTAATGATGAAATGAAAGGAGATCATCCATAGATGTAATAAACCGAGTACAGAAGTAGTAAAAATTGAAATAGAACATGATACAATAACAAATGAAAATATTTAAAAGCATGAACAACCATGTCATACATATAACACCAGTCATCCACATGGACGAACATATAAGTTGGAGTACATAAAGGAAAATGAAATGAAATAAAAATCTACACTAATATATCTATGGAATATAACCTATACGGTCTCCACATACATATCTGAGCCATCCGTTCAATTACTCTAGGTCATCACCTTATCTTTGTCTTTCAATCAAGCAAACTTCTTCTCAAGTAACATAGTGAAATTGATTCCCAAACAGGTTGCGATTACAATACTCAGTAGGTAACCACCAATACAGCCCAACACATATCTATTAATATATAGTTTATGTATATATGATAAACTCATTAAAATTTCAGTAATACTAGAAATAACTTCTAGAATTAAGATAAAATAAAAACTCATATAATGTATGGTCAAGGAATGTGATCAGTCTAGTTGAGAAAAAACTAGAAATGAATAAATAAAATAAATAAAGTGAAACCACAATCAACCCATGGCTTCGTGATCATATTCAGTGAGCTACTGTGGAATTATAAATAAATATTTATATTTATATGTGGGAAAATATATATATTCTGATAAATGTATATGTATACACATAAACATGTATTTATATGATTTAGGTGAAAAATGTCATGAAACAATAGGCGCCTATTCTTGGTTCTGTAATCATTATTATGTGGATGTCCTTAGAAAAGGGTGTTCAGCTAGATGTCATATCAACCAAACCATTCATAATTAGTGAATCCTCAAGTCTATAATCCTTATTGACAAAACCATCTCCATTAAGTGCCATAAATATGTTTGAGCAAGCCATATCACTATAGGGGAATAAACGTCTTAGAACTATATTCCCCTATACTCTCCCCCAATAACTATAATTTTGGATGATGTATATTAATGGAAAATACTATTAAGCAAATATTGTCTTAGGTCTAAGACCTAGGCCATGATCTATAGCCTATCCTTATATTGGAACATAGATGAACACTAATGGGCTATCCCTATTGTGATATATAAAAGGAATTCAATCCAAACACAAGTACATGCTCAGAATCTATTCATAATAACAATCAATATCCACATCATCAAGAAGTACATCTAGGATATATAGTAATGTTTCATCCACCCAACACTAAAGAGTATCCTCAGAATCACTCAAGTAGAGCATAATTATCTGTTAAGTATATGTCACATCAATGGTGATGTTCACCATGTCCACCAACTAAATCATGTAATTGATCAAGGAGAGGGTAATTGACCACTTCCCTTAGGAGAGAGTAATCAACCATGATTTCCAATCAATGATGTGGATTTCCATGTCCAACACTATGTCCATGTGACAGATCATGGATATCATAATAATCCCAATCACTCAAGAGAGCATAATCATCCATGAGGATCCAATCACATGGTATGTTATGCCAAATCGTCATAATCAATTATCTCAAGAGCCAGATTCGAATATGTATGATTGGGTATCTCAATATTATAAAAATCAAATAAAATGTCTTAGAAGCCAGACCCCAGAATGTACATATGGGATTCCAAAATATATGAGTAAAAGGGAAACTAAATAGGTTCTTATGAAGCACATTTGGGAAACTAAATTGGTTCTTATGAAGCACATTTGGGAAACTGAAAGTGTGTCTTATCAAGCCAGGTTCATATTCCATAATCTAGAAAGTGACTCTTGTAATCATCAATACATCTTTGGTAAAAGGTGAAAGCATAAACAAAATCATGACGGTGTGAGTGACTTATATCTTTATTTCCTAACATAATATAATATAGGGGTCTCATGTTGATCTTTTAAACCATGTGTTGATTGGTCGGGGTCTTGATAAGTCCCTTTTCAGAAGGAATTTCACCATTAGTATTAAAATTGTTTTATTTTAAGGACTCAAAAATTTAATATACGACATATACATTTTAAATTCATAACTATTACAACATATATAGTATTTATATTATGAGTTTTGATTTATTTTTGTGTATGTATGGTTCTAATGATTTAATTTTTAAAATTCTTATTAACTAAAGAAATTAATTTATTGACACCACAATAATTTGTAACTCTTTAAACAACCCATAAGTATTTTTGACTAACCCAAAAATGAAAGCTATGTTTTTTCATACATATCCAAATTCACAATATTCATATTGGACATGAATGCTTCATGAAAAGGTAAAATTTATATGACTTTGAAAAACTCCACATGAGTAATCCTAGTATAATAGACAACCAACCCATTCACTTTTGTATCCAAGGAATAAGCCTCTAAGAAATTTTGTGGTTCTGCCAAAAATCACTCTACATTTGGAGACTTTACTCAAGTGAGAATTCATTACGTGAAACCACTAACAACTAACATGAATAAACTACATCCAAAAACAATTTATAATCTCATAACTACAATTACAATCCAAGTTCAAGGTATATTTTAACTAACTTTTTTGAAATCATACTTATTATGATATAAAAGGTGCTATCATAAATGAAATTTATCATAAATATGGGAAGGAATAGTATTCATTTTTTATAATAATTTTACTAATCATGAAAATAAATACATAATTTAAAAAATTAAAATGAAATATATTCAGTTTCCAAAACATGAGACATGGTAAGACATCTAAACCCGCCACTACATCCAACACTATGTCCAATACTTTTCACCTATAAAAATGGTGCAATTCCTAATCAACTAAATAAGGAAGTTGAGTATAATTGTTATATTCTTAACCCACATAGATGAGCCCCATACATCCTAATTCACCATACTTGTCATCATCATCGGCTAATCATTAATTTTAAAGGATTATGAAGCAGGAACAGTAAATACACATTGGTATGATTCATCTGTAAGATCAATGAGATCAAAAATCACATGTTGAGGGAGGGAAATCTAGCACAACATTGATGTCACTTCAAGAAACAATAATAAAAAAACTAATATCAAAACAAGTACAAATTAGAAATCAAACCCTACAGTTTGTATAGTTCGCTGGGGAAACCGGGTCGCCGGGGTCGCGGGGTCGCCGGGGTCGCGGGGGGCCGGGGTCACCGGAGTTGCGGGGTCGCCGGCGTCGCCGGTGTCACGGGGGGCCGAGGTCGTAGGGAAAGCGGGGAGTCGGGGGAGCACGGGTGAGAATGGAGTCGGGGTGGGGGAAGGGTCGGGGTCGGTTAAAAAAATTGTTTGGCGGAGGTTTGTTATAAACCGCCGCGAAACCTTTTTAAAAAAAGCTTTAGCAGCGGTTCCCCGCCGCTAAACGGCGGTTTTGTTGTAGTGTCATGATAATTAAAGATAACTACCGTTGTTACTATTCATAATGTCCAAAAAAAGTCTTAATTAAATAATTTTGACCTTATGATTCCAAATAAGGAATCCATTTTTCCAAATTCCAATCACAGAAATTACAGTAACTAATTTAAAAAATAATTCCCGTTGTCAAAACAAATAGCGGGTTTTTTTAAACAATATTTATCAAAATATTAACACTTATATATACCCAATTCCAATGTGAAATTAATTTCAATGACCAAAATTGGATTAAATGGTAAAAATATATTCTAATTAAACTTTAAAACCAATTAAAAAGATAATCTAACCATATATATAAATTAGATGAAAAATCAGTTTTGAAGTAAACTGCTGTATTTTCCACTATTCATTAAAAAATGAACATTGTCAGAAAAATACCAAAAATTTATCCAAATTTAATTTAAATGTCCCAATTATAAAGAATAAGTTTATTTTATCAAATAGTTCTTATAAAATTGTAAATAGTTATATTTAAAAATGGTTTTCCATCAAAAGGATGTAAAATAATATTTAAAAAAATATTAGAGTATTCCATGCTTAAGATTGGATTTATTCTCATTTTAAGCCTCTAAAACACAATCTAATTAATAAATAGACATAGATATGATAATCCAAAATTCTATACTTACTTGGGATGTTACAAAAGTTAGGTATTATTTTTTAATTATAGAAGTACCATAAAAATTTAATATTATATTAATAATTTTAAAATAATTATATATATTATAAAAGTGACATAAGGAAAAAAAGGCCTCACATCACTTTCTGGAGGTGATAGTTCACACGTATGCACGAACGATGTTATCATTTTTAATGCATGTGAAATGTAAAAATGTTATTGATATATTATTATATTATAATTTTTAAAATTTCATAAATGTCACATGTGAACATTAATTCAATCAATATAACCATTAAGGATATATGTTTATGAACAATGAATTAGATCAGTTCGGGGAAATGATAGTTCACAAGTACATTTAAATGAATAATTCATTCCCCATTTAATGTAAGTGGAGATATATTTAGGTGATGATTTTATGATAATAAAATATAATAATATTTATGATATTGTATTTATTATTTCACCATGGAAGAATAATATTTGAAGGAAAATGAAGAAGAAATATAATTGAAATAATTAATTAAAAACATTATATTTCCTTCGAATGATCATGTTTCTTAATAGCATAACACCTCATGGAAGGGTAGAATTCCTAAAATAATATATCAATAATGGGTTGATAGATTCTAGGAAGTGTTTTAAGAATATCTTGGTTGAACCAGAGGGTTCATGAAGTGTGATTATTGGAGAAGAGGGTGTACCATTTTATAAGAGGGGAGAGGGACACCCATGGAAACTCTTAAAATAACAAATTAATATAAATTAATTTTTTAATCCAAATAATTATTAATTGAGATATATAGACGATATGATACAGATAGGTATAAATTACTTCATCCAATAATTTTTAGAAATGTATTGATTTTATTTTAAACCTTATCTTTTCGATTTACCCTTAATTATTCTCTTTTAATTTTAATTGTGGTAAAAACATTATAGATATTAAGATGCTAATAATTTTACTAGTATGGAGTCAATTTTCATTAATTGGACACGTTGTGAACCATTAGACCATATTATCACCACTTTTTAATTCATAAATATTTTAAATATTTTTAAATATTTTAATAAATTATTATATTTTTGAAATACCTATTATGTCAATGTTGACACTATTCACCTTATTTAATTTAAATGAAATCCAAATAAAGATATAAATAAGAACTAAATCATTGAACAGACTAAAAACCTGTCATAGTCACCTATTAAATTATTTTATGGTACAAATTAATTCAAATATTTTTTATTTTAATATATATAATATATTTTATTGTATTTTTTCATAAAAAAATAAATCACCACATAATAATTAATTTAAAATATAATTTAAAATATTTAGTGTATAAGAAATATAAATAAAATACCATGACTGATGTAATAATTTTATATTTCCAATATATATTTAAAATGTAGAATATTACTTACATAACCCCATATCAAAATGTTTAATAATAAGAGACATGTTTATGTTATTTTTTCCATTACTTTTAATTAAATGTTATAACTTTCATATTCAAAACCAATTGGATTACAAAGGCCAAAATTTCGCTCCCTATATTGTATAGGTGGTCCATAACTCATCCAATAGTATAGGAGATGTTTTATGGTTGTTTTGCATTATTATAATATAATTATTATAGTTATTTACTAGATTTACCTTTTTAATGTTGTAAAAAAAATACTAAAGTTACTATTAACCTACAAATTTTTTTGAATCTACTAAAAAATTCATACATATTAAAAAAAGAGATATTTGTTTTTTTAACTTTCAATCCATAGAAGTAGAAAAATTAAATTTAAATTTAATCCTAATATCAAAATTTGAAAACATGTTTTTTAAGTAAAACATTCCAAGTTTTCTTATTTTTTTGATTAAATTTCAATATGAAATTTAATCCAATGAACTCCATTAAATTTAATGATAATAACATTATATAATTAAACATTAAAACCTATTAAAAGGTAAATATAAATATATATATATATATATATTAGATTAAATAAGTTTATTTGAATTAAAATATATTATTTTTTTACTATTCTTTAAAAATGAATTTTATCAGAAAAATACCAATATTCACCAAAGTAATTTTATATTTTACACATCAAAAGATTAGTTTATTATTTAAAATGGAATATATAAATGTTTGAAAAAATATATTAAAAAAGGTTTTTCCATCAAAAGCTGGTAAAACTACCATTTTAAAAAAATTAAGGTATTTATTCTTAAAAATTGGATTGTTTCTGATTTTATGCTTCTAGAATTTATTTCAAATAAGTATAAACATTCAATAAACATGTGTAAGCATAATATAGTTAGTTATATTAATTATCACCAATAAAATGTCTTACTAATAACTACCATTTAAAATGATAATATAAATAACGTATTATTTTTCTATATATCTCAATCTTGTTGAAAATTAAGATTTCTAAGAAACTCATAATTGTCTGTCGATTTTGTAATTGTATACAGCATTCCCTTTTAAGTAATCATAAAATTTAATTCATAAATTTGAAAAAATATGAACAATTATTATTCTATAATTATCTAGGATATTACATACTTCCCCCATTTTGGAAATTTCATCCTTACAATTTAAAATTTGTTCTTGGTAACCGAGGAATTACATTTCCTAATTACATCAATGAAATATCAAATAAATAAAAGAGCCAATAATATATCCAACTTAAAAGAATGAAAGTGAAATACAAGGGTCACCTGAGATATCACATGATAGGATTCCTTGTAAGAAAACATACATAGGAAATAAAAACTAACCATCATGTTCTGATGGAATGGTGATATAAAACATGATCAAGAAAATGTTAATAATTAGAAACCACAAACTGGTGATGGGTTAAATACTGATTGATTTCATAATAATAAATTTAAACATAAAAGGTTTTTGTTTTAAGAGTCATATCAAATATTTGAATAATTATTTTACTATATAGACTAACAACATAAAGAAATACACTTAAAAAACCGGAAGAGTTTCATCCCATAAAAAAACCCCACCACAAACTCATATATTTTCCTAAGTGATGTGTATTTAAGAGCATTTTTTCATGCCTGAAATACTAGAATAAACTTCTAGAGTATCACATAATCCAAAATATAATAACACTATATTCATCATGTCTAGAATAATTATCCAATAATAAATTATTTTGATAAAAATAATATAATTCCTTAAATAAAAAAATCATTAAAAGAATAATGACTAATTTTAATCTCTAAAATTAAAAAGTAATTCCAAATGTCCAAAATATACCATTTAAAAAATAAAAATCCTTAATATTTGAACAAAAAAATATGTAGCTAAGATTAAATCCAAAAAATCAGAATTATATAATCAAATAATCTTATAATATAATTTATAACATTTAACTAAAAATAACATCAACCACTCATAGGGTCTCATACAAAAAATATAATTTCCAAAATCACATATTCTCCGAGATTGGTTAATCGTTTTGATATATAACCTGAATCATCATAAGTCCATAATAAAAACATTGATTCATCCAAAATAAAATTCTAAAATTACACCACATATAATATCCCTTCATATTCTATTTGTATTTGCATATTGGTTCCCATAATAATGAACATCATTAAAAATTACATTTATGACTTAATCTAAAAATAATTATAATATACTGAAGGTATTCATTTGATAAAAAATTAGTTCCCAAAATAAAATTATTTCTATTCTAGGAACATGTTTATCTAAAAATAAAATTTAATACAAAACCAGGAATTACTATAGGCAAGTGGTAAGTGGTAATGCCTTGTCACACTACGGTTGTGGGTTTGATTTCAACAACCTTGTTAGATGTGATGGGTTGTTCCCCTTTTAGAAATTTGTCCTCTTCCTTAAATTATATAATTTTATAACAAACCCAAATAATATTAAAATATCAAAAATATCTAGAATATGTTTTCTCTATAAATATTATCTCAAAACATTCCTTTTAAAACCCAAAAATTATAACCCCATAATTACCCCAAAATGAAATATTATAAAATTTCTAATAGTTATCCATACCTTAAAAATTATGTCCATAAAATAAAAGGGATATATTCATCATGTAATATGTTCAAATAAACAAACTTCATGGTTACACATACTAGAAAAATTATTCTAATTTAATCACTTCATCAAAAGTTCATTAATAATTTTAAACATTTCATCGTCCTATATTCTACCATAACTCGTGGATAATTTATGTGTAGAATTTTTAATTGTTAATCATTATACGTAATACTTTAACCATGATAATACATATTATTACTTAATACATATTTCCATGATAGAATTAATCATTTAAAAAGATTATATAATGTCAAACCATGAGACAAGGAATAGTCCAAACATTTCATAAGACATTTTTGGTTTCCAAATCTTCAATTTGAATGGTATTTGATGTTTCTAAAAATATATTTTTATGGTCATCCTGATCTCATTTTCGAACCTTATTTATAAGAAATTTATTTTCCTAATTACTATTCTCTCCAAATTTAAAACATTAAATTGATAAATCAGAAATAACTTTTTTCCATTTCCTAGAGTCAACTAAATGTTTCCTTTTTTCCTTGGAAGGTTATTGCCTTATGACCTTCATTACCACATCTATAACATCTTCCATCATCTTTAATCATTTTATTATGTGTTTTATTCCACATATATGTTATGTATGTCATTGAATATACATACCATTTTCATTATTACCTAAATTTCCACAATAGTTAATTTTTTTCAAATACAATCAATCAAAAATATCACCATTGTTCCAGTGGTAATTCTTTACTACAGATAGTTGGTTTAGAATAACCATGAGAGTTTTCATGGTAGATTCTATTTCATTAGGTTTTTTTCATTGAACCACCACACTTTCCTTCACATCCATTATTTCATTGGTTCATGATGAATCCATCTATATACTAAAACAAAAAAGGTTAGTTTTATTAAATCATTATTATAATCATATACTATCTTATGAGGATAATAAAAAAAGATATACTTAGTCATGTTATCTCAATGTCATTTAGTTTATCTAATAAGAATTTATTCATTCTATTATTCTAACAATTGTGGTTATATATAACTTGAAACTTCTGATTTTCTATCAAGCTGACATTTAAATTTATTTAAACCGACCTCCAATAAAAAACATAATGCCCCTTCCTTAAACATTAATTAATCATGGTTTATGTCAATAATTTGAAATTACTTGTCATTGTGTATATTTTCATGTTTATAGGTTTAGATAATTAGGACATAAATCATACATAACAACTCAAATATTTCAAAGTAGACACTCTTAATCACTATTCATTTTTCTCAGAGAATAATAAATATTGAAATAAAACATGGATTCTTTTCTTGTTCAAACATCACAAATTTTACCTTGATCCCTCCCTTGTCACTTTTCATCCTTATATCATGTGATAAAACATTTCAAACATGGTATTAGAATAAGATGTTCAGTAATGGATGCACAAATAAGGATTTCAATTTGCATTTTGAAATCATTTGATCCATGAAAACATTATCATAAAGTAATAGTTTTCATATTTATGATGTAGTAAAAACCCTTAAATAAAAATAATCTCATTTCATAGAATTTGTTTTTACCAAAAAACCCTTATAAAGACACATATATCATATAAAAAGTTAAATTTTTACATAATCATACGTAAATGGAATAATAATATAATATTCTTCCACACATATCACCCTTGCAAATGGAATAACCATACGTCCAACTTCCATTTCTAATTCATTAGAGGTTATAACGTAATGAAATTTACTTGGTTTATCATGGAACCACCCATCATTAGTTTATAATGTTACCACACTTCATTTTATTATCACATAACCACATATAAAATGTCTAAGACCAATTATATAATAATAATAGATAAAAGATTGAAATTATCAATATTCCAAAATTTTCTTTTGAAATCAGAAGAAATAATTTAACAAAATTGAAATAGTCAATCCACATTTAATACCATTTTCAATACCAAAACATCCAAAAAGGGAAAAGCGAATTATTTTATCCTTTTAAAAAAACATTAATGATTTTTTAGGAAGACAAATATCAAATAACTGTAATGGTAGCAGAGAATTTATTGTCACCACGTATGATAAAAAATATCTCAATTTCATTTTGTAAAATTATTCATATAATAAATGATTACTTTTAGAAAACCATTCAACTAAATAAAATTTACGTGGTTTTTATTATACATTTTATAAATGAAGATGATGTATAATATCAAAATATATCTCAATGAATGGAGATTGATATAAAGTCCCTTACCATGAGTTTGAATCATCACATATGTTTTCTTTTACATCGTGAATAATAAACATAAGTTAAGTTATAATGTATTTAGAACCATTATCTAGTTTATTACACCTTTAATTTCACTTATTAAATTGTTTTGACAATTATTTTTTTATTTGAGTTCAAGTCGTATGTTTGGTCAATATTGGGTACTAGAGTCGAAAATAAACATGGTTTGATGTCAGTAGTCAATGTGGTATTAAGTCCATCATCTCCATAATAATATTGACGCCATTATTACAATTTTTATACAAAACGTTTACCATTAAATCCATCAATTTAGTTTGATTATTAAAAATTAACAACATTATATTCATGGAGATGGTAAGTCGTACGTATCCATGAGTAAAAATTTTCATTTTTCATTGATCATTATAGAAAGAAGTTGAGTATTGTTTTACATTTAAAAATGATAATAAAATCATTAAAATCATACTAATAATTTAAATATACATATATATATATATCATAAAAGTGATATAATGAATAAAAATGAGTCACATTTCTTCGTGGAGGTTATAGTTCACACATACACACGAATGATGTTATCATTTTTATAAACATGGAATATAATAACATGATTGATATATTATTACCCTATAATGATTAATATGTAATTATTATGATATATATCCTTTAATTCAATAATTATATCCTTTAATTATAGGTGGTTATGAAAAAAATAAATAGATTAGTTCATGGAGGTGATAGTTCACATGTACGCAGGAACGATTACTTCATTTCCCATTTAATGGAATTGGAGATGGATTTAGGTGGTGAAATTTTAATAATGAAATATTATTATAAAGATTATAATATAGAAATTATTTTATATAATAAGAAGATGGTTTTTTGGAAAAGGAAGAAGAAATAGGATAGAAATACATTAATAAAAAAATTACCTTTCATTCGAATGGTCACCATTCTTAAAACCGTTTCAAATATAAGATGGATGTTCACCCTAAAATAAGGCTTCATTGATGTGTTGAGGCATTATAGGAAGGGTTTTAGGTAGATCTTTTCCAAACCAATGTGTTTGTGAATTGTGAGTATTAGAGAAGAGTGGGATCCTTTTTATTGAAGAGGGGAGGGGCACTGTTGGAAGCTCTTAAAATATTAAATTAATATAAATTATTTTTTAGACCAATTTAATCGAAGATAAGATGTATAAAATATATAATGATAGAAATTTTAATTCCTTGGATCCTTTAAATTTTTTATATGTATTGATTTTATTTTTATCCTTATTTTTTAAGTTTACCACTAATTATTCTGTTTTAATATTAATTGATTTAACAAACTTTTAAATATTAAGGGGATAAAAATTAATCTTATATGATGTCAATTTTTATTATTTGGAAATTATATATAATTTTGGAAATTATTATTTCCAAATTTTAATTTTAAAAATGTTTTTTTATTTTTAAATATTTTGATAAATTTTTATTTTTATAAAATATCAATTATGTCTATTTCAACACAATTCATTTTATTGAATTTAAATGAAATCCAAAAAGGGAGATAACATAAATCAAAAAACATTAATAGACTTATAAAAAGACATATTAACCTATTAAATTTGGGTATCAAATAAATAATGTTAAATAATATTTATATTAATTTTAATATAATCTTTTATTCGATTATATTATTAAAAAACAATCACTAAATCAATATTGTGTCGTAATTAAATATAATTATTTAATTTATAAAAATTATATATGAAATAAAATTATGTCAATAATCCTTTAATATTTATAATTAATATTTATATTCTAGGATATCTCTTAAATAACCCTATGTTATAATTTTTTTAGAAATAAGAGACATGTTTATGATATCTTTGTCTTTACGTTATGTTGAATATTATAACTATCATAATCACACCCAGATAGTTACAAAAAGTTAAACATTCAGTTAGATGATTTTAAGTTTCATATAAAACCCATCTATTAAGATATTTTCTAGAGTTAGTGTAATTTTATATTATTAAAATATTATTTCTACCCTTATTTATCAAAATTTCACTTTAAACATGTCAAAAAAATACTAAAGTAACTATTAAACAAAAATTATTATTATCCTATTTTAAAAATTACATACTGATTAAAACCATGTATGTTTGGTTTTGAAAATTATTTTCACATATTTGGAAAAATTAAATTTAAAATTAATCCCATTTATAGAATTAGAAAACACATATTTTAAGTAAAACGTTTGAAAGATTATATACCTTTTCTATTCAATTTCCATATGGAATTTCTTCTAATGAACTCATTTGGATTAAATGATAAAAACATAATAAAATTAAACATTAAAACAAATTAAAAGTAAAATGTATTTATATAAATAAATTAGATTAAATCACATTTTTGAATTACAAGTTTTTATTTTTTACAATTCATTATAAAAACAATTATCAGAAAAATACCAAAATTCAATCAAAGTAATTTTTGAATCCTCACATCAAATGAATAAGTTTATTTTGAAATATGGAACTTATAAATGTTTTTAAAATTGTATTTAAAATTTTGTATCCATTAAAATGTGGTCAAATAACATATTAAAATTATTAGTGTATTTTATTTTTAAAAATTGGATTTATTTCTATTTTAAGCCACTATAATTTATTAGATGAAAATAAAAACATTTAATAAAATATTTAAAAGATAATATAGTAATTTTTCTTAATTATCAACAATACAATGGCTTGGTGATTACTACCATTTAAAATAATCTTATTAACAATGTATTATTTTCTGGTATATCTCAGTCTTATGTGAAACAAAATATTTCAGAGAAAACCATTATTGTGTGTTGGGTACTCAATCAGATATAACATCCCCTTTCATGAAAAATTAACAACTAATTTATAAATATTAATAAATATGAAAATTTCTTACTCTATAATTATCCGGTATGTTACATTGCTACTCAGATCGGATACCACTTTGTTTTCCTTTCCATGATTGTAATACATTGAACATAAAAAATAATTGGTCAACTATAACAACCTTCATTGGCGCATATTGATCTCCTTTTTTGTCAATATACAATTTAGGATTTTATAATAAGTATATATTTCACACTTTTCCCTATATATATAATAATAGAGAAAATTCAATGTTATAATCACTGTAGATAATTTTACATTATTAATCAAATAGTTCAACTCATGGATAATTAATTTACAGGATTCATAGGCTATCACTTTGACATTTTATATGAGTAAAAATACCTATCCCATTTTGGATGTATCACTCTAAGTCACTAATCCTTCCATTTTGGTGGGTAATGTGAGAATAAGTGTTGTGATTGACCTCTTATTTATCACTTTAATGAAATCCTTATATTCATATCACTAATTAAACTTTACTCCCATTTGTGTAAGTCACTTAGTAAGAGTAAAAATAATCATATGTTTTTTCATGGATAAATGATAGTTTCCATATTATCTAATATAACTATAGATATCCCTTAGATATATTGGTATAAACCATCCATTATTGATGCCCTTCATTGAGGGATATATTCTATTCCTCATGATAATGTTCCCAAGTAATTTTACAATATCTATATAAAACTCCCACTTTATATACTCTTCATTTAACTTTTCCATTTTCATGGTCTTTAGTAAAACCTAAAAATGATTCACATGTTCATACTTACTTTTGATGTACATAATATATAAATAATAAATTTAATATTTTTTCAGTTAATCCGTATTTAATCAATTCAATAAGTATATTATGATAGATTTAGAATTAGTCAATCCAAATTGAATTATTATAAACTCGTATTAACCATACATTGTTTAAAGAGAAAATATGGTTGTGTCATCCTCCATCAGTATTAATTGATAATATAATGACTAAGGATCCACATTAGAGATGTACTGGGATCTATTTAGATGATTGAACAATTCAACAATATGTGGTGGAGAAATGTGGTCTTTATTGTAATCCTTTTGAGCTCATTTTAATCAATATATAGAGGAATTTTCCATTATTATTAATAAAAATAAAAGATTCACACTAAGGTGAAGAACATGGGATTATAAAACCATTATCTATATTCTCCTATATTTAATCATCACTTCAAGGTAAATATTCAGCATTTAATTTTGTGTGTTTGATATTGTAAAATCTAGACGTAAAAGTTTTATTGAGAATCATCAAATTGCTTTGGAGGAAGAAAAAAACATTCTATAAAAACACATTATCATATTCACAAAAAACAGGAATGAAAACAAAGTTGAAATTTTCATTAGCCTTAATACCATGATATAGATTCCATTATCTGTGATTTAGATGATTATTCAAATAGATATTATCTATAATCCTTGTACTTGTATAGAATTAAAGGGTGATTTCTGATACACATGATGATTTAGTCCTCTTAGAATTTTATTTTGGCTTCATAAATAGATGAAAATCCATACCTAGAATAGAATGGAAATGTTAAAATTGTACTATCATAAGCTTTTCCTATAGTTTTAGCATGAAAATATTTATAAGGAAATTTTATATTCATGGGATTTAATAACTATACCATTTTATATCTTCCCAAATAATTGGAAATAATTATTTGGAGGTTTTTTTGAATAGTTCTTCTAAACTTATGTGATATGAAATAATGTATAAAAGCATAGTTATATTAGAAATATGTAATTGATGAATGGATAATAATTCATCCTTTCACTATATGATTAGATTTATAATCAGTTAATTCATCTAATAAATATAGAGATAATAATGTTCAAAATTCAAAGCATATTAAAGGGAAAATTTTCAACAAAAATAAAATAATACCAAAATCACATGACTTCTATAACAAATGAATTTTATGGTTTTAAACAATGTTATTTATGGTCTATTTTGTAACTATATATTTATGTGAATTTCTTTTCCCTTTGTAATGGTTTATAAAATGAATATGATTCAATAGAGTAAAAAAATGGGAGTGTCTGACTCGGTGTGTAGTCATAGGGATATTTTATAAGCACTGTGTGATCATTGTGTTAATTCCCGATGAACCCATTTTTAATATATTACCCCTACGAACAACACTTCCATTATAGCGCACAATTTTCCATTGAAGATATGTTGTATTTTCGTGGATAAATCACTCTATACATTACTAACATATATATATATATATTCTATTTTTAACCTTATCTGTATGGTTTCACTATGTTTTTATAATCATTATTTTCAAAAATAACCACACCTAACTTTGATTTATATTTTTAATCCCATGTCTTTTATAAATATTATTAATTGATATGTTACATTAAAATAAATATAACACAATTCCAAAATATTATGAAGCTTGGTGTGTTTGGTTTTTTAGATACATGTCATAGTAACATGAAATAGTTATTTAATTAGATTATTTAAAATCTCTATAACATGAAATTTAATTTCAATTAACTTTAAATACATCATTGCATAATAGAAACAGGCTAACTATAAATTCCAATAAGAGAATTATCAATGAATACGATGATGTAAAGTAATAAATGTGAGTAAAGAGGCATGACAAGATGTTATATAAATGTGTGAATCATATTCCAGAAAATATAATAATGATTCATTATTATAACATTATAATAATTTTGATAAATATAAAACATGAAATCATAAGCATTAATTGTAACACCATGTGTTCTTGTTAACCTTTTCTTAGAATAAATTAATTTTATCAGATGTCAGGTGTTGAACACTAATTTAGTCATTCATTAATTATATACTAAAAAATGATAATCATACATTACATGCAACACTAACTTGTATTATGCTACAGGAAATAATGAGTTTCTATGAAACATCATTTTATTGCAATAATAATTAAAATGAGGTAGTTATAACAAATCCGTTAAAAATAATAATACGATGAGTAATATGTAATTTTAACTATTATATACAATTATTTTATATTGCTATATAATATTTATAAAATTTCATATTGTTTTTTAGTAATGTCTTTATATGTTAGAAAATAATAATTTCTTAAAAGAACTGATTTTTATTTCCTTCTATGAAAAATAATAAAATCAATATTTGAAAATTTTATAAATCTAATTTGATAAAATAAACATAATATTTTAATTCATAATTTAAAAATTATCATAAGGTTATTTCTTTATTTTTAAGAGAAACATAATAATTCGACAAATTGTGAAAATATTATATTTTAATAAAAACTAAATTTTTCTAATTTATTCATACAGTTGACTTATATTTTCTATTGGTTTTAAAATAATATTAGATAAATTATACATATATTAATAAATTTAAGTTAATTTTAATCACCCATATATATATATATATTATATATGATATTATTTGGGATATTTAAATATTCCCCCATTAAAAACCTGTTTTCTCGCCATATCATTTGGATTTACATTAAACTTGATTTTTACACTTCAGTTAATTTAATTTTGAAAAAAAAAATTTAATAATTTTCTAATACTATCAACATAATTTTTGACTAAAAATATTAGTGAATGTGATTAACTTTAATTATAATAATTATGGTAAAATTAAACATAATAAGGGAATAAACCAAAATCGTAAGAGAGAAAATGATCTATTACTTATCCAAAACCCATTTTATGGCCATTTTTAGGGCATTAGCCTTACATAATTGCGTTATTTTGTTGTTTATGACTTTTTCTAGGTAACAATGTTGGTATAACTATCTTGTTTGAGAAAATTCCAAGTGTTTCCCCCCAACCCCTATAAAGGGCCATCAAATCTGCCCATTCTTCACACCAATAAAATGTCTTAATTTATCAAGATCTTCCATATAAGCTTCCTAAAATCCATATTTTTTTTTTCAATCCTACTTTTGGGGAAAAATACATCCTTGGAAGACCTTCTATGAAAACCAAAAAGAGTTACCCAAAGAAGAGGTAACATTCTTTCTCAAGATCTTTTCTGTTATATTCTTTCTCCACTACCTCAATTATCATAAATACCTATATAAATAATTTCCTAAGTATATTTAATATAATTATTTGTATTAATTATATTATTTCAACCAAAACCTACACACAATTCTTTCTAATGGCTTACAAACAGACCATTTTTGTGTACAGTGAACTACTACCTCAAAAAATTGTGTTGTTTGTTTTTCCATCACCAACTCTAATGGTTGGGAATTAATATGGAAAATATTTTTTTATATAGAATATATGATTTATATGATTTAATTATGATTCATTATGTATTTAATAATACATTATATTATTCTTCCCCTTTTGTGTAAATATAAAAATTTCATTTTGGGAAGCCTAGATTATCGCCTCCTCAAAGCAATGTGATTAGTTCAAAAAATACGTGGAATGTATTAAGGGTGAGTTTTTCAAAAATATATGATATATATTAAGTCATTAAACTACATTAATAATATATATGTGTGTGTGTGTGTTTGTGTGTGTTTCATTTTCTCTATTTTAATTTGAGAAAGAAAAACAGAAACAATGTTCATTCCTACATACGGCATACCGTCTCCATGAATAGTGTATTCCAATTCATATATATATATATATATATTATTAATATATATATATATATATACTAAATATATATGACATTAAAATAATTTTTTACATTTTATAAATCATGTTATACGTTTGAGGAAAAAGTATAACAAATTAAGACTCATGTGAAAAACAAAGTTGATAATACCCAAAAAAAATATTAACAAAGACTTGTTTTAAAGTTGTTAATGTAAAGTCATAAAAACAATAATTGTTATTATATATAAGAATACAGTACTATAATATTTTTTATAATAAACTTATATTTATTACTCAGAAAGGCTCAGATCATGAATAGAACCCATGCTCCCCAAAAATTATTAAGAAAAAGATAGAAGTCAGGTTATTACACAAGGTACAATGATCTTGTACCAGCAAGATAAAAAAGAACAGAGGAATAAAAATGGCAAGAAGCACCTCAAAAATCCATGAATGTCCATAAGAGTTGGCGTGACCAAAAGCAACCAGCTTTTGAAGCACACACACTTTGCCGAAACCCTCCACCCAGTTATGCATTTGTGTTCACACAAGGTAACAACCTCTGACTCAGAAAAACAACCTAACTTCAGTTTCTCCAATGCAGAGGACTCAAAAAATAAAACATAAAAAACAACTCATTTGGGAAAACAAACTCCTTCGCTTTCTGAGTGACACAATCATCATCCTACAAGGCATGAAACACAAAAGGCACCACCCACAAGTACACATGAGATGGTCTGAAATTCCCAAACTTGTGTAATGTCTGCATGGTTAGAGTGTGCAAGTGAAACACAGTAGGCTTACTGCCTCCATTTTCATAGCACTGGCCCAAGCCCATGGTGTATTACTTTCTTGGTCATCCATTCTAAAAAATGACTCAAGGTCATCACTGTTCTTATGTTGATTCTCTGCTTCGTGTGCTGTTTTGTTCCCCTTGCCAATAGAAAACACCTCCAGTTCATCCAATGAGGACAGAAATGAACTCTTTTTGGTGTCAAGGGTTGTTATAGAGCATTAATTCAGTGGTCTCTTGATGAAATTTCCATCTGGCTCCACTCCTATCCTCATTTCCACTTCGATTTCCTAAAATTATCTGGCAGACATTCCAGTTCCAAACATAAACGAAAAGTCATCAATTGAATTTATTAAGGATGAACCCCTCCATGTGTCCATCAAGGGGCTAGTAGAAATACTGTGAATCACCTCTGGCCCTCCGTCATTAAACATATCATCAAACACCATCTCTAGAGTGATAGATTTTCACTATGGTATGTTGGTTGCCTTGGCATTGATACCAAATATCCATTCAAGATCATTTTCATCAACTTGGGATTTCTCTTGTGCAACAGAGGGCCCACACACCCTCCTAGAGCTGTAGAACCATGGAAGAAGAATCTGAGGAAGTTCTATGAGATATCTATTCCCACCGATGTTGAAGTTAATTAAAATCATGGTCTTTATAAAGCTCACATTCCACTCTATCAAATATTCGCACCCTAATACTGAGATAGTTATCAACAAAAATTTCCTTATTATGATATCTTCCAAAATATAGCATTCCTTGTTCCTCAATCCAAGAGTAAAAGCCTTCCTTGTATCCTTCATTAATAATACGAGTGCAATATATAAGTTTAATTCTATAATAGTGGTGGTTTTTCTTAGAATGAAGAGATTCAAGAGATATGGAATGTGGATATATAGTCTCACTTTTTTATGTGAGATTTGTGTCTCATTCATAACAAATTTCTCTATTTTGGTGTATATTAATCCCATGAATATATTCTATTTTGTTATTATTGTAAATTTTTTGGGTATTTACATATCCATTTTATGTTCTCTCTTTCATTGGGATTATATTTCGAATGATACCAAATCTGTAAAGTGGGTTTCTCTCAATTTTCTTTCTTTAAGAAACATTTTTTTAACATAAAAATCATGGTTTTAAAGAATGTTTTCAAATATTTTCATTTGAAATAATTTTAAAGGATAAATTATTTTATATTTTATTAGGTTTTTCATGCTTCCTTCATATTTTTTCTATTAATTTTCATTGAAATGGATTTCAAAAATGTTTTCAGGATTCATTTTTACAGAAATTATATTCCAAAATGATATCATGGATACTTTTTAATGAATACGGTATTCAATATGGTTTCATCTTTAAAATATATTTCTTCACAAAAAAATTTTCCTTAAAGGATTTATATTTTAAAATTAATTTTTCAATGTTGAATGGACATTTGTTTGAAGAATTATTTTTAAAAGGATCCATCTAAATTATTTTCTATCAATGATGACATCCATTTGTGTTATTCATTCCTTTCTAGGAACCGATCTTAAGGTTCTATTCTTATTAATTTTCTAAATAGTTTTTTTTATGAAATTATCTTTATAAATCTTTTTTTTCTAGGGTTTATTCTTATGAAACCTATTCCTCTAACATGGGGTTTATTATTATGAAACCTGTTTCATTCAATGTGCGATTATTTGATGAAATTATTATGAAACATTCCTTTTTTTCCATAGGTTAAGATATAATTACATGTGTTTGAAATCCATTTAGAATCATGGGTTTTGATATGATGTTTATGAAAACTGTCAAATTTTATGGGTCATGATATGATAAATTATTAATTATCTCATAGAACATGTACATATGATTTAATTATGGGATGGGTGGGACCTACATATCCATCTATATATAGGTAAAAATTTGTATCTCACGAGATAAATTGGGGGATCAAATTGATAGGATTTATCCACAGTTGGATGATGTTGAAACTCAATCCCTTACAAGGAAAGGACTAAAACTGGGGATGGTGGTGTGTCCCTCTCATTAGGTGTAGTCACCATGAAGAAAGAACATGGGTAAACCAGATTCACTAGAGGGAGATGGGGAAATGTGATCCACTATTGGATGATGTAGAAACCGGATCCCATAAATGTAAAGAACAATGAATGGGGATGATATTGTGTCCCTCCTAGTAGGTGTAGTCCCCATGAACGTCCCAGATATAATCTAGAAACTTGTCTTGAATTACAGGGATTGATATTACATTTCTATGTATATACAACATTTCAATTAATTATTCATATGTTATTCTTTCCTGTATTATTCTATTGTTTTCGTTATGATTCATTTATAATTAACAACAAATATTTATGCCATGATTCATATTCATGATCAATGATATACAGGGTGTCATCTTCTAATGTCATGATCACATTATAACACCCTTATGATTAGGTTTATACTTATATATCTCCCTTGTTTCCCCTAACTAATCCTATGAGATCACCCATTTTCTGGTGCATTCACCAGGATATGAACATATGTATTAATTATGTTGTTCATAATAATGTTTACAGTCTTTAATAACATAGTGAGAGATAATGTAGCTCAATTATATACCAGTTTTTATGTTTACATGTTTCCAAAGGCACTAGAGTAATATAGTATTTGGGTATATGTGTTTGTAATTTTTTTGGGAATAAATCCATCAAGGATACATTTTAGAATTTTTGGGTTTATTTTGTTTATTTAAAAGTTTCCTTCTTTGTTTTTTTGATGTTTTATATATATTTTTAACAAATTATATTGATAAGGAACCATGATAAAGGAATTGATTCACTGGAACCAGTACATAAAATTGCATACAAAATGTGACATAGTTTTGCATTTCTTACCAAATATTTGGGGTCTAAATTTTAAAGGATTTCTATAAACAAGAAAATTAGATTTCATTGAAGGCCTTATGAAAATGTATAAAAGTAATGAGTTTAGAAAAGAATTCGATATTTGAAGGGATGCTCGAGATGGTGTGATGGTTTTGATATAAAGTATTAGGATTAAGTAAATCATTGTAAAATGTTCAAAGGTTTTGATGGAAATATTGGATATTACAACATACATTACAAAATAAAAATAATTTTGGAGCAATTTGAGATAGGTAACACTGTGACAGTTATTAATGAGAATTGAAAAAATGCGATGAAGTTACTGGAAGATTCTGGAATCGGTAGAAATGCATATAAATAGGACTATATCCCATAAAAATTGTATTGATACATAATAAAAATATTAATGAAATGGATTCGAGATGGTGTTTCATGTAGGTGATTCTAGAAGAAAATGTTTTTAAAGGCTATGATAGAAAACAGAATGTTTTGAGAATCATGGATGTAAGGGAGTACATGAAGGCAATAAAAATCTGACTGAAAGATGGGAGCTTCATGAAGGCTAAATGAGATTCATGTAATGATGGTGTTTCAAGAATTACATTTGAGCTATATGAATAAAGAGAGATTCAAGAAGGTAGTGTGCATCACGAAAGTGATTGAAAGTGATTTCCCAACAAATATGTTGTAATGTTTCATTCATCAGTTGGTTGAAAGTAGAACTTCAACAAAGCATTTTTCTATAGTTGAGTTTGAATTAATTTGTGATAATTATGGGAACTAATACTCCATAAAATAAAGGGTATCCCATCCACGATCTTTTAGAAAAGGATGAGGCGGAAGGTGATTATATCCACTATTAGTGATCCATAAAATGTGACTAGGGGAATGACCCTTGGGAAATTAGTGAGCTAACCATAAGCCGTGAAAATGGAGTGAGAATGTTCATAGATGTGATCTATCAAAAATATTTTACATTTACAGTTATCTATACTGAAATTAGTGAAATGGATCATTGTTGTCATATACTCCATTGAGGTATCCAAGTGAGGTTGAACCATGTAAAATTGTTTTTGTCTCATGCTTGATTTCAATTTTCATCATAACATTGCTACGAGAAAGGGAGAGAAGATGTTTCTATTTAAAAAAAACAAGATATAAAGGGTAAATGTTTTTAATGTGTCAAAACCTGATTCACCCCCCCCCCCCTCTGAGAATATTTAACCCAATTGGGATAGCAATTGGTATAATATCCAATGGTTTAAAGTCGTTGGGTCTCTCTCATCAGATGAAATGGAGGTTTTCAATCACAAATAAATTATGTTATTTGATGGAAGAAATTTTCAATTATGGAAAAAATAAATGTATACCAACTTTCATTCATTTGTAATTGATGTCTTTAGCATATAGATGAATGAATTTTTAGACAATATTAGCATTGGTGCTTTCTCAAAAGTAGTAATAATATATTAGGATGCTGGAACAAATGGAATAAATACATTAGGAGGATCCCTATCAAATGAAATATATACAAAGGTGATGTCATGTAACTCATTACATGATATATTATAATTTTTTTTATTATTTATAAGGGTGACTCAGATGTCATAGAAGAAAAGAAATAGGTTCTACAGAAAAAATATTTGGATCTCAAAATTCACCCTAATGTGTCTATTGATATATTATTTGATCGAGTAAATATTTTTTGTAGAAGACATGCATGGTCATGAAGAGATAATTTTAGATGTAAATATATATAAGAACATTTAGATATAACTTCCACTTCTAATTAATCTGAACGAAACTACACTAGAAGATAGAGATATGAAGGAGATGACGTTTGATAGCATGCATAGTACTCTTGTTGCATATGAGATGATAAATGATGATAATGAGTCTGTAGAAAAAGGTATGTTCAATGTAGTTTAATTCTAGGACATGAATAATATCACTATTAAATATGGCTTAGAATATGAAGAGATGGAATTTGTGATGTCATTATATTTCTACAATATCATAATAGGATAAGAAATGTTTAAAGGGAAACTATTACTTGCATGATCTCCATGTTGAAATCTTAGATATTGTATAATTATACCCTACTATGTTTCAAGTAGATTAATATGATGATGTTAAGATTCCAAAGAAGACATCCTCTGACTACAAGAAAGGATTGAAGTTTTTTTTTGAAAATGTCTTCAATAATAAGAGACTGCTTTAAAAAAAAAAATTTGAAGTATCTGAGGTAGAATAGTGGGTTGACTGCATGGAACTGAAGATGATTCTATGGTGGAATCTTTTATTAATCCCCAAATAAGAGAATAAATAGTCAATAAATAAAAAGAAGTCAAATTAAGAGTTTATCTTCAGGTCGAATTAGAGTCTACTTTAGAGTAAATATGTGTTTATAGATCTACAACTATGAAAAGCCACAAAGTTTTTTGGCCTGCAAATATTTATATGCAGAAGAAGGAAAAATAAATGCATGATTTCAATGAAGAAACTGAAAACATGAAATTTTCAATGTAAGTATTTTAGAAAAGGTAGTTGAGTACAAGATCAATATTTGATAATTGAAAAAATAAATCAATATTTATAAAAACACTGGAAAAGATAAAATTTAACATATCGAATAACTAGAATAAAAATTTTACTACATACAATAATGTGTTAAGGATCATGAGAAAAATCATAAATCTTGATATAACTTATGGAAGCCAGATTGTTTAGCTAATAGAGAAGTTGTAGTTGACGAGTAGATGTCCATTAGAACAAAATCAATTGTTAAATCCAATTGATAATCTTAGTATGAGGTTTTATAAAAAAATGGGTGTGGTGATTAATTTCAAAATGCATGAACCCATTAAGAAATTAAATATTGATTTGGGTATGTAGTAGAGTCGAAATATTCATATAAAACAAAGGAAAACTAGTGGTTTATAAGTGACACAGATGAATGTATCTCTTATTAGGTGTTATTAATATGGAAATATGGGACACTCAAGAAATGTTTGTTACAAATCCAAGAAAAAAAGAAGGGTATAAGAACAACAACAGTATCTAAACACAGGGCAATATTCTACACTATCTTTTTAGTTTCATTGTTTATAATGTGTACGATTTGGATTCATAGCTATATACAGTACATCAAACATGAAGATAAATGTGATAGAGTATAGCCAAATTGGTCTCAAGATGAAATTCAATGAAGAATCATGTTTAATGATGACAAAAAACATATTTTCCTCTCTAAAAGATGTAGTGAATCTATCAATCACTAAAGATTAAAAGGATTATCAATCCATACCATGTATGATGTCAAAAACATGGATAAAAGGAATCGATCTGAGATAGTTGTTGTTGTAGTGATTTATTTTAAAGCATCAGATCACATTGGAATATAGATAATTAAAAGTTTATCCACTTATCATAGGATATGAAATCAGGATTTGGTTACAAGAATACAATATTATAATGATGGGGTCATAATATTTGGTAATAATAAAGGCCTGAAGATTTTTGTCTAATAAAAACCCTTGTTTGGTGGAAAAGATAAGGTATTTGAAGATTTATTTGTTGATAAGGGTCTCTATCACAACATAATATCTTAGTAAATTATCTAACTCAGGATGTTACCTACACTTTTCAAATAAATCATTTATCATTATGGAAAAATATGGTGCAATTATTTGGCAGGGAAAGCTTACAAATGGAAATCTATATCTTGTAGATGGAGTAGAATATATGTGATTTATGTCCAAGGAAGAACAAAATATGATATGGCATAAATGTGATGGACATTTCATCCAAAATCCCATGGATGATATGGTATAATATGATGACGCTCGAGAACACCTAGGTTATCACATCATCATATAGATCCATCTATGGCCTGTCAACAATCTAAGGTCATTCAAATGAAATAAAAGGAAAAATTTTATTGTCCAAAATATTTGCTGGAGTTGGTGCATATTTGTCAAAACCTGTCTCTCGGGTCTAGTGTCATGACTACCCCATGCCTGCCTCCCATAGGCTAGGGGGTGGAGACTAGTGCTGATTAGTCATATCTCCCAAGTGGGATGCATTTTCCCAAGTATAAGTATGCACACACCCATCTCCATGAAAAAGGTGAAATAGAAAACATTATGAAATCATGGATGAAAACCACTATGGAAACCCACTCAGAGTAAGGTACATAACTGAATGAAAATGGGACATAACACAAGTGCAACATAAATGGAAATGTTTGACCTCCTTGATATTATTTGTTGAAAACCATATCTTAATGTTAGTTATAGTAATATTTATTAATTCCACTAATTCATATGAAATCCATTAGGTCACCATTAAGTATATCTATCTCTAGTCCACCAAGGACTTCGTCTGTGCTACCGATTTTCTGCTAGAAGACATGTCATGTTAGATTGATGCATGTGCAGGGCTGAGTAATACAATACTCAGTTGGGACACCAATCCATAAAGGTATCACAATGAAATATACCATAAACTAATTACATTGATATTACTAGAAAGGAATCACACGAAGAATACCAAAAAATAAGTCTTTATGAAATACACCCATTAGACTACCAAAGAGGGACACGATGTGTATCCTTTAAGAAGTATAAAAAAGGAAGAACCTAGATTTAGCTCACACAAAGTATAGGTCTATAGTACATAAACATTATTATCAGAAGAATCCATAATACTTTGAACTAAAACATATAGTTTCCAAACACATGGAGTGTAGATAATACATCGATTTTTCGTAACACACTGAGTGTCCAAAACACATGCTTTTATCAATGACTAGAGGACCCGCACCATAGTGAGAAAATAATGTACCAACATAGTCTAGGTAAGACACAATGTCTCGGTAGGACACACATTCTAGGTAAGACACAAATCCTAGGTAAGATATTCTCTAGGTAAGAAACAAGTTCACTATAAGACACACATTGAACCTAAGAAAAAAATTCTTGGTAAGATGCATCATCCATATCATGCTTAATTCAGGAGCACGTACAACAAGATCCAATAGGATGTACACCAAAATCCATGGAAACTGACATAGATTATCTTAAATGTATAGTATAATTGTGAGGGTCCTAACACCTCAAACGACTTGTTAAAAATACACATGGTTAGTGAGTAATGGAAGTTTACATAAAAATGGGATGGTTCAAGTTGGGCCAAGTCCGACTGAACCCAACCCGCCCTGCCAGGTCTGACCCTACCCACAGGGTTCTACCAGATCCACCAAGTCATTCCTACCTTGGCTGGGCCTGGCCCAATGCAGATCAGTTCCACCGACTATGCCCTAGTCCGCTAAAGCTGAAAGGTTGGTCTGATCGGGATATAATAGCTATCGTGTCCATTCCCAATAACCATGGTCTAGCCACCATAGTTGATGCGGTGGTCTTCCATGGTCCATAACGACTATGACCCCCCTCCCTTGTGATGCAGCCCCTGCCACATCTTTTGAGTCACGTCGCTAGCCTCCTACCGATGGCTCTAATCTTCCTCCATGCATTGTTTTCTTCAGGGATATTCGTTGTCGGCCGCTACTTCATGGTGGTTGCACCGCCGCATGCCATCACTGGAATCTCATATTTAGTGGGCCTAAATAGTTGGTTTGGTGGACCGTTTTTGGAACCAAGAAAACCCTCAGAATTTTTGGAATGATATCTTTACATTCTCGAGTTCACGATAGTCTTGCAGTTGGTCTAAGGTTCTAATTGTATTCATAAACTCCCGATAATGCCCAATGTAACTAGATTTCCCCTTTGATAAAGAACACAATAAAGGGAATATGAAGGGCACCAATAGCACCATTTAGAATGGATCTATGACATGTTTTGTGTTGTCTTAAATATGTTCTTATTATCATGATCTTGAATTACAGATTAAAAATCACAAATAACTAACTCCCACATTAATCCCATATTTTTAACCATCACACATAAATGATCGAACGGTGAATGAACGTATTCATGGGTTAGTCTAATTTGGACTTTGGAAAAAAGAAGGGGGAAATAAAATCACATAGAAACAAACCCCATCCTATATGATTGGATTGATTATTGATGAATCTCAATTCTACATTCATCATTCATCAATACACCGATGCATATTCTGCATCTGATTATTGATCTTCCAACATTCGATGTTTGCCAACAAGAGGATTTACAAAGCATTTTACATCATTTTTTCAAGAGCGTCATGGGATCATGAATTAGATCTCATATCCCTACCTTGATATTAAATTATGAAAGGAGTTTCATCGTCTCTATTTCGATGCATTGCAACATCACTATGTTATTTCTTTTATGAAAGGTAACAAAATCCTTGTTTAGGATTCAAAACATTATTGAATCATTAGGAATCATTAAAAGAAAAATAAAATAAACTTTTAAGTTTATTTTTATACTTCCTTAATATGCCCAGTAAATATTTTCCCCAGTAAACCCGTGCTGGTTGAGGTTAGGTCCTACCAAATACAAACTCACTTCTCTAAATGCAACAGTGCCCTCAAAATTTAAAATATGAGCACTCAATTAAATGATACAAAAAAACCGATCATGGGAACTATTTTTTATAAACATAAAGTTAATTCAAACATTTATATATGAGCACCTTGAGACTTGGAATCACTTGTCATCTTAGTTCCTAGTCTCGAAATAATCCCATGTAAATTTTATATTAAATAATTAAATATAATATCCAGGACATTACATTATTCCCACTTTAGGGGTGTACAACCCCAAATAAAATAACAAGGCCAAAAAAATGGGAATACTAAACAAGAAATCTAAGCCTCCCACTCCCAAGTGATATCTTGTAAATTATCATTCTAGAATTAAATGTGCACCAGATTAATTGACCATCCATCAAGTATCCTCTCTCATTGATCCCCAAATTCCACAAGGTACTCAACGACTTTCACCATGTCATCAATGTCATGATCACCCCAGTCAAAGTCATGTGATGTTTTGGGGACGTATCTCCTCGATTGGGATACATAGAAGACATTGTGCAGCCTCTCTATCTTCGGAGGTAGAGCCATGTGGTATTCCACCTCTCATACTCTACATAGTATTAGAAAATGTAGGATGAACCTTGGATATAACTTGTCACCTGTGCCATATTTATGTATCCCATGTCAAGGAAACACATGAAGGACCACATTGTCTCCCTACTCGAACTCCAATGGTATCTTCCACCGATTAGCACAAATCATAAGATGGATATATGAAATCTTCATCCACTCCTAGATGACAAGCACCTTCTCTTTTGTAACCTATAGCAAATCTATGCCCATGAGTCCTAACACTCCAAGATCACTCCAGAAAAGTGTAAACCTGTATGGTCACACATACGAGGGCTAGAATGGTGCCATACTGATGGTGGACTACTAGTGGTTATTGTATGCAAACTACACATAAGTAAAGTGATCCTCCCAATTGTTTCCAAAATCAAGGATGAAAGAATGTATCATGTCCCCTAGGACCTGAATAGTTTACACTGTCTCACCATCTGTCTATGGGTGGAAGGTTGTGAACAAGTGCATTTGAGTCCTAAATGCATCTTGCAATCCCTTCCATAATAAGGATGTAATGCATTCATCATGACTTAAACACTATTTTATAATGGATTCGAACTATCTTCTACTTGTAGAGGCAACCCATGCTCTATAATGAACACTATTCCTAAATCACTAGGAAGTGGGTTGGCATTGTGAGTCAGTTAATGATCAACCAGATGGTATCATGCTTAAATGAATATGTGGTAAACTAATCATGAATTCTATTGATACTCGATCCCACTTCCACACTAGCATCTCAAGGGGTTGTGTCAAATCCTCTAGAACCTGGTATTCTACCATCACTTATCAAAAAGTGGGGCATCTACATAAAAACAACGCCATTTTTTTAAAATCTCCATCCATAAGAACCGATGTTAGAGGTCATGGTAAAATATTTTCACACCTATATGAACCACCAAATGAGATGTATAGAACTCCCTCAACTCCCCCTCACACAACTTCTCTGGTACAACTATGTGTACTATGAAAATGATGATGTGGAACCCAACATTTGAATATCAATTAGGGGCATGCCCTGTGGATATTTGAGCATGTATAGCTTCATAGATTATATATTCCAGTTGTGCCTCCTTGAATTTCTAAAAGAGTGGAGGGGTAACCACCATCTATTGGAGATTAGTTGCTTCATATCCATCCACAAATTCAATCTGAAGCAAGGATAACATCTTTGAGGACTCATTCAGTAGTTGTGAACTCAGCCTCTAGCTAATAGAATCTACCAACACATCCCACTTCCCATGCATATAGACTATATTGAAGTTATATTTTTAGAAGAAATCTTGCTAACTTCTTTGCCTCAAGTATAGAACCCTCTACGAAATTATATACATGAGACTTTTGTGGTTTGAGTAGATGATCACCAGCTAGCCCAAAAGGTAGTGTCCCCATATCATCAATATGAATAATAAAGCCTCCTAATAAAAAATCGTGGGTCACATTGATCTTCTGTAGTGGTCTCAACTACCATGATCCATAATCAATCACTTCTTTACCCTGCATCATGACACAACTGATCCTGATTCCTAAGGAGTTGTAGAAAACCACATTCTAGACACCCTCCTTTATAAATCTTGGTATGGGTGCGCTCATCATACTATGCCTCCTCTAATGAAAGATCCCTTGGATGTTCTCCATCGAAACAAATGGTTTCCCCTTTCACGTCAAGGCATTAATTGATTTTTCTACACTGGAAAAGTCGATTACAAACATCTAATAGTACCCAGAAAAACCAATGAAAATGAACACCTCAGTAATGTTCTTGGGTGGCTTACATGAAATTATTTCCCTTATCTTTGCTATATCTATGACACCTCCCGCCTTTGAAATGTATTGTCTTAGAAAGTGGACCTCTCATATCAAGAACTAACACTTATAGAGATTCCCATATAGTTGGTGCACTTGTAGTATGTCTAGGATCATCCTCAGGTGTATCACGTGGTCCACCTAATATTCTATGTACACCAGGATTTCATCAATAATGATCTCCACAAACTCATCAAGGTAGGGCTGGAAGATCCTATTCATGAGTTCCATGAATGTTGATGGTGTGTTTTTTATGCCAAATGACATCACTATGTACACTTAATGGCCATAAAAATTTGTGAATGTCATATTCATTATGTCCTCATCCAACACCCAAAGGTGATGATAGCCTGATCTAAGTTATATCTTTGAGAACCATCATGCTTACACCAGCTGATCGAAGAGTTCATCAATACTTGGTAGTTTATACTTATTCATCATGGTCACCTAGTTTAGGCACTGAAAGTCCACACATAACCTCAAAATCCCATCTTACATATTAGCAGACAAAAAATGGGCACCCACTAGGGAAACCCTAGGTCTCACAAAGTCCTTCATCTACAAGTCCACCAACGGTTCCCTCAATTCATGAAGCTCTATGGGTGCCATAATATATACCAGTTCAAATATTGGTGTCTTTATAGGGTACATGTCATTTCATAAGTCTACCTCTCTATGAGGAGGTAGTCATGGAACTTTTTCTGGAAAGATGTCCCATCACTCGTCTACCACTATTGGATACGTTGCACAAGACTCATTAATTGCACCAAGGGTAATGATATCCAACTAATGTGTGATCAGATTCACTCTTATCTTTTCAGTTCCTTAATGTGCTTATTTGGTTTTCTTCTCACTGATAATGGAAAAATGGTCCCATCTCGGCAGATACATTGCAATGTGGGACAAAAATAATTGATCAGAGCATGAACTTTGGATAAAAAGTCCATACATAGAATAATTTCGTAAGGCATCGACACTACGACAAATAGATCAAAACTGAAACTCTCCCCCGAAGAGTTATGGCACACTTTTGTCCCCAATGTGTGGTCATTGAATAGTCTCCTGTATAAGTCTCTTAATATAGGGATAGAGTCAACAGCTCCACTGGAATTTCCGTGTCTCAAAATAGGGTCACAGTTAAAAAAATGTCGACTGGAGCTTGAATTTACAAAAACATTTGATAGGGTAAAAAATACATAAATAATACCTCTAATCAGCACATGAATCTCGGGATTGTAATCCTCCATTTTCTGGAGATGGCCTCACCATTGTCCACCAGCTCCCCCAACTCGGGGTGGACCACCTTAGAGTGGTGGTGGTATTACCTTGAACCTCCATCCACATCATGCCACTCATCATGATCCTCTACCACGTCTTCAACTAAGTGTACCACCCTATTCTAACCTCCACCACTTGATTAGAGGTCTCTAAACTATATATTGGTCAGTTGTACAGATTGTCAAACAATCTCTAGACGGATGCACGCGACCGCAATAGGAGTAGCATAGTCCGACCTTTGGCTGAATCGCTCTACCCGAGGAGCCACGCACCCCTGCTCCCATGTCCTAGGGTCATACCTGGGTAATTATAGTACACTTGGACACCTTCATCAACTGTCTAATACCCACAACCAAGGACTCTACTACATGTCACCCGATAGTAGATCCCAAAGTTAGTTTTAGCTCCGCAAGAAAGCTCGCTTCCATTAGAGAACACTCTAGCACCCCAGCATGGGTATGAATTCTAAGTGATATCACCAACACCCTTATATCCTGGCATAGTCCCTTCATAAAGGTATGATCCCTAATCGATGTGTTCCTCACTATATATATAGAGTAGCATGAAATATTTTTGAATCTCACTGAGAAACCTATTACAGAATGGATATCCTTAGACAGGTGCAGTAGCTCCTTTATGGGCATAGAGCATAACATCACTTAAAATAACTCTTCCATAATGAGGCACTCGCGGTATGACTAGGATAGCATCACCTCCTAATGAATCTAAGTAATTAGGCTCCACCATCTCCCTGCTGGGGCATGAAGAGGGCTCGAGGCTAGGACTTCCATCTATTTTGGAGGCATCATCACTTAGTGGATGTCTCGCATCACCACATCCAACCAATCCTCCACAACCCGATGATTCATATCACCGCAATACTCACGATTTTGGTGCCTCTTGAACTCATGAAATTTTCTAATCATGTGTGAATCCTATACTTTTAGTTCTGGAAAGAACAACTTCTGACCGGGTGGTGGTATGGATGGTACACCACCGGTAGGTGCTATCTCTAGAAATAGTCCATGCACTGATTCATCAATGCTCAGAGATCCATCCTCATAGTTATACAATAGAATCCTAGCAAGATATCTACTAGGAGGCATAAAAAAATCAAAATGTAACACCATTAATTGATTATACAAGGAGAGATGAATCAGACTCAAGAAGGACTTGGGAACACACTCAAATCCTACATGATTCATGAACCATTGATTTTCCCAGAAACTCATGTTTTCATGTACTAAGTTAGAAAATAGAATTCAATGTCATGGTTTATGAAAACATCATCTGTTGTACCAACACTATGTTATCTGTCCTGAAAGATAAACTCTAAACACTAAACAATATTTCCAAAAAACAAGAGTAAAACCAACCACCCTCAACTACCACTATTTCATGACATGTCCCCTAGGACACAAGCCTAGACTACCCCAATCCAACCTACCATATGCCAGAGGGTAGAGACTATAGTCGAGTAGGAATATCCTATAAGTGATAGGAAATTTACATAGTTCCTGTACGCAAAAAACCATCTCCATGAAAAACCTGAAACGGAAAACACCCAGTAAACATGGTTGGAAACCACTAAGGAAACCCACTAACAGTAAGTTACAAAACTGATGTAAAAGGGGCCATAATACAAGAACAACAAAAAATAAAATATACAAGCTCTGATATCTCATCCAGAGAGAACCCTACCTGATGTTTATGTACATTAATCTTTCTTAATATCACTGAAGCACAACACATCACTTGGGTCACCATAAAGTACCCTTATCTACGGTCAACCAAGGGCTCCATAAAAGCTTCCGATCATCTGTACAAGAAACAACTCATGTGGGAAAATATCATGTAGGGGAAAGTAAAATAATACCCACTAGAGACCCCAAATAATAAATATATCACTATGAAGGATACAAAAAATTAGACAAATGAAAAATACCACAAATGAAACAAATGAAGTATTCTACAAATTAATTACTAAGAAATACACCCAACAGACAAACAAATATGTACATGAAGTGTATAATAAAAAGAGTCACTAGGCTCACATCACACTATTTATTAGTCTATGGTACATAAAATGGATTTTCACATGAATCCATAGTACCCTTATGTAGTAACACGTAGAGTGTAGGTGACACACAGATCGTCGGTAACATATGGTGTGTAGATAACATGAGGAGTGTTTGTAACACACAACCTTTTGGTAATATACAGAGTGTCTTCAAACACTAGAGGACCTGCACTATGGTGGGATAGTGGAGTACCATCACAGTTTAGGTAAGACACACAATCTGTGTAAGACACACAATCTAGGAAAGACACATTGTCTAGTTAAGACACATAGTCTAGGTAAGACACATAGTCTAGGTAATCTCATAGCTTCTAGATTACATCCATCTACATAATTCTGTCCATATCACACTCGTTTTGAAATAATGTAATTATATAGTCCTGTACAGGCTAATACTTTTTGAATAAAATCCAATATTTACGGTGCTCAGGGAGACAATTTTAGCTAATTTCCAAATATTTCAAAAAAATTCTTGTTTTTTTATCAGTGAGTCGAGGGTGTTGGAATTGGAATGTAATTGTATCAAAATTTCAGTGCATCAGCAAGTCAGTGCATCAACATGTTAGGGCTGTCATCATCGGTTAGCTAATGGTGTCTAAGTCAGAAATTCAATTGTATCAGTATGGGTGTAGCTGGGCATCACTATAAGGGAATTAGTACTAGGGCATCAGTACCAGGGCATCGATGACATGGCATCAGTGTTAGTGTATTGGTGAGTCAGGGCATTAGTTAGTCATAGCTACAGTGATTCGTTACATCGGCAACTCGGTGTTGTTAGCTCATCGTCAGTAGGTCACAATAGTGGGACACCTGTTGGTGGATCAGCGTCGGTGACTCACCCATCTGTGGCTCATTTTTTTCCTGTTTTTCTAGTTTTCTAGTTTCTCCCCTCTTACGTATTATTTTACGTAAACCTATTCTAAAGCCTTGTTTGGGAATTTGTAAGTTTGTTTCAAAGGATATTATATTAATATTTAATATCCTAATTCTCCAGTTTCATTGAGATACTCAAACAAATGATCTTGACCATGATCCCACATAATGACTTTTGAAACTGTTCTTCCTTTAAAATAGTATTTCTCTCTTCAAAGATGAGACACTCTCTTCCTTAAACCCTTTCATTTTTCCCATGGTGCACCCAGATCTTTTCCCCTCCCCCAGGTTGTGCATATTTTCAGAAGTCGTCATTGGAATTTCATGGGGTTCTTCCCTATTACCCGTGTGATCCCCTGTTTTGATGACAAAAATATTTTTGTTTGCCATATTATTATAGTGGGTATTTCATATACCTCTATTTAAACAATTCATCGTACATGTTGGGTATAAAAATGATTCCTTATGAAGCGTAGGTGAATACATTTCTTAAACGACTAATAATTAATGTCTTGGAATATGATCAAAAAAAATTGGAGTCAATGAAATAATGGTATGGGAGTGGTTTCCTGTAGATCACATCATTTATCTGTTGTCGTTGATTATTTTCTGGTTTGATCATGATGTATACCTTCTTGAAAATAAGGTCGTTGGCATCATTTTCTTATGCACTAATAATTTTCTCTTTTATTTTATGATACATAATAAATAACTATAACCTAAAACCTGCTTTCTCACATTTACCTGTATATCTTAAATGGATTCACCATGATTAAAACCCATGTGTGATAACCTCTTTTTGTCAAAATTGATTTGACGCACAGTGATTTCAATTTATGAATATATCATATTTAAGGGGTAGGGTTGTGTGATGAATTATATTTTTTTGACTTTGTGTATGGGGTGGTACATGTGGTGTGTTGGTATCTCATTTTGAGAGACCGATTGATTTTGGAATGGATGGACTTGTTGGCAGTAGAACTACATTTTGTTTGACCATCATGCAATGTTAGTAAGTGGGACTGCATTGCGGTTCCAGACTTTTTATGTAGTGGGACTGGATCTGTGAATGTTTTGGGAAACATGGCTACAATTCTTGGTTGTTTTTGGTAATTTTGCCAGGTAGTGATAGAATAAATTAATGTAAACCCTTAATAAATATATGGAAAACGGTTGAACGAAAAAGGATTTAGGTTTATGATTTGGTAGTGGCTATTTTTGTGGTTTTCCATATAAGAGTAGTAGAAGAAGTGGTTCTATAAAGATGGTTGTTTGTTTTGGGGACCTTAGGTTGGGGTGTGTGTTTGTTTACCTATATGTATAATTTTTTTATCATATGTTTTCTATATGCACACCAACCTGATTATGTACCATGATACGAACACCCCCACTTCATGTGGGAGGGTGTCTATCCCAACATTCTAATGGTAGGATGGATGGATAGATCCGGAATTTCGTCCTCACACCCTCTTAGTGTTCTTACCGCTCCAGCAAGTTTGGGACGATAGTAATGGATTGAGGCATACCATAGTCGAAGATCCTTTGGGAAGGTAATTTTTGCTCGAAGGTCTCTGGTTTTTGAGTGCCATGTTGTTTTTATTAATTGGATAAGAGATGAGGCCCATGTTTCATATGATGAGAGGCATGATGGGTTATACTCAAGTGTCAATGAGTGGGGTATCTATGTGGTTTGAGGCCCATGTGTGTGTAGGAATGTTATGGTAGTGTGACTACCTTTTTGGAATAGTTGTAGCATCAAGACATTAGTAGTTAGGAATAAGTTGTTAATAAGAGGGATGGTGGTGAGGGGTACCCAAATGTCTATGTTCTTATTCTACTAATTTACATGACTTTATTTATATAGTGAGTGTGCCCAGGTGAGGCTGGGCTGGATATTATTCCTTGGTATGTGCTTGAGTTTCGACTATATTCTCACAAGGGAATTAGTATATTCCTCCACTTGTGAACGGGGGGAGGGGGAGCTTTATATTTCTAGAGGGTATAATTCTATACTCACCCTACATCTATATAAACTATTTTCAGATATCCAAGATGACTTTGGTGACCGTACATGACTTTACTAGTGTTGGAATCATGATAGTTTCTCTACTGCTACATAGTTCGTGTCATTTGGAACATCCTTTTTTGCCATTATGGTACTTTTTTCATAGCTTATATTTAAATCGTGATTGGGATGAATTTTGGATTTTCTTTGTATAAATGTTTGGGTTTTTTTTATTTTTACCATTTTTTCCCTGGATCCTATTTTAAATAAAAAATGTAATGCATTTCATTTTTTGGGAGATTCTATTCCATTGGTGGTATTCTCCCCTTTGGGGCCAATTGAGGGACAGAATCAGTGGAAATTATCTCTTCTTCATCTTGAGAATGGATGGTCAGAAAACTTTTTCATCCCTTCCATAATATTGAAGAAGGGACATGATAGAATGGTGTTAGTGGCTGATGATTGAGAGATAAGAAGAAATTTGTGGTTAGACAATGTGCGGATTGCATGGGATGGTAGGGAAACAATGATAAGAGAGGTTTTTGTGTGAGATAGGCTGGGGAAGTCTGGCTAGGTCATAGGATATTAGGGCCCCCATGATCCGATGTAAGGACTCTAAACCTACTGAACTTCCATGTGTGGTAACACTAATTGCAGGGTAGAGACCCATAGAGGGGTACAAGCATCATAATGACTGGTTTCCTTATGTGTATTTGGAATTATGCAGTTTTAATATAAATAAAAAAGATAAAA
The DNA here is from genome assembly GCA_963277665.1 of Viscum album. Taxonomy (NCBI): domain Eukaryota; kingdom Viridiplantae; phylum Streptophyta; class Magnoliopsida; order Santalales; family Viscaceae; genus Viscum; species Viscum album. The sequence goes on from OY728153.1 coordinate 493,215,722, forward strand.
TAAATCATAAACGGGAATTTCCATACTACCAAGGCTATGGAGTTCCATGATTTCACTTTTCACCTATAGCACCCTGACATCACCCACATGTGGTATGAGAAGATGACTCCTTGTAGGCTGACCCGGTTGAATATAAGTAGGATGATCAATTATAGGGAGAAGGATTATGTTAAAAGACTCTTCTTTCGAGAATCTGACCTTGGTGGTGTTTGAATGAAACATTTCACACATAGAGATGGTGGGCCGCATAGAGGAGATAACATTCTCCATTACCTTGATCCATGATCAGATGATGTATTGGGTTCTTTTGACATTTTTCTGGATGTGAGTAGCATGTGTATGTGGTAGGAAATTCATCATAGCAAGATGAATGATATATATTTCTCATGGTCTGACTTTGAGAAGGGTTTTCTGGTATAATTTCATTGGTCGATGATGAAGGCTGAGAAGAGGTAGGAGGCAATATCACTCTAGTATAGGAGTATGTCATCAAGGGAACTAGTGATCATGTTCAAGGATCTTCAATGACTTTCTCCAAATATCGTTTTGGATGAGGAGTTGTTGTCAAGTCACTTAGAGGAGACACTATGACCCTCTCAACAATATGCAGTCACAATATTTATGTTGGTGATGTATATAGATGTTCATAAGAATACCAATGTAGTGGGAAGGATGAACTCACAAGGAGGTTTACCATGATAGGGGAGCTATCTGATGTCTTCAATGGGGTAGGCAGTCAACAGCAGGTCTCCGGTATCAGGGACATCCAGGGTTTGGCTAGTGGGGAATAGGTCTTAGATGTTCTAGTTGCGATCGTCTAGTCCTCGCCCATTCCCCAAGGTCTCGAGACAGAGTTTATTTTCATATTTGAGGAAATGGGCATATTCTAAACAACTTCCAAATTTGATCATAGTATGGTGGGGGAGGCAACGTTTAGTAGCGACCTCAGTTGTAGTAGTTTCCAGTCAGGCCTTTCCAAAAGTAGGGGTAGTGGGGTCCTACTCCACTGAGGGTAGACTGTGCTGGGGGAAGCTGACCAAATTATGTTTCAATATGAATTGAAATGGTTAATTCAACCAAGATTATTAATCAAGTGGTAACCTGAATGATACTATCATGGGATGGTGTTTCCAATGTCATAGAATATAGGATAATCATTGGAAGTCTATTATTATTAATAGATACATGACCTGATATTGGTTATTACACATTTAAAACATCAAAATAATAAATTAATCCTGTGGAAACCATCTTACATAAAGTGAAAAGTATACTTTAGTATATAAAGGACAACGTGGATTTCTGTTTTCTATACTATGAATTATTTCCACAAGCATTATTAGGATATTCATATATAGATTGGGATTGTTCAACTAATGATATATAATCAACATTATGTGTTGAATTATAACATGAAGGATTGTTTATTTAGATTCTAATAAATAAACAAGATTTCTTTTCATTGAGTACCATAGAAGATGAATATATTTCATCTGCTAAAGCGTCCACACAAATTTTAGGGATGAAGTCACATCTTGATGATATGGGAGTTGAAGTGATGTATCCAATCATATTCCACTATGACAATTCACATGTTACAAATTATATAAAAATAACATCCCATCAATCGAGGAAAATGCACATTGAAATGAATTATCATTTTATCATGTAGAAGGTAGAGAAAAGACATGTGAAGTTAGGGCATATTCTATGTTGCATACATTATCTTAAAGGACTTAACAAAAAAAATTATTTTTAATGCATTGACTAGATCTCAGAGTTCATTCAAACCCCCAAACCTAAAAAAGTGTCGATGTTGGAACCCATATCCCCATGTTATGGTGATATTTTTCCTAAATGTTCTAATCTATGTTATTTATTCCATTGCAGACCACAATGAAGTGTCCGTAAAGATTGTTGAACGAGGGGGTGAAATTGTGGATATTAAATGGGAGAAAATGCCACTTTCAAGAAATAGGGATAATCTAATAGAGGGATAAGTGAATTAGGGGAGAAGTGAATTTGGGGGAGTTTTAAATTAGATGAGTCAAGAGAAGATCAACCAATAGATATATATCACGACAGGTGTGGTTTGTGAGAAATCAGTTGAATGTTTTTGGTACGAAGTAATTCATTGATAAAAATTACATGTTACAATTGATTCTCATGCAGGGAATGGACCATTTGGTCATAGATTATGTGTTTAAAAAATATATGACCCAAAATTTAATCATAAGTGGTGAATGTAAGTCAAATATTAATGAATCATCAATGAGAGATCAAATTGTGAAGAGTTATGAACAAACATAAAGGGAGAGATTGTTTGGGAAAAAACTCTTAAGATAACATTGATGTGTTTTTTCATTTGATTTTATTTTTTTATAAATTTGGTATTGAAGGTATTTTGTGATTTTATAGAAATATTTTTGAGAAATTATGTTGACAAGGAACTACGATAACATAATGGATCCAATGAATGTTTTATTGAAAAATGTTGGCATAAGGTTATGTCGTTTCGTAGTGTTTTCTAAATTTATGGGGGCTAATATTTGGAGGTAGGATATAATCATGAAACATGTATTTCATTTATGGTTGAATGAAAATATAACAAATTAAAGAGTTACATGAATAATGGTATTTGTGAATTTTTGTCTGGAACGATATGATGGTTTTGATGCAAATCTGCGTGATTATGACAACCATCATGAAATGAATAGGTGTTATTATGGAGAAATCCATGATTATGAAAAACATAGGAAATGGAAAATTATTATATATATATATTTAATATAATAACAACCTCATATGAGATGGTAGGGCCTCAATAATTGGTTATGATTTTTCTAAAAGCATTTTGAATCATAGAAAACACTTATAATTAGGCCTCTACAGCCTTCAGAATAGTAGCGATACTTAAAAAATCTGAAGGATCTGAATTTGAGAAGGTTGTATGTGAAGGTGTTTGTGGTTAAAATGTCTGTGAATGCAAGGAAACCCTACCTAATTCTTAAAGCATAGTGAAAATAATAGTGTTTGTGATGGCTAGAAAAAAATGACCAAGCATCGTGAACATTGTTAAGGCTAAGTGATCATTATGAAATTATGGATCGTCATACTGAAAATACGAGATTCACAAAAGAAGGGATCTTCATGAAGGTAGTGTGAATAATGAAAATTATTAAAAGATATTTCTTAGTTGAAATGTGGAAAAACTATATTCAGAAATTGGACTACAGTGGAACCCTAATGGAGTGTCAATCTAATGTTGAGGATGTATTAATTAGTCGTAATCAGGGGACCAAAATTTACATAAACTATGGGTGAATCACATATAATAGAAGTGAGAAAGAAAAGTGGAATGGATTTATCCTTTCCACCAGTAGTGATATAGAGAAAAAGACATGATGAGCGACCCTTGGAAAAGTAGTGAGCTATCCCTATACCTGATAAAGGTAGTGAGCATGGGCATTAATGTGATCTAACCTGAATTATGTACCTTAAAAGTGAGCTATAGTTGATTTGGTATGTAATGGCCCGGACCTCTCTGGTCCACTACTTTGTGAAAATGAGGTGTTGGAGGTGTTCCGGTAGGTCAAGGTGACTTATCCCCTAGCCGCTACCTACCGGTAGCTCGGTCTACCGGTAGCTCGGTCTACCGGTAGCCGCAGTCTAGCAGTGGCTCGACTAACACTTTGCCAAATTTCACGATTGAACAGTGTTTCCAGAATCCTAAGAGCTACCGATTCCTTCCTTTGCCAAATTTCACGTTTGAACAGTGTTTCCAGAATCCTAAGAGCTACCGATTCCTTCCTTTTCCAAATTTTACGTTTGAATAGTGTTTCCAGAATCCTAAGAGCTACCGATTCCTTTACCAAATTTTGAGTATGTGAATAGTGTTTCCAGCTTCCAACAGTTTTGCCCCTTTGACATTTTCTTTGACGTAAAATACATTTTAAAACCTTATTTTAAGGACTTTAAGGCCGATTCAAAGGCCATAAATATTATATTAATTATTCCTAAGGCCGGGATGTTTTTACTTGGTCAAACCGCGTGGGTTAATGCGATCCGTTTTTAATGGAGAATAAATCGGATCTTAAACCGTCGCCTCTCTAATTTTTTTTAAAAGGAACGAGATATCATTCTTCGTTGTTCTTCCTCCTGGTTCTCATCTACGAGACGTTAGAACCTTGTAATCATTCCCGTAGGAGTTTCACAATCAAACGTTACTCGGATCAGTTCCGCTCTGTTTGATGCAACCAAGATGTGTCGATCATTCTTCCATATAAGTTGACGCCAGAGAAGGATTGTGGCCCGTTGTGTGGATAAAGGATGTCAATAACTCTTCGAGGTAGGGAATTCATGGCTTCTCTAATTGTGTATGTGCAATCGTAGAATTAACATGATTTAGTCCTTTGGATCACAATGAAATTGACCTAATTAAATACTTGAACCGGATTGAAAGAATTGGTTGATCGTATAATGTTGCTTTATACCGTGGTAATGGTTTGCCTCATGTTTTCTAGTTAGAGTGATATCTATTTTTTCTTTGATTTGTTGTTCGTTCATGATAGAAATTGATAATGAACGTAAAGCTGGAATTAATTGGCTAAAGATAAAGAGGCATGTAAATTAATCTGGTTATTGTTGTTCTTGTAGTTGTTCTAATTTGAGGATAATCAAATTAGGGAAGTAAGCATGGTTATTTAAATTTTGATAGCTTACTGATTAGGTCTCCCGTAATTGGATCCTACGAATAACTAATCTTCTAGTTCAATATGGATTAATGAACAGATTGTGTGAGAATTTCTAAAAGGGTTCTGAGTTACCCTCTTGTTGTTAAAGGGTCAAGAGCCATGGTTGTGATTGTTTTTTTCCTACTTCATGTACTGTGATGTGAGCCTGGATGGGTGTGCTGATATGTGGAGGCCTGGAGGCCTTGTGGTTGTGGTAGCGGATGACGCCTAGAGTGGCATGATGCATTAGTTTATGCATGTGGGTGTCGGGGAGGACACTGAGGGTGATGGAATGGGATGGATGTGGTTGTTGGATTCTTGTGGGTTCTTTGAATGTTTATCTGTTTTGTTTTTCCCCACTGCTCAAGGCAGCTGGTCTTGCTTGCCCTTCTTCTAAAGGAGGCAAAGACGCGCGGGGTATGCCACATGCTTTCCGTGTTTAGCCTATCGAGGGAGAATGGGTCTGTGCTCATTCTATAGGCGGAAAAGACTCGACGGGTAGTATATCTAGTCACCGTGTTGAGCATCCTTTGTGTTTAGTAGCATAGGATGCTTTTCTAGAATGCCTGGGAATGTGGGAAAGTAACTCTATAATGAATGTTTGATTAAATGGTGATAATCCACGGGGATGGAGGTGCTGGAATTTAAAGGTGATGTGAATCTAAAAAGGAGTAGTTGATTTTCAATGTGATTCCATTTCAGTTTAATGTGGAATTTTTCATTCTTAATTAATGTTTAAAGAATTAATTAACGTACAGTGGAACTGGTAAAATGATAATGGAGTAATCTAATAATGCTCTTCAAATTTTTGTGTGCTTATAGGATACCTAGTCTTTGAAGTAGCAGCCTGGAGTCTGAGAGACATTAGCTACAGTTGTATCTAAGACTAGGTAATACCCATAGTGTGGATGTGAGTTACATATATATTCTGTACTTTTTGTGTTTCTATATGCTACTCCACCCTGTCGGTAAGGCCAACTGACACCCCGGGGATTCTGAGGCCTGGGGGGGTGTTTTCCCCAACATTCTGATGGGAGGTTGAATGGCTGACTACCCCCCTTTGGCCTCGCTCTCTTCTCTTGGAAGATACTTGTGCCATGAGGGACAACGGTTAGTTAACCCATATATGTGTGTAGAGGGCTATAATTGCTTGTGGTTATTCACACACATTTATTCTGGATATAGTATCCTATAGACTACTATAAGTGTAATGTGTATAGGCTATGATGGCTTGAGGATCCTTACTCAGAGTATGGGCTGTAATGGCTTGAGGTATTGTACCCGACGTATGATACACGTTATGTGGGCTGTAGTAGATCCCAGAAACTACCTGGTTACTTTTGGTTGTGAGGACAGTGTGGTGCTTCACCCAGGTGTCTGCAGGCAAGCCTATGTGGTGCACGAGGTGCAGATTGTGGAGCTTAGCCCAGGTGTCTGCGGGCAAGCCTTTGGAGAGAGATGCACAGGACGTATGTCGTTGGGGAAAAGCGGCAAACCAGTGGGGAAGTAGTAGCAGGGTACCCTTTATATTCTTTACTATATGCTATATTCTTGTATGCGTTACTTGGTGAGAGTAGTCATGGTGAGGTTGGGAACATAGTATACCTGTTTAGGTTATGAGTTAGTTTCACTTGTTGTTCACTGGGCTTTAGCATTCTTTATTTACTTTTACACGAGAGGCTTGGAGAGGATCCTACTGAGTATACTGTTATACTCACCCTATGTACATATAAACTGTTTTTCAGGTCACCTGGAGTAGGTTGGAGATCAAGCTGGTTACTACTAGCTTGCGGTTGGAGGAGGAGCTGTTCGGGCTTGTGGTCGCTGCCATTTTACTTTCATTTGGGTACTTTTAGTTTTCCATTTCAATTGTAGTACTTTTGCATGACATTTCATATATGTACTTGGGTTTCTTTTATATTTCAGTTATGAGTTGGAGTTGGTTGGAGTCTCTTCAATCTCTCTCTTCTGCATGTGGTCTCTTAGAGAGTAATGCCTCCCATTTTGTATGGTTATTATACCCTCGGTACTAGTCGCCAACCCGGGGCCTACTAGAGGTAGGACTCGGGGGTCATTATCTCCTTTCTCACATTTCCAGCCTAGGGGGGGTACACATTGTGGGGAGGGGGTCGTGACAGAGTGGTATCAGAGGTCTGGTTGAGGGATAGGATGGAGTTCGGAGTTAGGCACAAGTGAGGATGCACGGGATGGTAGGGCAACGGTGTCATTCATGTTTAGCAAGTGGGGTAAACACTGGAGACCGGAAGAGACATAGGCGTTTAGGGCCCCCTATGATATGTTGCACGGACCTTTAAGTTTTCGATGGCTACTAAACAAAGTGATACCGGTTGTAGGGTAGAGACCTAGGAAAAGATCATGAATCATTATTCATTGTGCTTGTGTTTGAATGGGTAGGCCTTGGGATAGGTAACCTAAACATAATAAAACAAAACAATTAATTAATGTTGATTCTTCCATATTCCAGGCTTAGGAGTTCTAACAGTTGTTATTTTACAGGTATGGCTCCAGGTCGACGTCCTCGTCAGGTTTGCGCAGAAGATGCCCAGCAGGCTATTCCAGCGGATCACCGCCGAGTAGAGGTTGACGAAGATGACACTTGGACGAAGACACATCGAGAGTTTCAGTTCCAGAGTCTACATAAGTACGAGGGCTCCGTTTCAGATGCTGTTACAGAATACTGGTTGGAGGAGTTCGAGATAGGCTTCAGTTCGATTCGTGCTCGGAAGGAACACTGGGTGTCCTTGGTTTTGATGATGCTGCGTGGAGCAGCGAGGCAGTGGTGGTTCTTGTTCCTTGGGGATCGCGAGGAGTCAGCAATTTCATTGGAGGATTTTCGATACAGGTTTAGAGTCGAGTTTCTTTCAACGACTGCGAAGGCATCCAGTCGCCAGGATCTTCTTACCCTTTGACAGGGGAGATCCAGTGTTCGGGAGTTTGGAATCCGTTTCAGGAACCTTCTACGATATGCTTCAGACCTGTTACCAGATGAGGAGGCCAGGGCGAGGCATTTCGAGGAGGCTTTGCGTCCAGAGATCCAGTGCCAGGTCACCCCATTTATGCTAAAGACATAACGTGAGGTTCTGGTGAGGGAAGAGGTTGTTGAGAGGACTTTGGCTAGGACCAGATCATCACGAGAGGGGAATCATCATGATTCCTCACGAAGTAGAACTGTGGTCCGGGGGTCCCGGTTTTCAGGGCAAAAGAGTTTTCGTTCACCTGGGGTAGGTCCCAGCACTTCCCATCTCGTTTCTCTGGAGTCAGCAACTCTCAGGCCTATGCAGAGGGATCAGGCGCTTGTTTTTCTTGTGGTGGTCATGGTCATCAGCAGTGGGAGTGCCCGAATTTTCAGAGCATTTATTGTGCACCGGGCGCTCCACTTCAGGTTCCTCCGTTGAGGCAGTTCCAGAAAAGGCAGCAGCAGCAGGTTGCACCAGCTTTAGATCACTAGAGGGTAGATGGAACAGGTAGAGGACAGCCCCATGACGCTCCCCGTCCTCAGAGAGTAGAGCGTGGCTGTGGTGGTGGTCATCATCAGGGTCAGAGAGGCCGTGGAGGAGGTTGTGGTCAGCTTCATGCTCTAGCGTTTCCAGCCCCAGGCAAGCCAGATGTTGTTCGAGGTACCCCTTTCTTGTTTTCTACCTTGGTGTATTCCTTGATTGATTCAGGAGAAACACACTCCTTCATATCACCTACCCTTGTCCATGCTTTGGGACTTGAGGTAGAGAGGCTTCCAGTGCCCTTGGCGTTGACTACGCCAATTGGAGGTCTAGCCGACTTGTTTGAAGTATGTAGAGACTGTGAGAAAGTGTTGGGGAAACACCGCTCTTGGGGAGATTTCCTATGTTTATGAATACAACCATATGATGTCATACTCAGCATGGATTGGTTGTATTCGGTGCAGGCTATTGTGGATTGCTACAGGAAGAAGGTCGTTTTCTTTGATGAAGATAGAGAGTAAGTGGTGTTTGTTGGTGAGAGAGATCCTCAAATGAGTCATAGACGAGTTCCATCCTTATCATCCGTGATGGCTGGGATGATGTTGAGTTCTTCAGAGGTTCAACAGTTGGCGTTTCCTAGGGTCGTAGAGGAGTACCCTGACGTCTTTCCAGGAGAGGTTGTATCCTTACCCCCTCGACGAGAGATCGATTTTGGGATCGAGCTACAGCCAGGAGCATTCCCTATCTCTATGTCTCCATATATGATGGCCCCTTATGAGTTACGAAAGCTACGTATTCATCTTGATGGTTTGTTGCAGTGTGGTTTTGTTCGGCCATGTGTGTCACCTTGGGGTGCACCAGTTTTGTTTGTGAAAAAGGCTGATGGCAGTTTGCGGTTGTGCGTCGATTATCGTCGATTAAACAAAGTGACAATAAAGAACCACTATCCTATCCCGCGGATTGATGACTTATTCGATCAACTGAAGGGTGCAAGTTGGTTCTAAAAGATCGAATTGCGGTCAGGATATCACCAAATGCGTGTAAAGGATGAGGATATCCCAAAGACTGCTTTCTGTTGTCGTCATGGGAATTATGAGTTAGTTTTAATGCCATTCGGCATGACTAATGCTCCAGCTGTTTTCATGGGGTTGATGAATGCTGTGTTCCGTGAATTCCTAGACAAGTTTGTTGTGGTTTTCATCGATGGCATCCTTGTGTACTCCACATCTGAAGAAGAGCATGCATAGCATCTACGAGCCGTTTTGGGAGTTCTTCGCCAACATCAGTTGTTTGGGAAGTTGTCCAAGTGTGAGTTCTGGGCTCGAGAAGTTCATTTCTTAGGGCATGTTGTGTCCCGACAAGGAGTAGATGTGGATCCGTAGAAGATAGAAGTAGTGGTGTCTTGGGTAGCCCCCAAGACCGTGTCAGAGGTGCAAAGTTTCCTTGGTCTCGCAGGCTATTATAGGAGGTTTGTAGCCAATTTCTTCCGAGTTGCGAATCCTCTGACAGCTTTGACCAGGAAGGATCAAGAGTTCATATGGACTGATCAGTGTCAGGAAGATTTTGAGTATCTAAAGGAGAAGTTGGTAAGTGCTCCAGTCCTTTGTCTTCCAGCAGAGGGAGTCCAGTTTGATGTTTTCTGTGATGCTTCACATCTGGGGCTAGGTTGTGTTCTCATGCAGCAGAGGTCAGTTGTTTCTTATGGGTCTCGGCAGTTGTACCCTCATGAATGCAACTATGCCACCCATGATCTTGAGTTGGCAGCCGTGGTGTTTGCTCTAAAGTTGTGGAGACATTACCTCATTGGTGAGCACTTTGTGGTTTTCACCAATCATAAGAGTTTGAGGTATGTTTTCTCCCAACGTGACTTGAACTTGAGGTAGCGTCGATGGATGGAGTTCTTGCAGGAATACGACTTTGAAATATCATATACACCTGGAAAAGGGAATGTTGTAGCTGACGCACTAAGCCGAAAGACACGTAATGATGTTGTGCGTGAATCTGGTGATTCCTGGAGAGTGATGGAAGAGCTATCAGCTTTGCATCTTGATATGGGAGAAGTTGGGGGGTAGAGGTTGTCTTTTACAGAAGACGGTGCAGTCATCCCTAGGGAAGAAGGTGGAAGAGTCTCAGTTGGGTGATCTAGAGGTGGAAGTCTGGAGAGACAGAGTTGTTTGTGGTGAGGCCCCTGATGGTTGGTCGGAGGATGAACAACATCGAGTGTTGTATCATGGAAGGCTTTTTCTTCCCTTGGCGATGCGCGATACTGTTCTCCGAGAGTTCCATAGTTCACCCTTGGCAGTACATCCTGGTGCGACTAAGATGTACCGATCCTTGAGGAGTTAGTTTTGGTGTCCTGGGCTGAAACGTACAGTTTCTGAGTGTGTGTCTCGATGTTTAGTCTTCCAGAAGGCGAAGGTCGAACACCGTGTTCCTGGTGGTCTTCTCCAGCACATAGAGATTCCTCAGTGGAAGTGGGAGGACATCTCGATGGACTTTGTTACAGGTTTACCTTGAGCTCCGGAAGGACATGATGCTATATGGGTGGTAGTGGATCGTTTAACAAGGTCGACCCACTTCATAGCGATCAAGGAGTCGAGCTCAGTGGAGGTTTTGTCGAGGCAGTATCTAGAGGAGGTGGTGAGACTCCATGGAGTACCTAGGACGATCATTTATGATAGAGATCCTCGTTTTACCTCTAGGGTGTAGAGAGGTCTCCAGCATGATTTTGGCTCTCAACTGTGCCTTAACATTTCTTTTCATCCTCAAACGGATGGTCAGATAGAGCGTACCATCCAGAATCTTGAAGACATGTTGTGCTCTTGTGTTCTTGATTTTGGAGGTTCATAGACAAAGAACTTACCCTTGGTAGAGTTCACTTACAATAATAGTTTTCAATCTACCATCAGTATGGCACCGTTTGATGCCTTGTATGGTCGGCCATGCCGTTCTCTGTTGTGCTAGACTGGGGTCGGAGAGTCAGCAATTCTCGGACCAGAACTAGTGCAGAATACAACAGATATGGTTTAGGTGATTCGTGAGAGGATGAAGACAACACAAGATCGTCAGAAATCGTATGTTGATCAAAGAAGGAGACCCTTAGAGTTTATTGTTGGGGATCATGTGTTTCTGAAGGTGACTCCCCGTCGTGGGCAGTGAAGGTTTGGTCGTGGAAGTAAGATTTCTTCCCGGTTTGTTGGGCCTTTCGAGGAGTTAGCTCGTGTTGGAGCTGTGGCATATCGAGTAGCACTTCCCCCTCAGATGAGTCAGATACATGATGTTTTCCATGTATCAAAGCTCCGTTGTTATCTTCATGATGAATCTCATGTTATCGATTGGGGAGAGATCGATATTGACGATGATGCAACCTTCGAGGAGCGGCCTGTGGAGATCCAAGACCGCAAGGAGAAGGTGTTGCGTGGGCATTCTATCCCCTTAGTTCGTGTCTTGTAGTGACATGGTGGCATGGAGGAGAGTACTTGGTAACGTGAGTCACAGATACGTGCTCAGTACCCAGAGTTGTTTAATGTTTAACTCTTTTCATGTAATGATGTTTCCTTGATGTTTAGACCTTTCATGTTTTATTTATGTACCTTTTGTGTGATGTTATGATTGAATTGTTTGGATATGGATTTTTTGTTTCCATATTCTCGGATGTCTTAGTTTTGTTCCAGCTTTCGAACAACTCATGGTGTTTTTCCCCTGAGAGGTATCTTATGGGGTGGTTGTTCGGACCCCTCTTTTCCTCTGGGTTGGTTTTTAATTCTCAAGGATGAGAATGTTTTGAGAGGTATCTAATGTAATGGCCCGGACCTCTCCGGTCCACTACTTTGTGAAAATGTGGTGTTGGAGGTGTTCCGGGAGGTCAATGTGACTTATCCCCTAGCCGCTGCCTACCGGTAGCTCGGTCTACCGGTAGTCGCTGCCTACCGGTAGCTCGGTATACCGATAGCCACTGCCTACTGGTAGCTCGGTCTACTGGTAGCCGCAGTCTAGCAGTGGCTCGGCTAACACTTTGCGAAATTTCACATTTGAACAGTGTTTCCAGAATCCTAAGAGCTATTGATTCCTTCCTTTTCCAAATTTCACGTTTGAACAGTGTTTCCAGAATCCTAAGAGCTACCGATTCCTTCCTTTTCCAAATTTCACATTTGAACAGTGTTTCCAAAATCCTAAGAGCTACCGATTCCTTCCTTTGACAAATTTAACATTTGAACAGTGTTTCCAGAATCCTAAGTGCTACTGATTCCTTCCTTTTCCAAATTTCACGTTCGAACAGTGTTTCTAGAATCCTAAGATCTACTGATTCCTTCCTTTGCCAAATTTTGAGTATGTGAATAGTGTTTCTAGCTTCCAACAGTTTTGCCCCTTTGACATTTTCTTTGACATAAAATACATTTTAAAACCTTATTTTAAGGACTTTAAGGTCGATTCAAAGGCCATAAATCCTATATTAATTATTCCTAAGGCCGTGATGTTTTTACTTGGTCAACCCGCGTGGGTTAAGGCGATCCTTTTTTAATAGAGAATAAATCGGATCTTAAACCGTCGCCTCTCTAAATTTTTTTTAAAAGGAACGAGATATCATTCTTCGGTGTTCTTCCTCCTGGTTCTCATCTACGAGATGTTATAACCTTGCAATCATTCCTTTAGGAGTTTCACAATCAAACGTTACTCGGATCAGTTCCGCTCTGTTTGATACAACCAAGATGTGTTGATCATTCTTCCATATAAGTTGACACGAGAGAAGGATTGTGGACCATTGTGTGGATAAAGGATATCAAGAACTCTTCGAGGTAGGGGATTCATGGCTTCTCTAATTGTGTATGTGCAATCATAGAATTAACGTGATTTAGTCTTTTGGATCACAATGAAATTGACCTAATTAAATACTTGAACCGGATTGAAATAATTGGTTGATCGTATAATGTTTCTTTATACCGTGGTAACGGTTTGCCTCATGTTTTCTAGTCAGAGTGATATCTATGTTTTCTTTGATTTGTTTTTAGTTCATGATAGAAATTGATAATGAACGTAAAGCTGGAATTAATTGGCTAAAGATAAAGAGGCATGTAAATTAATCTGGTTATTGCTGTTGTTGTAGTTGTTCTAATTTGAGGATAATCAAATTAGGGAAGTAAGCATGGTTATTTAAATTGTGATAGATTACTGATTAGGTCTCCCGTAATTGGATCCTACGAAAAACTAATCTTCTAGTTCAATATGGATTAATGAACAGATTGTGTGAGAATTTCTAAAAGGGTTCTGAGTAACCCTCTTGTTGTTAAAGGGTCAAGATCCATGGTTTTGATTGTTTTTTTCCTACTCCTTGTACTGTGATGTGAGCCTGGATGGGTGTGGTGATATGTGGAGGCCTGGAGGCCTTGTGGTTGTGGTAGCAGATGACACCTAGAGTGGCGAGATGCATCAGTTTATGCATGTGGGTGTCGGGGATGACACCGAGGGTGATGGAATGGGATGGATGTGGTTGTTGGATTCTTGTGGGTTCTTTGAATGTTTATCTATTTTGTTTATCCCCACTGCTCAAGGCAGCTGGTCTTTCTTTCCCTTCTTCTATAGGAGGAAAAGACGCGCGGGGTATGCCACGTGCTTTCTATGTTTAGCCTCTCGAGGGAGAATGGGTCTGTGCTCTTTCTATAGGCGGAAAAGACTCGACGGGTAGTATATCTACTCACCGTGTTGAGCCTCCTTTGTGTTTAGTAGCATTGGATTCTTTTCTAGAATGCCTGGGAATGTGGGAAAGTAACTCTATAATGAATGTTCGATTAAATGGTGATAATCCATGGGGATGGAGGTGTTGGAATTTAAAAGTGATGTGAATGTAAAAAGGAGAAGTTGATTTTCAATGTGATTCCATTTCAGTTTAATGTGGAATTGTTCATTCTTAATTAATGTTTAAAGAATTAATTAACGTACAGTGGAACTGGTAAAATGATAATGGAGTAATCTAATAAAGCTCTTCAAATATTTGTGTGCTTATAGGATACCTAGTCTTTGAAGTAGCAGCCTGGAGTCTGAGAGACGTTAGCTGCAGTTGTATCTAAGACTAGGTAATTCCCATAGTGTGGATGTGAGTTACATATATATTCTATACTTTTTGTGTTTCTATACGCTACTCCATCCTTTCGGTAAGGGAAATGGACACCCCGAGGATTCTGAGCCCTAGGGGGGTGTTTTCCCCAACATTCTGATGGGAGGTTGAATGGCTGACTACCCCCCTTTGGCCCCGCTCTCTTCTCTTGGTAGATACTTGTGCCACGAGGCACTGCGGTTAGTTAGCCCATATATGTGTGTAGAGGGATGTAATGGCTTGTGGTTATTCACACACATATATTCTGGATATAGTATCCTATGGACTACTATAAGTGTAATGTGTATAGGCTATGATGGCTTGAGGATCCTTACTCGGAGTATGGGCTGTAATGGCTTGAGGTATTATAACTGATGTATGATACATGTTATGCGGGCTGTGGTGGCTCCCGGAAACTACCTAGTTACTTTTGGTTGTGAGGACAGTGTGGTGCTTCGCCCAGGTGTCTGCGGTCAAGCCTATGTGGTGCACGAGGTACAGATTGTGGAGCTTAGCCCAAGTGTCGGCGGGCAAGCCATTGGAGAGAGATGCACATGACGTATGTCATTGGGGAAAAGCGGCAAACTAGTGGGGAAGTAGTAGCGGGGTACCCTTGATATTCTTTACTATATGCTATATTCTTGTATGCGTTACTTTGTGAGAGTATCCATAGTGAGGTTGGGAACATAGTATACCTGTTTAGGTTACGAGTTAGTTTCACTTGTTTTTCACTGGGCTTTAGCATGCTTTCTTTTCTTTTGCACGAGAGGCTTGGGGAGGATCCTACTTAGTATACTGTTATACTCACCATATGTACATATAAACTGCTTTTCAGGTCACTTGGAGTAGGTTTGAGATCAAGCTGGTTACTACTAGCTTGCGGTTGGAGGAGGAGTTGTTCAGGCTTGTGGTCGCTGTCGTTTTAATTTCTTTTGGGTACTTTTAGTTTTCCCATTCAGTTGTAGTACTTTTGCAAGACATTTCATATATGTACTTGTGTTTCTTTTATATTTCAGTTATGATTTGGAGTTGGTTGGAGTCTATTCTATCTCTCTCTTCTGCATGTGTTCTCTTAGAGGGTAATGCCTCCCATTTTGTATGGTTATTATACCCTCGGTGCTAGTCGCCAACCTAGGGCCTACTGGAGGCGGGACTCGAGGGTCATTATCTCCCTTCTCACATTGCCAGCCCTGGGGGGGTACACATTGTGGGGAGGGGATCGTGACATGGTAAATTAGCATAATGTCATTCTTTTCTCCTTAGACAAAGCCTGGTGAGGGTGAACCAAGTAAAGTTATTGTGCCTCCTAAATTATTTCAATTATGATCATAATAGTGCAACATGGAAGATATATAAGAGGGTGTTTTTTAATAATGATGCAATAACTCAATGGGAAGTTTCCTTAACTATCATACCCTGATTCACCCCCCACCCCTATTAGGGTATTTAACCTTATTGGGATTTTAAATGTATTCATTATTCTGAAAATGTAATGTAATGAGAATGTATGAAATGTGATGGTCATTATAGTTGGTATCAGAGTTATAGTTTAGTTATCCTTTGGAAACTATGATGATAAAACCTTAGTGGTAACCCTAAGTACATGCCTATGGATATGTCTAAGGATGAGGAAAATTACAAGAATATGTCCACAAATTTTGGTAACTACTAGATTATGTGGTTTCCTTGAAATAAGTCATTATATGGAAAGTATATGTGGATGTGATTTTGGTACAAATGTACCTAGGAGTAACAACAATAAAAGGGTGAATATGTCCTAAATATAGCGTATCATTGTACATCAAAATGTGCCTTATAATGCACCATGTTTGAGATTCCCAGGGTATTTTCCTTTTGAAGTTCATGGACACTTCATGAACCATCATGAAGGATTCTAAATCTACTTATCTCTGAGTAACCTAGGTTAAACCTTGGGAGTCTTATATTTTGGAAGGTGTCATAAAATAGAAAACTTGTATGTGGGTTTTCATGATAATCTGGTTCCTCACTATGAAAACAAGTTCATACTCTGTTCTATCAGGTTTTAGTCGGTGGATAAAACACAAAGGAATAACTTTACTACTGATTATGGTTGAGAATGAAATGATTTTTATCCAGATAATCTGAATGCGATGGGAGCTGGAATGAAAATACTCATTGTTGTTCTCATACAGATTTTTATGTCTATGATTCATGAAGAGGTTCCAAATGAGATATATGGGGAAGAAATTATTTTGAGTCCTTAATGAGACAACATCCACCTTTATTCAATAGATATTATCATCCAATTATTTTTGAATACTAGATATCTACCACATAAGGGTTATTTTTATATTCTCTATTGGTTAGATCATGGAAAATTAATTCTTGATTTGTATTGGTTAGAAGGTAAAGCAGAGTAGTGGTGGAATCTAATGAATAATATAAGTAATTAAGATGTAATTGGACTCATGGATTAGGTGGAGTTGGAGAAATTTTTCAGAATTAAGTAATTACCTCACGTTCTCCAAACAAATATTGAAAATGAGTTCCTCGAGTTGAACTAAAAGGAAGATGATTTCATTGATAGCTATGCAGCTAATTTCAAAATACGTTGAAGGTATAATTTGAAAATACCTTCCATCCCAAATGATATTTTATAGGTTATTTAGTGGTATAATCATAAGAATTAGAAGGGTGTTTTCCCTAAGATACACTGTTATCTATGAAGAGATTGTGTGTGGTACAATCAATGTTGAACTGGAGGGAGAAGTTATATATAAATATCAAATAATTAATAAGAAAAGGAATTAAGGGGTCAATGGAAAATATAAAATCCCTGAAGATAAGAGGTTGATCCATCCATTGTGTTTTTTGTGTAGAAGGAATCATGGATGGAATTGGATTATCGGGTATAATATGTGTTTTATGTTTTTAAGAGAAGGTTATCAGGCAATTAATTATCGTTCTAATGTGAATAAATTTTCCAATTATGGAAATAGAGGTAAATATACATAGAATTTAATATTCATGCTTCAGTGATTAATGTGTATGGATGATGGGAAATCTACAAAATAGTTCCTAAACCCAAGGGAAAGTAATGAATATTAGTGTCTACAAAATTTTAAACTGAGGGAAATTTGTAATTTCATTTGGTCAATATTTTTGATGAGGGGTGTTATAACTACATTATGAATGGTATACTTACCATACACTCTAGAACTACTAATGTCTTATTGAATTTTGGAACATCCCACAGTATTATATTTAATGAATTATATAAGGTTATTAAGATTCCACCCAAAAGAATTATATGGACAATTAGTGGGGAAAACCCCTTTTAGTATGATGTTTTCTTATCCCCTCTATGATTCCACTGTTATTGACATTTGTTGGAATGTTCTTCTTGTAAATATTTTTATATATCATTTGGCGGAATTTGATGTCATCCTAGGAATGGAATGCCATTTTTCTCATAAATACAACATAAATTATCAATGAATAGAAGTTGTATTTTTTATTTGAAACTATCCTATGATAATCTATCAATGTGTTGATAAATATGAACATCATATAGAGATTTCATCTAGTGTATGGGTCTTAAGTTCGTTTGGAAAGGTGTAATTGTCTGTAATGGTTAGGGATTACTGTCAAATTGATGATATGACTAATTTTTTGGGAATATGTCGATGTGTTCCAAGATAAGTTACCTATCAATACAATGAAATAAGATTTTGGGATCTCTATAGAACTCTAACATGGTTCCTCACCAATTTTAATGACTCCGTAGAGAATGGACCAAATCATGTAACATGAATTGAATATGAAACCCCAATAAACAATGATAAGGTATTTATTTGAAAAATTGGTTGACCATGGGGTTTTACATATCCTATTTTCTATAAAATTATTGATCAAGGCGTCTCATTATTTATTATCAATAGTTGAAAGATATCATGATCATGATCATGTATCATCTTCTATTTATTGATGAATAGTATGATCAACTTTACAGAGCTCAAAACCTGTTCAAGATTTTCCTTCATTCAATATATCATCAATTTGGGATCAATAAATAATATATATCCAAGTCAACATTTCATACATGGTATGGAAACTATGTATTTATAATGATACCTTTTGTCTGACTAATTCCCCTGTTATCTTCATGGATTTGAAAAATATTGTCTTTAGTGATTACCTAAAAAATATTGTGTTAGTGTTTGTATATGATATTATTATATTTCAAAGTAGAATGGCAGAGAATGAAGAACACTCGAGGATTATACTAAATACCTCAAGGATGTAGAAACTATATACTATATTTACATAGTGTGAAAATTTCAATAAAATGGTGTATTTTTATGCCACACAATCATAGGATATGGTACAATAGAATATCAATAAAAGAATGTGGTTATTTAATGATAACCTAGAAAAAATACTGTGACTGAGATCTATTGTTTTCTAGGTTATTCTTGATATTATAGACGAATTATTTAGAATTTATCAAGACTATCTAATACTATGACCATGTTTTCATAGAAGTGTTCCATGTTTCTGTAGACAGATCAATATAAAGAAATTTCCTGGATCTAAAGAGAAGGCCAGTTGGTGGTCCTATTCTTACATTACACTATTATAGGGAAGGTTTTTCACTCTACAGTGATGAATTCATAAAGGGATTGGTATGTGTTCATATGCTTAATAACATGGTTATCACGTATTCCTTTTGACTACTAATGATTAACAAACAAAATTACCCAACTCATGATTTAGAGTTAGTAGAGGTAATTATTTCATCAACGATATAAAGGCTGTATATTTATTGAGAAATTTGTGATATATATAGAAATCATAATATTTTGAAATATGTATTCACATAGATGGAGTTGTACATGTGCCATAAATGTTTTTAAAAGCTGATAATGAATTAGGATTTTTCAATTCATCACTACCCTTGGAAAGAAAACAAGGTGAAAATTTATTTGAGTTGAAATGATCATGAAATATTATACAATATTAGGATTCAAAATGATCCAATATTAATGGTTTTCAAAAAAAAAACGGATGCAAACAACATGAAGGAAGGGAGAATGTATTATCTTTCTCAATTGATTGTTCATCCCTCTATCCATGTGATGATAAATGTGGCACAAAATGATGATATGGAGCTGGAAATGATGGTTATAGATGCCTATGAGTTTAAACATGATCTGAATGAATTAATAATGTTCAAGAATAATGTTCATGTTCATTCTATATTGTATTTTAATAAAGAGCTATTGGAGGAAGCTCATAGTTTTTCATTCTCTATTAATCATGTAAGTATGAAGATGTATAAGGACATGTAATAATAATTCATGTGGGGTGGAATAAATATAGATATCATGGATATTGTATCATGATTCTTATTGTACCAACAAGTTAATGATGAAATAAATAATCTATGGGGGTGTTTCATACATTACGCATACCTAAATAGAAATGAGAGAACATCATTATAGATTCTTTCATTGGAAACCCTAAACCTCTAAATAATTTAATTCTAAATGTGTGGTAGTTCTTCACCTTACAACTTTATGACAAAATTTTTTTTTTCATATAATAATTCTCTTTATATAATATTTCTAGGATATTCATGAAGGGTGTGGTAAGGTTTCATGGAGTACAACAATATATTGATTAAAATCATAGTCTAAGGTTTTCCTAAAATTTATGTCAGAGCCAACTATAATAATTTAATACAATATTGTGTTTGAGAACATCTTCTCATCCTTTGATGGGTGGTCAGTCATAAATAACAATTCAAATCATTGATGGTGTGTTGAGGTCTTGTTCGTTGGATTTCAAATGTTGTAGGGATCAACTCCTTCCTCTAGATGAGATTTCTTATAAAAATATATTTAACTCAAAAATTTAGATGGTACTTTATAAATACCTATTTAAAAATAAATTTAGAGTTCAAAAATTATGGGGTGAAGGTGGAGACTGAAAAATTTTGGGACCTGAGATAGCTGAATAGATAGTAGAGAATGTAGGAGATATTCGTCATCATATATAGATATCTCAATGTCAGAAAATTTTTTTCCTGATAACTGTAAAGGTGATATATATTTTTAGTATGGAAAAAATTGGTGCAATGGATTTCCCCATGGATTAATTTTATAAGATTTGGAAAAAAAGGGAAACTAATCACTAGGTTTATTTTCCCCATTGATAATCTTTATCGTATCAGAACGATAGCCAATAACTGGGAACATCCTCCATATCTCTCTAAATTTTGCGATGTGTTCCATATATCTCTTACAAAAAAGTAAAAACCTTACCCTTAAAATGTACCTAACTCATAGGTCATACTGCTAGAGTATGATTATTCTTATGAGGAACAAATGGTTGAAATTATTGATCATATAGGGAATGGACTAAAAAACCCACTCACCTAATAAATATTTTTTGGGTAAACCACCACTTAAACAAATATATGTGTGTGCTTGAGGATATGATTATGTAGAGATATCCTCTTACATTTGTATCAAAGTGATGAATTTTTCTTGCTGAAGTTCATTTTAATGGTGGTATAATGTAACAGATCATGTTTTTCTGATCCTTTTTTGGAAGAAATTACATTTATTTAGTGTTATGTGATGCATGATACTCTATTTCAAACATTATTTATTGGTTAAACCAATATAATCTTGTGTTACATAAAACAACAATGTGGCATGCAATATAAACTACAATAAGTTTCTCAAAAAATCATTTTGTTGTTATAATTATTTAAGCACGATAGTTTTTTCAAAGCTATTACAACTAAAAATCGGATTAGTGATAATAAAATTTTTATAATTTTTATAATATATATATATATCATGTTTATAATAACTCATATAATTGTTTTAGTAAAGCCTTTATTTATTTTAAAATATTAATTAAATAATATAAATTATTATTTTGCCCTTCTGTGAAAAATAATAAAATTAACTATAGAAAATTTTACAAATTAAATTTTTTAACTTTGAATTAATTTTTTAATTCATAATATTAATATTATGTTATGGTGATCTCATTGTATTTTTTCGAGAAACGTCATTTTTGGATTAATATTGATAAAATAGTATATTTTAATTCAAAATAGGCATTTTGTGTAATTTATTAATTTAGATAAATTATATTTTATGTTTGTTTTAAAGTCAAAATATTTCAATTATACATCTATAGTCATATATTGGACATTGCTATCGTATTTATAAATAATTTATATTTGAAATATTATTGGATATTTTATCATTCTCAATTTAAAATCCCACATTCTCGCCAAATCCGCATGATGGACATTGAACTTAATGTTTCCACTTATGTGAATTAAATTTCAAGAAATTTACATTATTATCTATAATAAATGTATTATTTATTTTCATATAATAAAAATTTATTTTTCACCAAAACTATTTCTGAATCTGATTATGATTAATTATAATAATTAAGCTAAAATTAAAATTATAAATGGAATAACCATAAAAATAAGTGCCAAAATAACATAGAAACTTATCTAATTACCATTTTCTATAAATATTTAGTCAATATTCTTTCCATTATTGATTTTTGTTTTTATGACTTTTTATGTTTAAAATGTGGGTATACCTAACATGTTTTCATAATGGCTGTGAGTGTGCCCTTCCACCCATATAAAAGCCCACAAACTATCACCCATCTTCACACATCTAAAACCAAATATGTTTTGATTAGATATTTCCAAAGAACTCCCAAAATATATACCAATATCATCTAATTTTATATTTGGTCAAAAATACCACCATGTAATCCCTATGGTGCAAGCAAAATGGAATTTCCCCAAGAAGGGGTAACATCCTTCCTCAAGCTCATTTCCATTATTTTCATTCTCGACTACCACAATTTTTTTCTATTTCATAAACACATACTGAACTAAATATCCTCACCATACTAATATGTTTTTATGTTAATGGTTTGACCTAATCATTTACCAATTTTTATCTATTGGGTAACAAACTTACCGTTCTTATGTACGGAGAACTGCCGCCTTATGAAGCAATGTTGTTTGTTTTTACTTCAGCACCTATCAGGGTAGGATATTATGTTAAAAACCATTTTTATATGATACATATGATATATATTATGATTTTATGATTATTAAATTATTATATAACTCATACCTTCAATATTTCAATTTTTTTGTAAATATGTTAATTTCTTTGGGGAAGTGTGGACTACCAGATTGTCAAAGAAATATGATTCAGCAACACACTAAATATAATTTATTAATAATGTGTTTATGGAAATAATATGAGTTATATTACATAATAATACTCATTTATCTATATTATATATATGCATATTTTATATACTTTATTTATTTGTTCTAACAAAGAAACGCAAAATCAACGTTCATGTGTACGCAAATCCTTCTATTTCCATGAATGGAGTATTCCATATCACACAAACACACAAAAATATATATACTATACTATTATAAATACATATATATAAATAATATAAATGATATTTACATGAATTTCAAAAAACAATAAATCTTTATATATGTATGAGGAGAAAAAATATAAAAAAATAAGACACATAAAAAAACCAGATATTACCCGAAGCAAATCCTTAAATTCGAATTGTAAATAAACAGGTAATATATTGTAATTATAAGACCATATATGGCATTAAATATTATAATATGTTTTTTTAATTTATTTTTAGAAACCTTATATTTATTATACATGAGGTTTGTAAGAGAACTAAGAGAGACACAACCTAAAGTAATGAAATTTATTGTCAAACATTTATTTCTGTGAGATTCATGTCTTATTCACCAAGAATTTATTTTGAATGGTGTATATACATCCCATGATTATATTTTATGATTATTATCCTTAAATTTATTATTAATAATAAATCTATTTTATTATCTCTCTTTCATGGGTTTTTTTTAAAAAATTTACTAAATTGTTGACGTAGTATTATAACAATTTTCCTTCTTGTAGACACATTCCATGAACATTGAAAATCATGTATTAAAAAAATTTAGAAAAAATATATTTTAAGAACATTTTAATAGAAAATTATTCAATTTTTTTTATATTTCTCAATATTCATTCATGGATATTTAAAGTATCATTTATGAAATGGTTTTCATAAATGTTTTCATTATTATTTTTCTATGAAATGGATTTCAAAAACATTCTAATGTATCATTTTCAACGAAAATGATGTTCAAATGGTTTTCATGTTTCTATTATATTTTATGAAGAAAAAAATCAAAATGATTTATTTTTTAAATAATCTTTAGATATGAAATGATATTTCCCTCAATAAATTTTTCTAAAGGATCATTAGAAATTATTTTCCATCAATAATGAAATTTACTGATGTTACACATACCTTTTTGGGAAATGGTCTGAATTTTCTAGTCATATTATTTTTCTGAATAGTTTACTTTTTGAAGGCCTGATTTTTATGAAACCATTTTCAATTTCATGGTTTATATGTTTATGAAACATGTCCCCTTTTTATAGGTTTTTTTATTATAATACCTACTTCTTTTAATGGGGTTTAATTAATGAAATTAATAGAACTTGTATATTTATATATTTTATGATATGAATACTTTTTTATAACACCCATTTCATTTCATGGGTTATGATAGGATGATTATTAAACCCATATCTCTTTATAGGGACTAATATGATGAATTTTTTATTCTCTAGTGGAACATATATGAATTATTTTATTATGAGATGGATGGGAAAAATATTTATATCTATTATATCTCAATCAAATGTGTTGGGTGATGATTAATATCTCATTAGATATTTAAGGGAATGAATTCAATGGGACTGATCAACTAGGGGAATATGAGAAACCTGATCCCTTATAAGGAAAATACTGTGACTAGAGATGGAGTTGTGTTCCTCCTAGTAACTAATGTCACAATGAGTGTGTAAGATGTGGAAACTCAATATTTCATGGAAAGAAAGGAAAACCTGATCTAGTATGGGAAGATGGGAAACACTGTCCCATATAAGGAAAGGTCGTGTATTAGGATTACTATGTGTCCCTCCTAGTATGTGTAGTCTACATGAGGTTTCCTGATAAGTGCTAGGAATGCCTCTTGACTTATAGGGAATGATATTAAATGTTTTTGTGTATCCCATAATTCCCTAACTTATTATGATATTATGATTTCATTTCTTATTCTCATATTTCCATTATTATTCAAATATTATGAACTTAAAATCGTTATGTCATGATTAATTTTTTTGGTCATTAGTATTCCAGGTATGATCCTTTAATTTCAGTATCACATTCTCATACCAGTATGCTCATGTTAATGCTTACATACCTTCCTTTTTTAACCTTATTGAGGATCTGAGATCACCATTTTATTTTTACCTAACCAGGGTATGAAGATATGTTTTATGTATGATGTTTCTAAGAAGAATTATCGATATGAATAACATAGAGGGAGAAAATTTATCTCTCTTATGTACTAGTGTTTATATTTCCATATTTCAAAAGTAACTAGACTATTACATTATTTGGGAATTATTTTTATAATTTATTATGGATTCCACAAAAGTGATGTAAAGTAATTGTAGGAAAAGATAGGGTATTTAAATAAATTGGGGTTAACATTTTAGAAAATATAACATAGTTTTTTAGGAAAACCACGCATGCATGATATATGGTACCTCATGAGAATAAAAAATTACACAATTAATTTAAGGGATATATAATTTAGTCCCCCAATTAGAATCATATCATGTATGTGTATTTATGTGGCACACAGATCATGCAATAAAAGGTAAAAATTCATAACTTATAACTCCATGATCAAGGATTATCGGATAAAAAAATTGAAATACCATATCAATGATGAATAGTTACATCTTGTTGAATACCCTTGAGTGGAAATGGGGAAATTTATCGACAACCAAAATGTTTGGGCTGAAAAATAATGGTATAATCCTAGAAGCATAAGAGATATACATAAAGGACTATTAAATAATTTAGTGAGAGTGAAATGTTTTATATATTTACTTTTTAATCAAACCTATAGTGGAGGGATGTGTAAAAACACATTACAACATGAACTATTGGACATCAAAAGGTAGAATAAAAATAAATTAATCTAATAAAAGGGAATAGTAATACAATACATTACTTCGTAAGTCGATTTAAAAATATTATGATAAGATTATAAAGATATTATGAAAACATTATTAGTGATTTAGAGGGGGGTAAAGGTATTAATATTGTGTTCAAAGAGTATTTACTAATGAGGAAGTGGAGGGTGGGTGGTTTTTTTGCTAAAGAGAGGAAAATTATTAATTAATTTCTAAACTGAGGTTTTATACTATTACTGATAAAAAATAATAAAAACCCACCCATTTTTATACCATTTTTTTTCAAATAGGATTGGTTTTCAATATTTTAATAGGATAATAACCAAAATAAATAAATTAATTAGATTTATAATCTAATTATGAATCATGTTAAAAATTAATTATTGTAAAAAATTAAATATATAATATAGACTTTTGAGGATTAATTATAGGTTTGTAGAAACAACCAAAAAGATTAAAAATACATTATTTTATATCCAAAATGTATTTTTGGTTGTCAATACCCATTAGTGTATTTAATAAATAACAATTGGAATTATTATGCGTTTCTTTATTCTTTTAGTTGGGGAAATGCATTATAGTGATTATAACCACTTCTTTGACATCGCATGTCTCAAAGAGGGTATCATCCAAAAACTAGTTGTGCATCCTCCAAGATATAGGGTTTCGTTAAATTTCTTATTTATAATGGTGGGTGGCCTTTACCATTATGTTTGATGATTTGATATCTTCAATTGGAAAGGGATTATGGGATGTAAGTTCCTCCTTCAATGAACTCCTCCTTATAGTAGTATTCTAATTTAGAGCCTCCCAAAAATATTTGAGTCATGTTAAATAAACTTGTTCTTGGTTCCATCTTGATGTGGTGTCAAGTTAATTATACTACTTATATTATGAAAGGGATGAAATATGCGAATAATGATTATGGTGACATTAGATGCATCTAGACATCAATAGATGTTGGGTGTGTTCGTTATTTAAAAACTCTTCCACTTTCAAGGTCAGGGGAATCTCATGTACATCAAATCATAATTGTGGAAACTAGGTATCCCATGTACATGAACAGGTAACTCACTCCGGGTATGAAAGGAATATGCACCTCATTGCCTCCAGAATATGTTTTTCTATTCATATGGTAGACCTTATAATTCCTCTTGTAGTGGAAAAATTTTATTAGGTCATAGGGGACACGGTCTCTTGTTTAATTTCTGGTGGGGGAATGGTCATAGGTTTAGAATCTTGTGGGGACATCAACATACTTTCAGAGACTTATATAAACATCATAAAAAGTTTAATGTATTCGAGTGACATGTTCATAGGTATAATATCTATTGAGGATGTATCCAAAGTAAACTTCTCATTTAATATTCCGTTTAGGGGTTTGTGTTACATGGAGATGCTAAGGTCCAATGAAAATATAAAGTTCAACTGGTAATATTGAGTTTTCTGTTGGGGGAAATGATCATACATCAATGTTTATTCCTTCCATATGAATGATATGAAGACTTAATGGTTCTTTTGGTGTTTTATGATTGATCCTCAAGTATCTGTGCCTTGAATATTAGGATTAGACCCCAAGAATGTGTCCAACAAACCCTTATTATAGATTGGAATCCCAACCCATATTGATAGATTTCAATTTTTTTTCATGTAATATAACCATTCCATGGAAATTAACATCACATTATAGGGATGATAATTCCACAAACGGAGTGATAAAAAGGGTTGTTGTGGAGCTTTTGAATATGGGATTACAGGGAGGTGAGGTATCATCACATGATAATCATACACATGGAATACTATGTTAGATTCATATGGTGGGGATATAGTTTTACATCATGTTTCATGGATGACATCGCTTAGTTTACTATCATATGAATAGGATGTTTGAATATGTAGTTTAAATTATCATTACTTGGATGTGGTGAGGATCTTGTATAAGGGGATAATTTCTCGATATGGTAAAAGGTTATAACATTATCTCTCAACATAAAAATATTTCATCAGTTACCATGTTGATTCTACCTTTAGAATATATGTGTCTAGTAGTATGTGATTTAGGATATCAGTAGATGTAACCAATGATGGGATTGGGTGACATATAAGGCTTAGAGATTACTATGTCTATTTTTAGGAGAAAGAGGTGATGAAACAATATATTATATTCTTGGTGAAAAGGTGTTGGGTATGAGGGAGGATGATACTGATCATGTTAGTGGTCGAAGCATGACGATACCCATACCAAAGTCGAACATGGCACATAAGAGCTAAACATTCATGGAAATCTGTCTGGTGGAAGTAGGAATTGGATAAGTGATGTAGAGGTTGTTTTGAACATCATTGGGAATTCATGAACAACAAGGGTTATGTAAACTAGTCACTCTATAATAAAAATTAGTCATGGATTATGGGGGTATTAGTTCATGAATCATTTTAATTCATGAGATGCTTGGGGTTGCATAATAGAAATTCATCTTGAATGAACCCAACTATTTTTTTTGGGGATGTTGTTTGAGGAAAAATAAAACATGAGATGAGAAAATTTAGGGGACATGTGATGTAGTTCACCGATGTTATCAACCTTTGGGGATCCATTAGAGACTAGAGCTACACTGTTTCAGAATAGGTTGAGCTGCGGAAATGTGAGAGAAAGGATATAAAATATAGGGATTGTAGAGACCTAAATCTTGACATACATTGACATTACATACTTTTTAGGAATACTTAATACATAACAAAAATAAACACACAAGGACCGTAATAGTTTAGTGTCTTTGAAATCTCGAAACGTAATCTTGTAATCGTGGTGAAAGCTCTTCAACATCTCCCATAAAGATCATCCCCTTTTGTTTTTCTTACCTAAAACCTTTCTTTAAATCCTGGGGAAAAGAAAACATAAAAATAGTGAGCTCAAATTCTCAGTAAGGGTAGGCATGGATAAAATAAAACACGTCATATACATTTTAACTTAAAAACATGAACATAATGTTTAAACATCAAAATCTTGGGCAATGACATAAAACATGGCAGTACATAAAGCACAGATCATAAAGAAACCTTAATCATGATAAAATAGCATGGTAATGAAACATTTAATTGTGGAAAAACATTAATCACATTATATGATTTCCATAGTAGCCACGACATTCCTGCCAAGACCATCTTATTGGGCAAAGTCCCTTAATGATCCGGGTTTACTTGTCATTCCAGCCCTGTATTACTGAACCAGATTTACTTGTTATTTAATCCATGTCTATATCATGAGATATAAATCTTTACCCAATGCATTTTAGGGAGATATAGGTCCCACCCATCTCATTTTGAAATCATTCTTACATGTGCAACAAAATCATAAATCATACACCATTGCAAAACCCATGTAATAAAAATGAGATTCATAAACATCGTGACATCATAAAACAATTCATATAAGATAAAGGAATTCATTAAAATAATTCCATCACAACATAATAAAATCAATGTATTAATAGGGATAGAAACATAACCCTATATTATCTTGGAACGAAAATAATTTTGTTAAAACACTTGAACTCCATTCTTGAGGAAAATATCCTTTCTACTTCAAATTTTTTTTTCCATTCTTAACATTTCATAAAATTTTAAACTAAAAGAATTTGATTAAAAATAAACATGAAATCATGTAAATTAAGATTCTTGGAAATAATGTTCTAAAAATCCATTCATTCTGTATAAGTTAAAAAAACATTCTTCTCATACTTTGGCCAGAAAAGTCAAATTCTACCTCCTATGAAAAACAACAAAAGATTCCATTCATATCTTTTACTAAAAACTCACCGAAGGGTAAAATTGGATTTAAAAAATTGTAGGAGGATATAAATAAAATTACATATTGAGGAAACATGGATGTGGATCATAAAATACACCCCATTAAATACCAAAGTATAAACAATCTCGGATAAAATTGAGATTGTGAGATTTTCCCTTACCTTAGGTCCCATATGCTTCGTACGTATCCAAACCTCCTGAATAATGATTTAAATAATGTCATTTACTTATTAAAGAATTATATTAATTGTTATGATATCATTTAGGGGTCACTTATGAATTTTTATTACCAGTTCTTTTGTAAATCCCATGTTAAAGCAACATTTTGGGTAAAATCATCTTATTTATCGTACGTGTTTGGACTTGTTGTTCTTGATGTTATTATTACTTATATCATGATTTACATATTTTCAGAATGTAAATAATGATTTATGTATCATATATATTCATTTTATATCCATCGTTAACATGTATTTATAATAGTACATAACATATGGAGGTAAGAAATGAAATGCACCATTCATAGAGACGGTAAGCCGTATTTATGCATGAACGCTACTTTCATTTCTATTTCTTATTCTAATGGAATTAAAACATAATGATACATAGGTATATTATAATTACTGTATAATATCATATATAATATCATTAACCACATCCTTTATACATCCCACATAAGGTATTAACGAATCACATCACTTTGAGGGGGCGGTAGTCCGCACTTCCTCAAATGAGATTATCGTATTTATCCACTATGAAAACCAAAAAGGCTTGAAAGAATCAGGAAGTAAAGAAGAATAAGTAAATCATAAACATAATATATATCATATATAAATACAGTGCCATCATATTGGCCACCATGAGAGGCGGTAGGAGAAAATCGAACAATCATCATTTCGTGAGGCGTTAGTTTTCCATCCACAGAAACATTATGTTCTTCATCCATTATTTGGAGGTGTGTGCAAGTTTAGTTCGAATACATACACTACTACAAATCTGAGCTATAGCCACGGACCTATAGCCACGGTTTTATAGGTCTGTGGCTATATCTTTTATACTTCCACGGTTAATATTCTATCCGTGGCTATATCCAGCTGCTCCGTTTTTTTTCCCCAAACCCATCGGGCTCTTCTCCTCCCCCTCGCGATTCCTCACCGCGCCCTCCCCCTCCCCGACGCCTCCACGCCGACACCTCCTCCGCGTGGCGCCCTCCTCGCTGTCGCGCCCTCCTCCCCGACGCCTCCTCGCTGCCCCTCCCCCCTCCCCGGACTCACTCCTACGGAACCCTCCCTGACTCACTCCCCTCCCCCGACGCACTCCCCTCCCCGGACGACCGCGCCTCCCCCCTCCCCGGACGACAGCGCCTCCCCCGACGCCGACGGACTCCCCTCCTCCCGACGACCTCTCCTCCCCGGACGACTGTGCCTCCCCCGACGGACTCCCCTCCTCCCCCGACGGACTCCCCTCCCCCCCCCCCCCCGACGGACTCCCCTCCTCCGGACGACCGCAACTCCCCTACTCCCGACGGAATCTCCTCCTCCGACGAACTCTCCTCCTCCTGACGACCTCATTGCCGGTATCTTTATCATTCCATTTTTTATCACTTCAGTTTAACTGCAACCTATTTTTTAGGTTTCCCCATCTTGGTGTCATAATGTGAGATGAAATGAATCAAATGTTTCTACAGTTTTCCTATTCCATTACAAATTGAAATGTTGGGTTCCTAATGTTTACAGGGGGAAGATTCAAATCTAACCATTTGAGGTAAAGCATCTTCTCTAATTTTATTATCACGTTCCATTCCTCCATTTTTCTTTTTCTGCCTTCATGCGGATGAATCCCTATCTCATCTTTTCGTGCATTGCACCTTCACAATCAGACAATGGGAGTATGTACAGATGGTTTTCTGCTGCTGTCTGGACCTGTAGGGAATTGAGGCACTGCTTCTCTCCATTTTCCGATTCCAGTGCAGTGAACAGGTTCGTGCCCTTATGATGTCTGCTTCTGTTAGCTTGTTATCATTTATTTGGAAATCAAGGAATGAGTTGGTTTTCAATAACCGTATACCCTCTTTTCATGCTGGTGTTTTTGAATTTTTGGAAGGCAATGCTCTAAACTTCGCTGCAATCCATCATCTTCAATTCCCCAACAGGATCCATAGGTAATTACAGAACAATACCATGACCTGCAACTCATCTGGGTTTCTTCAATTGGGTGTGAGTCAAGTAGCTTGGTTTCAGGGATGAGTTGGTGATCGAAGCTGGCACTAATGCTGGGGCACTTCTTGTGGATGGGCTCGGGGACGGGATTCTAATTGAAGCGCTGGACCAGGACATTGATTTCGTGAGGGATACATCATTCAACTTACTACAAGGTTGCAGGATGCGAAATACAAAGACGGTACGTGATGTGGTTTTAGATAATAAGATGATTGGGTTGATCATGTAGTTTTGATAATTTTGATGTGTGAAATTTTACTACTGTGGCAGGAGTATGTTTTGTGCCCGTCTTGTGGGAGGACTCTTTTCGACCTTCATGAAATAAGTGCAGAGATACCTGAAAAGACCTCTCATTTACCCGGTGTTTTGGTAAATCTCTCCCCCCCCTTCCAGTTCCATTAATTTTCAAGAAAATAATTTGTGATATCTTAGACCCTCTTTGGTTCAAGGAATCCACTATGAGAGAATCGCTCCCTCTCTCTCAATCAGTTCCATCAATTTTCAAAGAATTGATTTATGATCTCTTAGAACCTGTTTGGTTTAAGGAATCCACTATGAGAGACCCCTCCCCCCATCTGTTAGTTCCATTAATTTTGAAGGAATTCATTTGTGATCTCCTTGAGGTTCTCTCATAGTGGATTCTTTAAACCAGACAGGGGGCAGGGGGCAGGGGGCAGGGGGCAGGGGTTTCCAGCAGGGGGAGGGGTGTCCAACAGGGGGAGGGGTTGTCCAGCCAGGGGGGAGGGGTGTCCAGGGTCTGGGGGGGACTGGCAGGGGTGTCCGGGGTTTGGGGGGGGGGGGGCTGTCACGCCGCGGTCACGCCGCAGTCACGCCGCGGTCACCATTAATATATTTGAGGGCTAACTCGGATTCTCCCTTCATATCCATTTTGGGGAAATAAATATCATCTGATAACTTATAACCAGTAATGAGAGCCTAATAATTTGCCTCATCATCAGTGAAACCTTATAAAAATAGGAAAAAGTATGATTGGACGTCTTGTGTTGGTGTGATAAAGACAACCACCTAGCCTACTCAATTATGATTGGAATTATTAAGCATTATTTCAGTCGATCTTTGAAAATCACCATCAAAATATGTTTTCTAATACTCTTTGACATGATCCACTAAGAGGGTAGCCTCATTTGGGAAATCAACATTCAGGGGAGTATCATGATTCTATATTTAATATCACAACTTCTACACTGTAAAAACTTTTGCGAGGAAACTCTTATCTATAGGGGAGTATCTATTCTATATATCGAGGAGCATCCGACTATGATATTATAAACAATTTTCTATTACCTCTGTTTTTTTGGGTTAGATGGGTTACAAGGGATCATTCCAAGGAAGTCCCATAAATGAACAATGTCTTTCCTAAAATGGACGAAATCAAAACTGACAGTTGTAAAAGATAATGCTTAATGTTATCAATAATCAATATGGAACTCCTCATCCAATTTTTTAATAGGTACTTTATTCATTGGACACTAGAGGATCTTACACTATCCAACTAGATTCACATTAAATCAGTTTATATAGGTGAATAAACTGGTTATAGGTACAATCCATAGGTTAGAGGTATCATAGTAGTGCATGTTATTGAGGTAGAGTACCACAACTAAATTCATTTAATAATAAAATTATTTGATGTGGGTGATGAATTTATATTGTTTCCTGATTTTTTCAGTTGGTAATAATTAAACCATTGGTAATTTAACATCCTTCAATGCACCTCATATTTTTGAGCAACAATGTTCTAATGATTTGTTCTTGATAACTAATTGAGAGTGTTAATGTTCATGTTGCTCCAAAGTGATGAAGGATGGAGATCAATTTTATACAGGATGTGTTTTTTAGGCCATCACCATCCTTGCAATGAAGCTCACCAGGGTCTCAAATTACGGTATGCTCATAAAACTAGGATTAGAAACTGGTTCATCTATGGTGAGGGGGTGCTATCAAGATTTGGGACATGGGGTTGGGTAAGAAGAAGATGTGGGGGTTGAGGAAGAAGAGGAGGGTATTTTGGAACTTTTAAAACTTGAACATCCATTCCACCCTCGAAGTTTTAATTTTACCAAACATAATTTATAAAAACCATTTTCCACAAACTAAATTGGATTACCCCTGATCCGAGCACCCAAGTCGGCCTGTGGAAAGGCTTGAGGGTCATTCTCAATCCCTTCGAGCTAACAATAATTGTCGAGACATCAAATTATGCTCTATGAGAATAATTTTCCTAGATAAATATTATTCAACAAGTAGCAAAATTCCATAAAAATTTCAGCATGGTGCGTCCATGCCTTAGATGTCCTCGCATAACAAAATAAGTAGTTTTAGGGGGCAGGTTGCAGGGGGCAGGGGGGCAGGTTGGAGGGGGGCATGGGGTAGGTTGGAGGGGGGCAGGGGGCAGGGGGGTAGGTTACAGGGGGGCAGGATCCATGTTGTAGGGGGTAGGGGGCAGGGGGAAAGTTACAGGGGGCAGGGGGGCAGGTTGGAGGGGGGAAGGGGGCAGGGGGCAGGTTGGAGGGGGGTAGGGGGGCAGGTTGCAGGGGGGCAGGGGGGCAGGTTGGAGGGGGGCAGGGGGCAGGGGGCAGGGGGCAGGGGGGAAGGTTGCAGGGGGGCAGGGGGAATGTTGCAGGGGGGCAGAGGGGTAGGTTGGAGGGGGGCAGGGGGCAGGGGGCAGGGGGAGGGGGCAGGGGGGAGGGTGGAGGGGTGCAGCTGTGAGCATAATTTCACATCCTATTGAAGAATATATTCAACGATTTTTATAGATCTAGAGAAGTTATATTTCATAGTAACATTGAACCAATCTACCTTAGTTTTTACTCTAGTTTTGTTCAGTTTTCAACTTTAAATTTTATAAATTAATGTATATGTTTACACTTATAGGAGATGAAATTTTGGAAACTAAAGGTATTTATTCAACAAGAAAAGAAAGGAAATTTTTTCCAATGATCTCAAATTAATAGAGCATCTACACCATGGGATTAATAGTTTAAATTCTATGATTTTTCTACTTAAACTTGAAAATTCACTTCTTTTTTTAGTTGAAATAAATGGTTGGAAGTTTCCTTTTAATAAATTTTGTATGCTGAAATCATCTTGTTAAATCTGTTGTTTGTTGCTTCCTTTTTTACTACCTTTTTGTATTGAAATTCTGGTGTGTATGCTTATTTTAATGTTTTACTAAAAATCATTTTTGAACTTCAAATGTTAACATGCATCTACATTAAAATCCATGAATATGTGTTGAAGTTGTTAATATAGTAACTAGTGGGTATCATTCATGCATTTTGTGTGATTGTTTTAACTCTATGTTCTTCATTTCATTTGTTTTTAATATATTGGTTATATGCTTTGTTTGTAATTAGATAAAAAAATTCTTTATTGTTACAAATTGATGCATATATCTAATTAATCATTTCTACCATAGGACGAGGTAGTTGGTGTTGGTTCAAATGCGGGCACGTTGCCATGCAACCGACAAGCAAGGGGGGACATCCATTCTTGGTAATGGGCATCTATGTGAACTTCACTTCTCAGTTATTGGTTTTGATTAGAGTGATATTAACATATTATTTTGTTCCCATGTAGTTTTACAAACATAAAATAAAAATTTAATCAGGGAAAGGTGCCCCCAAAATACATGCCCCTCGAACTGGATGTTCTATCCAATGTTTATCTCTCTATCAGGAAGGGGTACATTGTCCTCATTCAAGGATTTTCCCGGGGGTGGGCCCTCTAGAGTAAATACAACACACTGAGAATAATCCATGTTTTTTCATTAGAAGGACCATCCTAAGGTGATGTTGAAGTGATTATGTCTGTAGTTTTCCCAGTATCCTTCTATACTGATATAACCCCTATCTTATCCACATTATAAGGGATAGTAGTGTATTTTCTCCCCAAGTCATAGATTGGAATATTCATCTTACCGTTCCAACATTCATAGTTAGAGACATCATTCCCCTTCATATTGTAAAAAGAACACTCCTTGTCCCTATTACATTCTGGATAATGATGGAAAAAACATATAATTCATGTAGAACAGTGGTTTCCTTTCGTATTGGATCAGAAAGTCTATACATTCATCTAGTTAGTTAAGACTACTTCTTCTAGAATCATTATATACATGTCCACATTCATTATATACATGTCCACATATAATTCACAGATTATCATTCATTTCTTTAAATCTTCTGAGAAAACATCCTCC